>OY998143.1:29196578-29712026 GCA_963921925.1 Sphagnum tenellum
GAGGAAAAAAAAAAAAAAAAAACCCTGGTATTAATCCTGGGCAGCCCGCCGGAAAAGGACGAAAAAAAAAAAAGGCCGAATCCGACTGTCCGGCCCGGTTCCGCCGCGGAACTGTCCGACTGTCCGGGCCGGTTCCGCCGGCGGATTAAAACACGGAACCGTCGCGTCGCACGGACGCACGCACGCACGTAGTGCCTTTATATATAAGATAAGATGGGCATTGAATCCTCACTGGTCCTCCCCTTTTTTTTCTTTTGTAATTGACAATAGCATTAATGATTAGGCTCCTAGATTAACATGTTAGATGGACAATTGATTTGCAATAGTTGATTGTTTTATCCACCAATTTGAGCCCAAATTTTGTAAAACCATGGACTGTAGACCAATCACAAGCGTTGAAACACCAGTCCTATGAATTTGTAACAAATCTACAATGAAGGACTGTTAGTTGAGATTTTCAAAATAAATTTGATTTAATTTAGTTTTTTCAAAGGAAAAACTATGGTCTAATGGAAAGTGCCTCAAGACATGATTTGCCCAAGTGAGTTGCCACCGTGATCATCAATGTGTAGGGTGAAGCCCTAGGGCAAGGCCATTACCCAAATAAAAACTCCAAGGTGAGAGCCAAGAGTGAGCCCAGTTTTGGTAAAGCCCGAGGGCAAAGGCCATTACTGAAATAAAGGCCACAAAAATGAGAGCCAAGAGTGAGCCCAATTTTTGGTAAAGTCCTAGGGCAAGGCCATTACCAAATAAAGGCCCCCAAGGCAAGTGCCAAGAGTGAGCCCAATTTTGGTAAAGCCCTAGGGCAAGGCCACTACTGAAATAAAGGCCCCCAAGGCAAGAGCCAAGAGTGAGCCCAATTTTGGGAATGCCCTTGCCCCACATATTTACACGGTGCAAGGAACTGCCTCAAATTTTGTTTGACATCAATGGAGGAAACCAGGTGAAACAGAAGGAGGGCTTTACAAAATGCATAAAGCCCTCCCAAGAGATGAAATGCACTCCCAAGAAACGTAAAGCTCTCTCCTCCCGCCCCATCAATGAAAAATTATGCTTTATGACATATTATCCTCCAAATACACTTAGAAATTTGGGGCAGATCTATCGCATAGTTGTGATAGTTAAATGAAGGTCAATCCATCACCCAATGTGTAGAAATGTTTGGGAGTTGTCAAGCTACAACAATGAAAGCACCCATGTCGTTGAAAGGCAGCATGGGATGCTAGGGGTTGTCATCTTTTCAGTAGGAGCAGCTTGCCTCTGATTCTGCTTCACTAATTCGCAAATCATCAAGGTTGGGGGTTGTGACAGAGAGGGGTAAGCAGACCCCTGGAAATCCAACAGCCATCCAAGCAGCCCAATCCCACAGTTGCCATTTCACCACCTCATTATTCTCCTTCTCTGCTGCAGTCAAGTCCACCTTCACACTCTTTCGAAGGACATCCACCATGGTGTTCCTCAGAGCAAACATCACATTTTCGCCTGCAACCAGTTTCTCATACAAGTGTTGCATAAAAGCACTGCCCAATCTACTATCCACCGCCCTGAGTGGTGCAAGTACCAAGGGCACACCTGCCTGCATGAAAGCCCGTGACATCCCAAGCAGGCCTTCTCCTGTTTTCTTCCCCAGCCCTATTTTACAAGCTGAGATCACTGCTGCATGTGCTGTCATGCATCTCACTTTGTTACATATAGTCTCTGCCGTTAGCAATCCACTAGATCTCTGCTGTTCCAACCCCTCAGAGAAGCTTGTACCAGTGTCAATTTTGGGGCTGACTTCATTGGTGCAACTCATGAACAAAACACCTTGAGGGTACTCCGGGCTCACCTTTCCATGGCTAGCAATGTGGCACCATGCTGTTGTTTTCATTGCTGAAATGACTTTTTCCAGGGTAGCATGTTCTTGTAATAAAATCACCGTGGAGTTCTCAGGAAGCATGGTAGCAATACTGTTGACCTCCTTTATTGCATCATCGAGAGGATCTAATTTTTCTTGTACGGGCAATGGGAAAGGATCACCAACCAGTAGCATTGGGTTATTCCCTGAAATTGTGCATCTAGCTTTCAGAGTTTTATATTGCTTTGTGGCCCATCCAAGAGTGCGCAAGGAGGAGGCAATGCCGATAGGATGGTTCTCGATTAGATGCTTTCCTCCCTTTGGCTTAAGTGCTGCAAAGGGGATGAATGACAATTCCTACGACAGCACCATCCCATTGTGCACACATTTAGAGCCAAAGAGCAACAAGTGAACACAGACATCAATAGAAAGGAATATTTGCCATGTGTAGTACAGCCAGAGAACACAAATCTTCATGAAACAAATGTTCAAATATATCCTTCACAGAACTTACCTCATTTGGAATGAAAATTACTGGCTCTCCAACATCCAACTCATGAGCAAAGGGGCTTATGAGAAGTTTATACAACTCATTTAGCTTCTGGGTTTTTGGTTTGGGGTCGTTACGAAGCTTCTCAATTTGACCTTCAAGAAGCAACACAGCCTCAATTTCCTGTAGTGACTTGCTGAAAGTGTTGTATTGTGACTCAGAATCTTCTGGCCCATGTATCCACTGAAAATCCTCCCACACCTCACGATACACATCAGTAACCATATTCTTGAACTCTTCTCTGACATCCACACAATACATGGTTGGTAGAGTTGATGTGATCTCTACAGTGCTTGGCTCCTGTGTCCCATCATTATGCAAGACCCATATGAGTATCTGGTCACGCAATAAAGTATACTCCACAAACGTGACCCTCTGGACTTCTCCATTTTGTTCCTTGAGAGCACCTGTGCATAATGTCATACACTTCCTCAAGTGTTCCCATGCATCCACATCTGTGTCAAACTTTTTCCAGTCCATCATGTCCACAGTGTCATCTGCAGAAACCTTTCCATCCTCTGCATGAACACTGCATGCAAAAAAAATCATCCCATAGCACTTAGAACATATTCGACAATTCTAATTTCACGAGATAGATGAAACTCATACCAATTTATGATAGAAGATATTTTTTGTCACGTAAGCAGAAATCAAACCATGAGAGTATTGTACTTGTATTTCTTAGTATAATATGTATGACATTGGTATAATTATAATGACTCTTGTGAACAAATTGGGGAGCCCTAGTACCTTGACTTCAGCAGTCTTTCTAGATTCAAGGTGAGGTCACGGCATCGCCCTTGCTCAGCAGCTACAAGGGCCTCTGTAGCTATTATACCCCGCTGGTTTCCGGTTGCCTGCATTATTAAGAACATGGGCCTCTTGAGTTTACATGCCTTTGGAGATTGATATGGAAATCATTTTAGTGGGACAGGGCAGTATGGCACATAATTGGAAAATTTCCTATCACTTACAGCCATCTAAAACCAAGAGGTGAAGATAAGAAATGCAAATAATATTCCTGTAGCACCCATGTGGACACATCTTGATAAGTTCTCCTTGGACTTGCACGTAATCAAAGTACTTTGCTTGTTACTTTTATAAGGAGAAATGAAGCACCTTAACCCAAACTTTCATGTCACAACAATGAATTAAATGATGATTTTGCAAATCCAAATCATATAAAACTTTCTTGAATTTTGAGAAGACTAAAGGGAGGGGAGGGATGCTTGGACCTGCATATATTTTGCATACAAGCAGGATTGCAAATTATAGTATGTTCCCTTCAGATTTTCAAAAGTGTCTATGCGAAACTGGCTTGTCAGAGTTGATTTAGTGAGGCCTTGAGATAATAAATTGACAGCTCGCCTGAACTCATCCTCTGCTAGATGAAATTCACCCTGACTCTGTAGTGATGTTCCTAATCCGCCATGAAGATTTCCAGCCAAAGTCTCTACGACATATCCATGTTTTTCTAATTCTTGCAATCCTTCCCTGAACACAATACATATCACATCTAGATCTTGTACTTTTGAATTTGAGATGCATAAGCACATAAAGTCATTGGAATTGGTTTGATTAAGAAATATGCACAACTTGAGGAACTTCTCTTCCTAACATGTGAAGTACATGGTGATAGATAATTGTTATCCTAGCATGTGTGCATAAAACAATTCCATTAAAAAATCGGACATTGCAAGTAAACCCACAGAAGAATCCAAAGATTTCAATCACCTGAAATAACGTTCTGCAGATTTGAAATTCCCCATAAATTGAGCCGTGTGTCCACATTGACGTGCTGCTTCTGCAGCTGTGAAAGACAACTTGGATTCCTTGGCTACTTTGAAGGCAGTGTCACAATAAAGTTGTGCATCTGGAAACCTTAAAATGGCTCGGAGCGCATTACTTAGGTCCAAAGATGTGCGGACCCAGTCTTCGAGATGGGGTCCTGTATCATTGGATGAAAAAAGTTCCAATTCAAGCAAATTTAGGGAAGTCTCCAGCTTATTCACTGCTGTCACACTGTGGCTAGTTGCTTGTGGCATATTGAGACCACAAGCTTCTGCTTTGCACAGTTCCAAACGGCCCTCCAAACCTGTGGAACACACAGCTCAAGTCATTAAACACAATATTGCAATATCATCACACTACATACACAACAAGGTCCTAGGTGTGATCAAATCATTGGTTTCATCCCAAAACTGCTTGATGGGGTGTGCTAGTCAATGTCAACCATAAGCCTATTTGGATTAAGAATATCCAAATAAGTTAAAGGTTAATTGATTGTACAAAGCTGATTGTGCAATCTACAATGATCCAAATAATTTTGCAATTCATTGCACAAAAGATGCAACATTGTATATGTGTAAGCATGGCCTAGAAAGCAATCGCAAGAAAACTAGAAATGTGTTGAGCCTCAATCCGTAAAAGGACACAACACAAACATGTGAAGTTAGAGTCTTCTAGAAATCACAAAATGATTAACCAGTGATCACCTTCAATACCATGGATAATTCTAAACTAACTAATATCACAGCTCCTAACAATGAATTTTTGCAACATGTTGTACATGACTTATTTCACCACCTCGAGATTTCCACTTTTGAGAAAATGTATTATATGGACTAATCAAGTCCATGTGACAATTAGCCAAAGGATGAAATATTCTACCTTCAATCTTAGCACAAATGCTGTTGTCTTTGGAAAGTTCTAAATCGTGTGTCAAAATATTTCGTGCATTACAGCACTGCTCCTCTGCTTGAGCAAAATTGACCAAATTTATGTATGTAGCTCCAAGCACACAATGAGCATTGAATTTCTCACGATTCATTTGTTGACGTTCAGTTAGGTGCAAAACCTTTGTACAACAAATCACGGTCTCCTCATGATATGAAATCTCATGACAAAATTGGGCATACTCCAACAATATCACAATACAAATTACCTGCAACCTAAGGTGAGGTTGGGTAGTCAAAGGCAACACAATATCTTGCAACATTGACCTTGCCATATGATTTTGAAAATGGACTTTCAACTGCTTTAGCATTCTCCATAGAAGGAATAGGGCTTGGGCAATGTCTTCATAGGGAGCTTCTGTTATAATGGAAGAAGAAATTGCCCACTCCCCAAGGTTTCTTCCTAGGTCTCTGAACTCTTTGCTCTCACATGGGTCTGTTAACGTCCATGTTTTTGATTGGAGCTGCCTTATGATGGCATTAAATTCCTCATATTTGCTGATCCATCCTGCATAGACAACTTTCAAGTTTCAATATAGAAATAACATGGGTCATATAGGTCAAGAAACCAATGAGCCCTATAGGGACCAAGACTGAAGATAGTTCAACTAATAACAAACAACTTTGACATTTAACATATTGTCACCTACCCATTATTGTAATCTCTACATCATAGTTGATGGTGAATAACATTGGGCAAGATAATTGGAGATTAATAAATTGTTAAAATGTAATTATAAGCTTGGAGCCTTCAACTTTATGGTATTTCATGAAGATTGAGACCCAATATTTGATTCCCATGTTATGCATCATGGCCAGGTACTTGGGACCCCATAATGTACTCTTTAAATTAAATTGATAGAAACCCTAGGATGAAGTTCATAAATTCCATGAACAGGATGTTACAATAGTTTTTCAAATGTAGCATCAAATCAAGAATGACATTCAGCACATGGGCTCAACTTGAAGAACTTTAGGTCTCAAATCAAGTCCTGCAATTGAACATTGAGTAAGAATTGCACATGACACAATGTGGAATCAAAAATTCTAGTGGCCTCTTTACAGAGTACATTCACTAAACAGTAACCCAAGTAGTTCATTCCCATCCCATCTCCATGATTAGACCATCTTGGAAAAGGTACCATTCAAGGAATGGAGGAAGTCACTTTGGATTTGATGGATGGTGTAAAATCATAGCAACTAGGGACCCTTCTAACAAGATCCATGAAAACTACGGAGAAGTAATTAATTGTCATACATCAACAAATCACGAAGTTGACTGGAAATATAATGTGTACCAAAAAAAGTTAAATATTCGTAGGTCATCTCTTCAAATCCATCCCTCACAATATCATCCACATCAATGAGGTTATCAAGAATAAGTAAGGGAAAATAACTTCAGTAAAAACTATTGATCTTCTCCAGAATTTTCAAATTTTCCCTACCAATTATAAAAGGATATTAACATTTGGAAGGATTGTCAAAAGTAAACTCATCCAGGAACACCAAACAAGGATGTGGGTATTCCCATATTACAAGCTTGAACCACCAATTGTGTCCAAGATACTAAAATTTGGAAAGCTGATGTGCACGTTTCAACAATTAGGGCAACGTTAAATTGTTTGAAAGAATTAACCAACTGGAATAAGAAATTAAATTGAAGGGGAATTTTAGAAGATATATTAACATTGAGATAAATAATACAACTAGAAGATAATAACAATAGCGGAAAGGACTCAAGGTTCTCCACCAAAATTCAACTTAATATGCAAGTGCATGGTGCAAGAAAATATCATCAATCCTCATATTGGAACATTTGTGTAATTGTCAAATTACAATCTGTAATTAAATACATACAATATTTAGGATTTCATAGTAAAGAGGGCAGATGAAGAAAAAAGGTTCTCATCTTTCATTTATCTAGCAAATAAGGAATTCAACATTTCAAAAAAACCTTAAAAGTTCATGACAACCCAAAGAAGGAAATAAAATTAACCTCCTATAACATTGCAAACATCAAAGGATATTGATTGAAAAAATACATCCATGCCAAGCTTTTTGAATTGCATATAGGTGCCTACTCTTGACGTTCATAAAATTATGTAAGAAAAGTTCAAGAAAATAAAAGCCAACATGGAGTAATTCGTACCATCAACTACTGGAGTGGGAGTTTCCTCTCTGCTTGTTGTCACCTTGCTACTGGAAGCCATGTTAGGTGTTGATTCTTGATTGATGGTCAACAAAAGACGCAATTCTCGAGACATGAACACTAACCCCTCTTCATCAGGAAGCAATTGTTGGGTTGGTGACATCAATAAACCTATACAAAATATATAGAAACAAGACAAACCATTCAAACAAGCAACATAAGATATATACAAATCTACCTTCTTGAAATTAAAAAAAATCTTGGTTGTTAGAATTGATTAGTATATTTATCAAATACTAAAGTGGCAAATTACTATCACTACATGTGCAATGACGAGATCATTTTAGTTGCAAAACACAAAAGGATATCTATGATCATTATGCAAAAAAAAGGAAAAAAAGTTGACCTTCCATATTTGGAGGGGGTTCAATAGTTGCCACCTCCAATAGCTCCACTGCAAAAATTAAGAGTGGTTGGGGTTCTTTTGGTTGTTCAACAGGTGAGGTCATAGTTAGTGTACCCACTCCACACACCTGTAGGATTCCATGGAGCCACATCAAGTTTGCAACTTTTACCCCATAAACAAAATTCATTAAACTTTATGAATCTAAGGTAATGATGTACATGCCTTGATCAAATTTTGGCATTCCCTGCTTGCCAAGTTTGGGTCTGGAGTTAGAAGGCTGCATGTCACAAACAATTGCCATTATTAATGTGAGGTGCTACTAATCAACACAAACATTAATAATGTTTAGTCACAAAAGTCATGGCACCACAATATTCTCCTTGGAGAAGTTCATCCTATTAAATCACAATTGTTCATCAATTAGGTAAATAATTTTCTCCCATCATATGTACCTCTCAAAAGATAAAGACTTTAGGAGTGCCAACATGCTTTTGAATGCATCTCGATTGTTGTGTATAAGAAAGTCAGTCATTGCAAAACAAAGATCTTCCTCACTGTAAGTTCCTTGTGTTTCTGCATTATCAAGCACATGTGCAATCAAGTCAATAGAATCCCATTCAAAAACATTCATGTTGGGCATGCATGATCCCCCTTTCAATTAAATTGAAAACTTCCCCTTCTTCATGGAAAGAAATCACAATTAGTTTTCATGATTGCCTTCATTACATCTCCCAACAAAGATGTAGAAACCTTAAATTTTGATTATCTTAGATTTTCTAAGGTGAGCAAATGCCCATCTTTGAAGATGAAAGGCAAGATTTATCTATCAACCAACCATGAAATCCAAAAAAAACGTAAAAACTACAAAGGTGAAATTCAACCTTCAAGTGTGAGGCGTCTCTTTGCAAGTTCATGTTCCCATGCCTGAGAGCAAGAGTGACACTGTGTCAAGTCATATGTGCACAAACTAAGGTATACTTCCTTCCAATCCAAGGTTTTTCACCAATATTGGTTTCAAAAACTGTGCTAGTCATATGTTACATGACAGCACTTTCCAGAGGTAATTATTTTGGCAAGATTTTATTATAGCTTATCCAAAAACATCAATGTGGACAATACTCCCACAACCAGTTGAATACATCAATATTTAAACCAAGGCATGTTTTTCTTGAACTTTATGCAGACACAAATGACCATGTTTTATTACAGTTAAACAATAATATTTTTTAAAATGACAATTACCTGTGGCAAATCCTTTTCGAAAGTATTGATGATGGAAATGTCACATTTATAGTTCAAGAACTGGATAGCAAGGTTATAGAGGGAGAAAACCAACAATAGGTGGTTTGCAGAGTTTTCAATCAATGAAGGATCCTTCCATGCTGCCGCAAAAGCAAAAGCAACACTTCGCATCGATGCTTGTAGCTGCTCTTGTTGGTTACTCAAGATCATATGCACATATGCCAAATGGTTACACCTAGCAGAAAGTCTTTGCAGCCACCAGGGTCCCTTCCTTTCAGAAATCTTGACACTAGTGATGAAAGCTCTTAGTGCTTCTGCAAACTGTGATAATCGCAACCAGTTATGGCCTAACACATCAAAGAGCTCATCTATGGATTTGGAAAGGATGACCTCGTTTCCTTCTTGCCGCAATTTGTAAACACACCGCAATCCAATATCTTGAGCATAAAGCTTGGCCACAGAATAAACATTGTCATGATGTTTTTTATATTCTGGTGCGGATGGGCTCAAAGCATCATCCAGTTGCTTATACAACTTTTCTTCAAATGATACTGTCCAAATCCCTATCATTTTTTCTGCAATGCATTTTCCAAAAATGAGATTAAAAAAAATGCACAAAAATGAAATTCCCAAAATGCTCTATTTGAACAATCAAATGTAGCTTCAAAATGGATTCATAGGTATCAATAGTAGATTTGGGAAATGATGGGAAAGATGCATGAGTGGAGTCACAATAGTATTGGTTGTATATCAAACTTTTCATTTTTCAATTAACAACAAATTATTTTCAAATGCATATGCATTCACAAGCTAGAAAACCTCCACATGCTTCAAATTAGTCTAGTTGTGATCACAGAACAAACCAAAGTCACTAAATTGTGCATGGACTTCCCAATCATGTCCTGGCAGGTTGAAGCTAAAATGTTGCCCAGCCATACTACGTGTTTCCCTGCCTTGCAAACAATCACAAATCAAAATTGTGTATGTGTAAAACTCTACCATCTATGTTTTAATAGCCAACCACAAAGGATGGAAACACAAGCCATCCACATTGTGATCAACCAAGAGGAAGAACTCAAAAGTCCATAACCATTTTGCGAAGAAAGAAGTTTTGCGCAAGAAGAAAACGAATGTACCTAGAATGCAAAAGTTGATGACACATGACAAAACGTTAAAAACTCCAACCTCCAACAAATCTTTCACTTGCACAACAAGATAAGGATTAATACCAACTACCAACCACAAAAAGGGGAGGCATGAAACAACACCAATAGCAAAAGCAAAGATGGGTTAGCAATGGCACTTGAAACATTCCATAGCACTAGCAACACTTGTAGCACCAATAGAACCAACTACACCAAGAATGCACATCAACACGAGGACGAACACTTAGAAGTGATGCTTGAAGCACCTAAGCAACAACACTTGTAAACACAAAACATAGATTAGAAAAAGCAAATTGGATGATCACCAATTGTGTTGATGAGCATGTCACTTGCTACCAACAAAAACCACTAGCCCTAGACTTCAAAGAGAAAAAAATCAAAAAACGCATGATTGTAAAGAGCACACAAAGAAAAAAAAACCAAAAAACAAAACAAAATGAAGTCACCAAAAGATAAACACTTGCAACAAAAAAAAGAAAAAGAAAAAGAACGAAAAATCAAAGCTCTCTAGCAAGAAGAAAATAAGAAACAAGAAGATAAAATACGAAGAGGAACAAGGAAAAAACACACACACACACATAAGGCATCAAAAGTTTGAAGCTTTCGAGCTTCTCGTATTCTTCCTCCCAACGCAATAAAATCGGCGCCTCCAACCCTCGTCAACACGTCTTCAGCTTGGAAATCCCTCCTTCGTTGCGAACCTTCCGCTTCCGTTCGGCTTCCGTGTTCTTTATCGGTTGACAATAGAGGCAAGTGGCTTGCTTCCTTGCCCTTTCAAGGCTGAAGTGAGGCCCACCAAGCTAACCATTCGCCTCCTCAAGGGCCAAGGACCAACGTCATCTTTGCACGTCATAGCAGAGTGCTCACAACAATACCTAAACTTGAACTAAGACCTTCCGATTTCTCACTCGTTAGAAGAGTCGCACGGCACAAACATCGGTTTCTGCTCGGAGATCCTCCACAAGCGACCACCTCTGGATCAACGCCGTTCGGCTTCGATAGGTATGCACACTTTGGCTCACTATCCCCTAGCAAGTTGAGTATTGCTCTTTCCTCGGAGAATTTTTCGCAGTTTCACATGCTCTTTGCTCGAAGACGTTTCTAGCCTACATTCCGAGGGTAGGTTGGCTATGGCGTTGCGAGTGACTTTATTACCCATCACATGTAGGAAAGCTCACATTGGAAAACAAAATGTTGGGAACAACGACCCTTTGATCGTAATGTCGGGGATTTACAGCAATTTGAGATGTTTTTTGTTCGAATGTCGATGATTGTCCAGTTGCACATGCCAAATTTCAGAGGATTCTTCATTTTGTGGCCGCGATGGCGATGAAATTCAAAAACTACAGTGACTTTGTGAAGTCCGAGCTGAAAGCTGTACCTGTGGGTATTGCACAATCCCAAATGGGTGTGGGAACAGTGCTGGTAAAGAAGCGATTTGGTGGCTTCGTGCGGGCTGGCAATCTTACTGGCTTGTGCGCCAACACTGGATACCAACAGGTATCGGAAAAAACTGTACCAAATATCTAGCTTAGACCTTGCATTTGCTCCTCTTTGTTGTAAACTTGTCTAATTGCAGGTCTGCTTACACCTGCATCACGAAAGTAGATGATCTTGCTGCAACATTTAGCTTCATTTTCTGTTTACGATATCTGATGTCCATGGCATGAAAATCTGGAAGTCAGTCTGTTTGCCACTGAGAGTGTCATCTGGAGCACCTTCCATAGAGCATTACGACCTCAGGCTGCAACCTTAAGCGAAGTTACTGGGGTCAGTAGTCAGCATTTTTTCCTGTTTCCGTTCACTGGCATTTCAAAGGTGATGCAGATTTTGGACTTAAAAGGACATGTCAAGCACTACTTGACTGAAATCTGCATCAACTTGACTGAAACTTAGACTGATAGTAAGATAGGTTTCTTGAAACAAGATTTGGTTTTTTGTGCTTTTGTATGTGGTTGGCAGACACTGCAAAATGAGCTGGCAAATGTGGAAACCCTCGAGGATCCATTTGGGAAGCAGACTACGCAGGATATGATCGAAGGATTCTGGAGTGCAAAGTCATCAGGCTTTTTGGGTGTTGTGGTTCCTCCCACAGGCAAGTTTGGGGGTTCGTTCAACTCAGATGCAGACTTTAAGTATACAGCCTACAACATCACAACTCACTACCTGAAGGATGAGTACCTGTTGGATATCATAAACAATGGGAAATGGAAACCAAATGTGAATGTCTTCAAGAATATATATATTATCAATGAGGTTGTGCTGACAAGCAGGATCAATATTAAGCTCAGTGAAGGGGCCAAAGGAGGCATAAGTGCCCAAAGTGATGCTGCCTTAACCGGGATTCCTCTGAAGGCTGGTGTGGCCTACTCACAAGATTCAGATGGTAGTCTTAGCATTAGTGGTGCCATGGAGAATGGACATCCAAAACCTTTTGCAATTGCATTCCGCACAGCACATATTGTTTACAACAATGACTTTACATTGAGGAGGCCGATGGAGCTGGGAGTGCAACGAGGTGAACATGATGGACTCCACATCTCTGAATTTGTTAAGAAGGATGAAACGCACCACATTGGAGAGTTTTTCCTAAACGCAGTCGAGGATGATAATGATGAGGAGGAGGATGAAGATCTGGAACCCACAGTTGTTCCTATTGCCTTTGATGAGGATTCAGAATTTGTTGCTGAGGAATTTTTGCATCACTGAAGGCAACTTGTCTCCTATCTTACATGTAGAGAACACTGTATAGAATTATTACCTCAGTCTCTAAATGATAATGCTATGCAGCAATACTGTGAAGGCATGGACATTAGTGGCAACATACCTCTTGGTCTTCAAATTTTGCACAAAAAGAAGTTGATATACAGGGTACACATACCTATTATTGCTGAGTTTGGACTATAAGAGGCAATTTACTTGTCCATGTGAACCTCTTTTACTAATGGACTGGGACAATATGGAAGGTGATGGAGTTGGCTTTGAGACCCAATTTTGGATTTTTGGTATTCTTGTACTTCATAACACAATACCAAAACAATGAACTGATCTGTTCTTCACAATGCCTTGCCCTTCTCATTATACAGCTTGTTCCTGTCGTTCCTGAATTTAGAATGTAATACTTTGGTCGTTACAAAAACTCCTTCAGGACTGAAATATGTACCATACCATAGGCACAGTTTGCTGATTTCCAACCTTAGATATACAAACTAAGGCATTGCCATTGAACACTGGCAGTGATGATTTGGTCATGTGTCTATTCCAAAAGTATTTTTAGATATGAAAATTACATTGCCTTCAGGGTTGGGAGAATGTCACTTTCACACATGCTTTTTCTACAGCATGTCAATTCCAAGTTATACTTTGGACAAATCAAACTCCTAAATTTTCCACTCACTGTTTTTAAGTCCTTGAGCAATGTTTTTATTTTGAAATTTGTCAAGCAAGTGGGTTGGCAATGTTCCACAAGAGGACTAACCAAATTTGGCGAAAGGCTTTGAAAATAAAATAAAATAATATTATATTATATTAATATTGCATCAAGTTGCAAAATTTGCCACCAAAAAAAAAAACTCTGCTCCCAATATTATTTTGAAGAAATGATCCGTGTATAGATTAATTTATTTGCAATTAGTGCTCTCAGATAAAGAGTTTTACATTAAAATTTACACAAGGTGTTTTTTAGTTTGATTTTTTTCTAGAAAATATATGGAGAAAACAGGTTTTCCAGTGTAATTTTAACAACTTTTTCTGTCTTTTAGAGAACAAATAGCATCTTCTTCAACATCTTCTTCAACATATACTATTATGAAAAAATTACTTAGCAAAAAATGACCATATTTATACGTACTTGTAAATTACTTCAAGTATTTATCATATTTGAAGTAATGTACAGCTTCTCCATTGACTGTATATAAATGAGTAAATTTGACAATACAATTTTAATTGTTATATTTAAATTATGACAAGAAATTCTTAGAATTCAAATAGGAGACCACAACCGGGCCCAAATTACTGTATTTAAATTACCCTGATTAGAAGTACAGTACATAAAACTGAGGATTACCATGAGTGATTTGATCATAGTTACCATAATTGAAATGAATTGTTAAATAAAATGAAACTTTAGCCCACCATATAAAATAATTGTAATTACCAAATTTACCATAAAATCATAAACCATATTTGTTTGAAAATACTGAAAAAATTCAACTACAATAATTATTGTAAATTTTTAAAAAGTTAAAGAAAGATTTCAAAGTGAAATCTATAAATTAAGAACTAAATTCTTGGAATTATGTTACTGTAGCTTATATTATGGTAATTGTGTTGCAGAAGATTTAAACTATAATGTGTGAATTTCTTTAAATTTTGAATTCGAAAAATTGCATTACTACGATTCAGTCAAAAACATTTGTGCGAAATTTCACTCAAATGCGAAATCTTATGGGGGCCTGTGGATCACATAAAACAGAAAAAAGGAAATAAAAAACAATTCGCCAAAAACGCAGTGGTTTGATTTAGGGTTAGTCACATCTACAGCCGGCGTTCACTGTCCATCGCTGCCTCCTATGATTCCCAGATACACCTAGGAGCTTTGCATCCCCCTTCATCATGAGCAAATCACCTCCTTCAAGCTTTCCATTGGCTGGGATTCACACGCTTTCTCACAATTCATGTTTGCCTTTGTGAGTCTTCTCCTCCTTTCCTGTTTGCTTGTTTGCAATGTTTTCGCATTTTATTTAAGGTTTTGTTGCGAAGATGTTTGTCTTCATTGTGTTGAAGGTTGTCACACAAATTACATTCATCATGAGTTTACATGGGGGGGAGTTTAATGCTATTTCAGTGAATGCGATGTTTGTTTTGAGGTAGATCTGCATGGGTTTCCATGTGTTGGTAGCACGAGCTCCCAAGCAAATTGACACGAAAACATATCATGTTTCAATGGTGGCCCAATGTCGATTTTAATTGCTCAAAAAGCATATGTCCCTCAAAACTTGAAACTTGAAACTTACCACCCATCGAAACATGTCAAGTTTTGATGGGCACCTGACACGCATTTCAATGCCTAAACAACGTGAGCCCCGAAACATGTCAAGTTTCGAAATCTATGTTTCAACCCCATGCATTCATCTTCGATGTTCCCCCATGCAATCCCCATCCATGCCTAATGAAACATTAATAACGTTTTAGACCTTTTTCAACTTTCCCACGTTTTGTTTAACTTTTTCTGAACAAGACAATTAATGAAAGCAATGAAATTGGTGTTAAAGTTTAGGTAGGAATTGATTACAAATAAGATGCATTGTGAATCAATCGTCATAATGAATGACCAAGCGCACGCAAATTTTGGTTTAGTTTCTTTGTATCATTTCTTGGTTTTTTCATAATTGTGAGTTTTTTTTCTTTTTCCAATTCAAGTGTGAGGTGATCTAGGCATAACATTCCCTTCTTCCGGTCTTCCATTATTCTTAATACGAAAGTTGAATTAGTCATGATAGAAGAAAAAATAAATGGAAAGCAAAACAATGGACATGATAACAAAAAATGTGAAAATAAACAAAATAGTTTTCGTGGAGACCTACACTCATGAAGAATGGTTGTGATTACTTAAGGAATGCTATGATCATTGTCAAGAGGATAGGAAGGAATATATTTGTGTTTGTTGTCAATACAAAAAGAATTGGAAGATGAGGATCAATGAACATTGAAAAAAAGTGACAAAGTTGTGGATTCCAAAAGGAGTCCTTTCAAACTAAAGTTGTACCCACCAATAAGAAACGTAAAAGAGGGTGTCCATCTTGTAAAGGGCGGAAACATTTTTTAATATAAAGCAAACATGAATGCATTGTTGAAACCAAAGAGCAATTACCCTTCAACTACATTAGTTTTATAGGAAATATAAACATATGAACATAAGTGCAAGAAAGAAAAAACCCCGCCCTTGGAGATTCATGACAAAATTCCAGAGGAATATATTGTTGTCCATAAGAAATGCTTCACAACACATGGATGCCAAGTAATCAAACAAGTTTCGAAGCTAGAAAGGATATTCAAACACCTTGCATTACCAAAACCTATCATTTGGGAGCAATCATAACTCAGTGGTTGGATCACACCTTCTCTATTTTAATATGCAACATTATAATGTTTCCTTAAGTTTCGACAAATTTCAATTAACAATTGTAAAGAACTCACAAAGTATTCACTACAAGAAATCATGGTTTTTTTGATCGGGAATTTCAATCAATAATACCGCAATTGTGGTTTTTTTGTCCCCATGTCCAACTTGACCAAAGTGCCATTTTGGACAAAATGATTTGGACCCAAACATTTTGACTAGGTCTTTTTGGTTAGTTTTTTTTACTAGGATTTTTTGACTAGGTTTTTTTATTAAACCACGACGACAATAATATAATTTGGGCAGTAACCAAAAATATATATTATTTAAATTATTTTATTTAAAGTTAATATGAAAATATTAATTAATTAATTACCTTACCTACCTTGCCCTACCCCACCATACCTACCTACCTACTTAATTAATAAACCTAATAATTAATGAAAATTTTTTATTTCTTTATTTACCTACCAACCCTATGTTTTAGGCTAAACCAAACCACTTAAGTTAGACAAAGCCCCTTAGGTTAAACCAAATAGCCTAGGCTAGGTGGTTTAGTAGGGTTTACAACCCAAGCTACATAATTAAGTCACCTAAGTAACCAAGTTAGCCTAGGTTGCAAGTGTAGGGACTTGAACTCCTCACCTCCACATTGAGGAGTCAAATCTTTAACCATTGCACCCATAAGGTGATTTTTTGAACAATATAATTATAATAAACATGATTTTGAACCAAAATATTGTAATCAACTTCCATGAATGTTTTTTCAACATATTACACTAAATGAATTTGAATTGTTTTATGTATTATTTACATAAATAGGTAGGTTGTAGGTACATTAGCTTAAATAGGTAGAAGGTACTTATTAATAAATGTATGTACTTAAATAACATGTAGGTTATAATTTATTAGGCTTTATAGGTACCTACTAGGTCTATGCTTATACCTATTTAATAAGCTACCTATGCCTTAAATGTTATTTAGTAGGCTATGTAGATACCTATTAGCCTCTTAGCAGATATAATTTAAACATATTAATAGGTAACCTAGCCTATTAAATAGGTTTAGGATTTAATTACCTACCTAATAGGTTAAGTGGCCTAGCTTAGGTTAGTTACATACCTACTTAGTAGGTCTAGGTAGCCTAGGTTAGGCTACGTACCTACTAAGGAAGCCTAGGTGGCTTAAACTAGGCTACATACTTAAAACGTTTAAGTGACCTAGGTTAGGCTACTTACCTTGTAGGCTTAGGTGGCCTAAACTAGGCTACATATCTAGTAGGTTTAAGTGGTTTAGGTTACACTATCTACCTTATAAACCTAGGTGGTTTAAGCTAGGCTACATATTTAGTAGGCTTAAGTGGCCTAGGTTAAGTTACTACCCTATAAGTTTAGGTGGTCTACGCTATGTGCGTAGCTACCAAGTAGGCCCTAATAACCTAAGTTAGGCTAGTTACTTAGTAGGTTTAAGTGGTTTAGGCTACTTACCTAGCTAATAGGATAAACTACTTACTTACTAGGCTTAGGTGGCCTAAGCTATGTATGTAGCTACCAAGTAAACTTCAATAACCTAGGTTAGGCTAATTACTTAGTAGACTTAAGTGGTTTAAGCTATTTACCTAACTAATAAGATAAGCTACTTACTTACTGGGCTTAGGTGGCCGATGTTATTTTATGCCTAATACACCTAAGCTACATACTTATAGTATGCCTAAGCTAGTAGGCTACCTACATGGTTAATAGGTCTACTTAGGATACCTACTTAACAGGCTTACATTATTTCATTATAATCTATTCAATAGCCTTAAATTACGTTTTAAGTAATTTATTAAGTAGGTCTAGGCTAGGCTACTTAACTATGCTACTAATTAAGTTATTACCTAATAAGTAACCTGCTAACTTATTAATTATGGTAGGTTAGGTAGGTTGTTTAAACCTAGCCTAATCTACTAATTATGTTAGGTTAAGTAGGTAGTTTAGGTTTAACAAGTAAGTTAAGTCATCAAATGAGTATGGTTCATTTGACCAAGTGTTAAATCATAATGGTCAATTTGACTAAAGGTCAAATCAAGATGGTCAATTTGACTAAACCCTATCCATTCAATATGGCCAATTTGACTAAGCTATGGTCGTTTTGATGGATGTTTATCCATTTTGACTAGATCTTGGGCTTGACATTTGGTCAAATAGTTGATCATTTTAGTCAAATGTATTGATCAAATGTAGCATGTGTTTTTCATGCCCCAAATTTTTAGTCAAAATGGACATACCTTTTGGTCAATGTGGACATTTCAATCAAGTTGGCCTTTTGAAAAACCTTGATTTCTTTTAGTGATTGATCTAATTTTTACTGTTCAATTGAAAAGCATTTTGTATCAATTCATGTGAAACATGTTACAATATAATGAGTTATTTTTGGATGCCCAAAATTCAAAAGTTTCAAACTTTTCCAACACAAATATCATGTTTCCACTCAAGAAAAAGCCAAAATCATCGTTCTAAATCAAATTCCATGTTTCAACATTCTATCAGTTCCAAATAAACATGTTATGATACCAATAAGTAAATTTATGTTTTGGTGGCAAATTACAGAATTCCTGAATAAGTACCATGTTCCAGATCATGTCTATAGAAATTCCATCACTCGTCCATGGATGGGATGCTGTTTTGACTTTCACAATCAACAAATGGGTGAAAGCACACTAGTGTGGTCAAGGATTGTTGTCACAAATATTATTTTTTGAAACTACATGTTTTTGAACTTCTACCAAGTTAACATTGAAATAGTTTTTCGCAAATAATACGTGGAATAAATAGTTCAAAATTTAGAAACTATAATATTAAAAAAAAATCCCACTTTGAAATTGATATTAAATGATTAAAAAATATATTAATGAAAAATTGTAATCATATTAATATATTGCAAAGTGCAAATATACTAAAAAACCATTCAAACAATTACCAAACTTGATGAAATATTCAATCATATATTACATATCAGTTCATTGTCCCATTTCAATTCTATATGAAAAGTTCCATTCATGTGATTCCACAAAAACACATTCGAATGGGGTTTTTCATTCAAATAAATGTAAGTGTGTGAATACATAAAAGTTTTTTGAAAAAACATTATCATTTGAAAGATAACAAGAATTGTGAAGAAGGATTTGTGTCAAAAATCCATTTTCAATGTTTTTCAAAACATTAGATGAAATGAAAAAAAATTGCCCCCAAAATAATACAAAATGTATTAAAAAATGAGTACATTTTCTTGTTTGAAAATGTACCACTATAGTGTGCTTTCACCCAAACCTAGAATAAAAGCTAACAATTTTTAATTTTTATCAGTTTTCATTGCCATGTTTTAATAGGTTTTAATTAGTGTGTTTTGATGGTATAATATGTTTCATCTTAAAATGCATTTACATGTTATGGACTCTACATTCATATCACAATATGAAAAGTGAGGTGTCGAAACATATGGAGGTTTTAAATAAAGCCTCACTACTAGAAAACTTGGGTACCAACAAAAAGGAGTTACATACCCCAACATCAATTACCAAAAAACCAAAATGAACGATGGGGGTCCAAAAAGAATAAATTAGAACTTGATAAAGTGTTTTGTGAGAACAAGGCCTTGTGAGAGGTTGATATTGTATTTTGGGAACTCTCAAAATGCAAACCAGTGTTTCTTAAAAAAACCATAAAAACACCAAGCATTTGGCATGTAATGCAATCTTTTCATGAAAGTGGGCAATGTAATTATATAAAAATATTAAATTACATTTTTCCTTTGGTTATTATGCAAATATTTCATGATAAGGATAATGAAGGTATTGTTGAAATGCTCTAGCATGATATGCTAGTCCTATTAGATGAAAGTATTGTTCATTTGGTTTATAGTAAATGTAATCCATTTGTGGTGGATGGGGGTATTGTGTGCAACATGGCATAAAATGATCCCAAAATCTACAAATCCCAAAATTAAAACAAGTGGATTGCTACAAAAATGTTCAAGTAACCACACTACAAAAATGATGGTGACAAAAAAATCATGTTAAGTTAATTTATAATGGTTTGATACAAAAATGGTATGTATGTGCACTAAAGTTGTCGCAACCCCACTTTGGCCAAGTGTGAGGATGAAACTCACATTCCCAAAGTTGGGGACTTGAAGTCCTCCGAGACTCCCGAATCTTTAGAGTTCAATACCAGGGCCAAAAAACCTTGCATTGAGGTGTTCTTGATGTCACTGGAAAGGTCTTGAAGCATAGATGTCCAAAATGGCCTTGCATTGGTCATTTGGGCATTTGCAGCCCAAGTTATGGGCAAAAGAAGGGACGGGAGTCAAATTGGCAGATTGACTCCCGACCACTAAAAGTCAGGAATCGACCTCTTCCCAACATCCGATTCAAGAGTGCGACACGGCCTTGAAAAGCTCTCGAGGAGAGCTATAACTTTGGTTTAGACTTCGTTGCAATCGGACTCTGCAGTCGGGAGTTATGAGCTCCCAAAGTCCCGGGACTCCAACCGGGACATTTTCGGGACAATTTTGGGACTTCAACTTGGGAGTCCTGGGAAAAAGAGCCATTTGGATGTAACCTCGGTGGAAAGTTACAGAGAATACTATATTGGGGAAGGTGGTGGCTTCCCTCGAGTCCGGGCCGTGGTGAGTCTTGTGTGTCCAAGTGCCCGTGGCTTGTCCCAACACCTAAGGGTGTTCCCGAATGTTAACTAACCCTTTGTGGTTGGTTTTTTTGGATGTAGATTCGAGCAAGATAATCTAGTCCCTCTTCCTAGTCTAATCTCGGGATTTCTAGCACGACCCTCTACCCCTTTCTAGTGCTGGAAGTCGAGAGCGTGCCCCAAGTCCCAACTTTTTGTAACTTTACATAGTTGAACCCTCAAGTGGGTTCAACAAGGACCCTCAAGTGGGTTCAACAAGGGACTTAGGAGCGAGTCAAAAGCTATATCTATAAGTATTCCTCTAAGGAGGATGAACTAGAATGAATGCCCATATTAGTGCGATACTTTGTTGTAGCTTCTACAACTTTTGCTACATGATGATGAATCATCACATGTGCCCTCATGTAACAATTCTTTGCTACCTCTTTTTTTTTAGCTTTTGATGCAACAAAGTGTTTCAAGTTCACCGACTGCTCTTCTTGACAATCTCTCAAGGCTTGATGCACCTCCTTTAATGAGAATTTTCAAAGTTTGCTTCCTATTCTTCAAAAACACATTCATCTGTGCTTTGAATTCTTTATATGATAAAATCATACCTAATGTACTCCTAGTTTTCCTCTAATCTGGCTTTCATCTAATTCATCAATGCATGGGGTTGGGCATTGATGTTGTCTATGCTAGGATCTAAAATACTATAATAGGCATGCAACATGTTGATCCATATATTTCGATAGGGGGGTTTAAACTTCCCTAATGAATCATGTGTTATAAAAAATGGCTTTTGGCCATTAGCCTTTCGGATGATAAATTATTTACGTGCATTGGCAACTATAGTCTTTTGTGCTTTTTTGCAACATTATGGCCCACTTTTTTTTGACATGGAAGGAGTTGTTTCTTTTCCCTAGAAAAAAATCGTTGGTAGAATTCATCATGTGTGCATTGATCAATACATGTCAAGAGGGTCATTACAAAATTCCCATGTGAAAAAATTGGGGACCAATCATTGGTTGGTCTAAAACCACATTCAAGTTTGACCCAATGAAATCCACATCTTTTAATACATTATCTCGTTCCTAGATGATAATGGATACTTAGTAGAGTCCATTAAAACAAAGTTCATTAAATTAAACATCCTTAATTTCCACCAAACAATGTTATAATACATATGGTTTGAACTAGACTTCACTAAACTATAGATGGCCTTCGTTAAATTCCATTAAAGGTCACTATACATATTAGTCCAAGTGTTATTTTGGTATTTATAATGAATATGTTAGTGTTGCAGGTGGATAAGAGTGGAATTCAATGGACTAAGCCAGTGCATAGTAGAATTTCAGTGGGGTTTTTCCTAGGTGTTCTAGTTCATTCATACATCCATTGAAAATGCACTACATTCTAGCAAAGTGGAGTTGGGCCATTTCCGATGGAACTTTGGTGGAATGTTTGGTGGATGGGGATAAGTTTTGTATTAGTGTGGGTTTTAGTCCTTTCACAAAGCATACAAATGGGTTTCAGTCCTTAATAAATCACACAAATGAGTTAGGTCCTTTCATAAAACACAAAAATGAGTTGGGTCATTTGACTATAGCCTTTATTAAAGGTACTTTAAAGCACCCAAGTGAGTTCTGTCCTTTCACAAAGCACAAAAATGGGTTTTAGTCCTTTCACAAACCATAGAAATGGGTTTTAGTCCTTTCATACAACACAAAAATAAGTTAAAACCCTTTCACAAAACACACAAATAAATTTATGTCTTGCGACAAAAAGCACAATTACGTTTAATCCTTTGACAAAGCAAAAAAGCTGATTTCATTACTTTAAAAAAACACACATTCACCTACAATGAAAGGACATCCTAGAATTCAAAACATAAACAGAGAGCTATAGCCTTAATTTAGGATTTACCTCAAAGCATCAAATCAAGAACTCAACTAAAGTCTTATTAATGTTAACAAAGCAATTTCAATCAATTCAAATATACTTTAGCCTTGTGACAACAAGTTATTGAACAATTTGTTAAACATTTTGGCCCTAAGTTACTTGAAACAATACAATTAAACCTCTCACCTCAAAATGCACAAGCATGCATAAGTAACAAAGTGTATTAAGGCCTTAGAAGGATGCAACATCCATTACATGAAGCAATACCAACCTACAAATTGGTTAATTAGAGGGCTTGGACTGAAAAAATAAATGTGAGAATACTTGAGGTATAAATGTCAAGCCCTTCAAATTCAAGCATTCAACTCGAATTTTGAAAAACTTGAATTTATCCAAGCATGGATATTCAAATCAAACAATGGAAATAAAACATGAAATTTCTGCATCAATCTAAATCCTTTAAAATAAACATTGAACAATTTGTTCAGCAATAACCTAAATGCCTCAATTTGAATGTACTGAATGATGCTTTGAATGCACTGAACTTTATGGGTTTAAAATTTCATGAAATTTTGGAGAATGACTTCATTGTTGATAGCCTACTAAAGAGGATTTTGAAAACTGAGTTGAGAGAATTTGTATTGAAAATGAAAAGAAATGTTTTATTCCTTGATGCCTTGTTGTCAAGTTGATGAAAATATCTTGCAAAAGCAGCTCACAGCATGTTCCCATAGATGTTTGTTAGGAAATAAATCCGGCTCAAGGGATATGCACACAAACAAAAGAAAAATAAAGGACACGAGATTTTACGTGGTTCAACAAAAGCCTACATCCATGGAGCGCACCCACACTCAACTCACACTATGAAATCGATAATTACAATAGTGAAGAACTATCTCTCTCAACTCTCACAATTTTCTCACTTCTCTACTTGGCACTCCACACCACTTGTAGATATATTACAATGAAAACTATAAGAGTATTTATAGTTTCAAGTTCACCAACCAATTGCCACCGACTCCCACCTACCAAGTTCACCAACCAAGTTCACCAACTACCACTAAACTTAGACAATGGTCGTTGGTTGTTAATTTGGTAGGGACGGTGCAATTAATTTGATAGGCTTGGGTGGTGCAATTAATTGATCAGGCTTCACACACAACAATGTTAAGTCCTGGGCCAATAAAGTCCTTGATTTCCTCATTCATTGGCTATGATAAGGGTATTACAGTTGTTTGAACAATATATCAAAATTCTCTATTGCTTGTGCTCATGGAATGTTATTAACATCTACAACCTTTGTGTTGAGTTGGAGGTGGATCATTTCAAGTAAAAAACTTGATAAGTAACAAATTAACCTGGAATGGAATTTGTCAATTTAAAACTCTTGTTTTGCTGATTTTGTAGATGGATGTGGAAGAGACTCCAGTAGTCACTTAAGGGGGGGGAAGGGGAGGTGGGGGGAACAAGCATCAGGTTATGTTTTCCACTGACAGGTTACTGACCTCCTTGTCTGACAAAACATTGTCATTATAGGACCATAAATAAATTCAGAAATGATATATTTTTAGCTTGTTGGTATTTTGACTAACATATTAACATGTAAAATTCAATCATAGAATTTTCAGAGGTTGACTTTTATTATCAAGAATAACCCTGGACTTGATTGTAAAGCTCTTTCTAATATGACTAAATTAATTGAAGTTGGAGTTTAACTGTAAAGAATAATTAGAAGAAAGTTTTAAACTTCCTTTGAGCAAAAGGAAAAGCTATGCCACGTGGCGCTCTGAAATTTCAGATTGCGTTTTGAGCCCTCTGTGTTCTTTAAGCATTTAAGCTTGAGTTTACTACTTGCAAGTTCCAGATTCTACCTGGTAACCCCGAATGAGAATTTCTTGCTCCTCAATCTCATGCCTCAGTTTCTTGACTTCCTCCTCAGTGACTTGTCTTTTCATCATGCTCCATTTCAGTTTTGCAGCTTCATGATCTATTTCCTGCAATTCATAAAGCTCCATGCTCCAAGTAGTAGCTTGAACATAATATAGACTGAGATTCTAATTACATTGCCATGAGATCCCTCGGAAAACGCCAATGTGAGACCATTTTGCAACTGATGCTAAAATCCAGGACTGATCTCCTAGCTACCATCTTAGTTCTGAAATTGGCATTAGAAGTGGTTTTCTCCTTTGGTGCAATTCAGGTCACAAAATCATCATCCCACATGCTTAGGATTGAGACTGTGCTTTGGGTTGCCAAAAACATTTGAGCAGTTTTCTAGGCACGCCAGTGGTAGATTTCGCATTTTGTTGTTATTCTACTTGAATTTCTCCCTCCCTTTTCTTGTATGAAAAGTACCGGTTTTGTTTGAATGGTAGATGCGAGACATCGCTGGGGAGGGATGGAAGCAGGTGCCCGCCCAAAGCGCAATGAAGTTCCTTGACTTGCCAGGAGTGATGCCAGATGTGCAGTCTCTAATGGCTGCACAAAAATAGTCAAAGAATACAACAACCCCTTTGAGGCTCTCTCTCTCTCTCTCTCTCTCTTTTGTTGGGATTTTTGCACTCTCTAAATTAATTGTTTATCACAAGAAATCTACTGCCAGTATCAACCATCTACAACTCTTGTAAATTGCTTCCTCCTCCTCCTCCAGAGAGAGATGAGTTGAAGTCAGAAGAAAACAGAAAGATCTACAGTTGAAGCATGGCCTAGTGATGGGAAGTAAAACCTGGAGACGAATAGACATGGCATACTTCTCCTTCTGTAGTTCTCGATACTTGGTATCCCGGTGTTCCTGCTTTTGTTGTGCACTTTTGTCAGCTTCAGTCCTCTGTTGAGCTAAGCGCTGTGTTACGAGATGACGTTTCCGTCTCTCCTCTGTCCACTTGGTCTTTCAGGTCCTCCGTCTGCCAAATGGATTTCTCTCAACACCACTAGTGCTTTTTTAAGAATTCTTCACTGTGGGCCAAATGGAGATCAGGCAACTTCAATTCTATCGAGATTGTGAGTGTCCAAAGCTTGGAAACTTTTCTTGCAGGCCAATCTCAAGAAAAAGGTTTTGTTTGAACTTTGGATGCACCACACTAGTATATAGCCACTGCAAGTATTGTTGCAAGCAATTTTCAGAAACCTGCTCCTTGGAGATTGGTATGTGCAGAGAAACTGATCATTGGATTGGGATGACAAACAAAGGTATCAGAAAATTCCAGTTTTTTGGCTTATCCATCTTCAACAAACTTCCACAGTTGCTGTATTTATTCAGTGGTACATGGTGACACCTCTTTCTGTAAATCAGGATGTGTTACTGTTGGTTGTTGCATCCTTCCGAGCACTGCACTGGAGTTTGGGCAGCTTCACTTATTAGTGCCCCTCCTGTGATCTGTTGAGAGAATATAAGACACCCAAAAAAAACCTATTTAAAAATTTTCTTTTGAAAAAAAAAAACCAACCAGAGAAATTCTCCTTACAACACAACATATGTATCAGAGCCACCTGAAAAACTTCAGAGAACATTCATGGGAGACTTTGAGGAGAGACCACATGGCAAACAAATGATGAAATATATGGAATGGCACACACAAAATATGGAACAAAGCAACAATTGACCTTTCACCACACTGATAGTCTTTGTGTGAAGGAAGTACATTTTGACTATGGTGCTGCAAGTAATGGTGGTTAAGCTCTTTTGCCACTTCATCACACCCACTCCTATGTAACACTTTTGTGCTTGCACTTGACACATAGCACTGAGCTTGCCTTTCTGGATCAGATACTGCATCTTTCAGTAGTTTTCTCCCAGTTTTAAGTCATAGGTGATAGATAACCAAAGCAGTTCAGAGGGTTTGACACTAAAAAGTTTCTTTCATCTGATGATTTTTGTTCCTAGTCGCAAGTTGATTTTGGCAAAACAAGTCCATGCTAGATACCAAGTGATAGGAAGATGGATGAAGAAACTTATGGTTATTTGTACTGTTCTCAGATCTTTTGTGGGCAGTTTGGATTCTCGGTCAGGTGTCAACCTTCTTGCCATCCTGAACATACTCTGGATTCACATTTGAAGGAACCGATGCACATGCTTTTGATGGGGATGTCTGAAGTGAGTTTGCATGAAAGTTTGTAATGTTAGTTTTCTGGTTGGAACATAATTGAGGTTCATCACATGTTTCCCTTTGCTTCTTCTCCAACTTCACCACAGGCTGGTACAGCTGTGGCTTTTCCTTCCTTGTAGTTATTAGGATTAGCCCATTCTCTCTTTGTTGCATGATCATCTCCTTCAAGTCAGCTTCTGATTCCTCACATTGACCGTGCCTCTCAACTTTTCCATTGTCAGTGTGAAGCTCTATTTCATCATCAGCCAAATCATGGCCTCTCCTTACTTGTCCTGAAGATTCCTCAACGTCCAGCACCTCACCCATAAATGTCAAATTTGAAGTTTCGTGTTCTTCCTCCAAAACCATGTCATCCTTTTTCTTTCAATTTCTCCAAGCTGGTGGGATTGTTTTCCTGTTGTCTGTTTGCTCATCAA
Organism: Sphagnum tenellum; assembly: GCA_963921925.1. Taxonomy (NCBI): domain Eukaryota; kingdom Viridiplantae; phylum Streptophyta; class Sphagnopsida; order Sphagnales; family Sphagnaceae; genus Sphagnum; species Sphagnum tenellum. The sequence goes on from OY998143.1 coordinate 29,223,873, forward strand.
CAGTTGTATAAGTACTTTTCACATTCACTTTGTCCCTCTCTCTCCTCCCTGTCTCTTTACACATACTGAATCCAACATATTGATTGTGTCCAAAATAGTGCTCTTTCTCAAGAAATTTTACGTGTGCCTTAGATTCTTGGAAATGCACATAGATATTGCTGTGTACATTCCCTTTGGAAACCAGCAGATCTACAGATAAGGACAAGGTAAGAGCTTGAAACAACCACATGTGATGAATTTTCTAGAGATTCTGGAAACCTCAATCCCAAACATCAACCTAAAAAGTTTGGAACCTTTACTGGGGTAGTGAGTTCACCTTCATGTGGAACAGAAGACAATTTGAGAAGCTTTGGGGCTTGGGGTTGTAGCATAACAGGCAAATCATTAGAATAGCTGGATGGATCTGCTTTCAATATCTCCTCAGGAACTTCAAGAAGTGAGTAGGCTTAACTGTACCAGGAGTGATTGCACACAACCCCATAAATTATGTGAATGCAGTCCGGTTGGGCCCCTGTCCTTTTGCTGAAAGGATCAAAAATGACATTTTCCAAACTCTGAGAAGTGTCTTCTTTGCTTTACCTGCTCTTCCTGGCAATGCTCTTTGGGACTACTTATATGATAAACTTTCAACAGGTGCTCAAAGCCCAAGACAATGAACCTGAAACAAGTCCCTGAAAACACAAATATAAGCAAAAGGAAACCCACATGTGATTCAGCATCCCTATATGCTAGAGGTTCAACAAACTGAGGACTGCTAGGTGATGAACTTATGTGCATATGTATGTGGGTTTTTGGATTTCATTTGAGGCTGAATCACATGGTAGATATGGAGTGCAAAAATTAGTGTAAAGCTGAAGGCATAATTGCTGAGACCTATCTCAAATTAGCTATTTACCATTATTGTCTCTTTTCAGAACAACTGTGGGACATGACAAATGTGCAGATAATGATCTATTAGAGTCTGTTAGATCATAGTCTAACTTATACTTGCACCTAGTTTGGTTGCAGATCATAGTCTCATATTTGGGCATTCTGATTACTTCTAAAATGTTTGCATTGTTAATTATCTGGATATTGCTTCTGCAGTTAGAAAGGATGTAAACTTTCCAAGTATTTTGGTGTGGAGAGGCAAGAGATTTCTGCTCTGTTTTTTTGGTTGCAACAGAGGGTGAGTGCCTTTTTCACTGCTACTCTGTGCATCATATGCCATATCTAAACTTTATAATGTTCAGAAGGCCATCTCAAAGTGGAGAAAAGGAAAATCATTTGAAAATTCACAAAGGACATCCATGTACTCACCCACATTGTTAGAAATTGACAACACCACAAGCTTCCACCCATCTTACTTTGATGGGTTGGAAACTTGCTACATTCTAGACTTGCACATGACTCATGCTTACGATCTGTCTCATCCTTTTTCTTTTGCAATTTCTAGCATCTATCCCACCTTAAAGGAATCCCCATTTAGATTGTACCTTGCATCACTACCTCCACTAACAAAATTCTTCTACAAGAGTTTATAGCTCATGCGATATCTATGACACAATAGAAGGCAAGCCTGGAATTAGTTCCACAAACATGCAAGATAGAGAAAGAAGAGTTACCCACAACAAGGTCACTAATTGTTTGTACTCTGTTTGATTTGGTGTTTTTCAGAAAGTAAAAAATTATGCCACATGGTGCTCTGAAATTTCAGATTGCGTTTGAGCCCTCAGGCATACCTCCACTAAAAATGAAATTGAATGCTCAAGGATGTACCACAAAATGCAAAACACCATTGAAAAAAAATGCTCAAAATAGTGACACAAAATGCAAAAAATGAGCAAATAAAGAGTGCATGCAACCTTGATAACGTGTTGCAGCATTGTAGTCACAGGCATGGCACCTTCGATCATTGTCTACTTATCAGATCCTTTTTAAAGAAGTTAGCTAGAACATTGAACCTTTCATCATAAATCTATCTTTTCTTTAGATTTTGTGTCACCTAATATGTTTGCTAAAGCTGAGTTATCTTCCTATGACGAATAGATCACCGTAGGTAAGTAACATTTTAAGTGTGGACACCACAATTAATTTGCCTTCCTTACCCATCAACTTAACACTCGCTTAACTTGAAGTCTGGCCGTACCTTTAGAACTTCCGGGTTCGAACACCGACCTGTCCACTACCTGGTAACTTTAGGGCAGTTCTGAAGGTATGGTACCATGGCGAGGCCCGCTCCACATAGGAACCCGGCGTTCCGAACCAATTTCCGCTAGGGGCTGGGCCGGTGGTTTCTTCGTTAGACGATTGACACACGATTTCGCCTAGGAGCTTGGGCGGGTGGTTCTTTCGTTGGACGATTAACATACGATTTTGGCTGGGGATATGCAGTTGGTTTTAGTTTTGTATCGATCGAGAGCTGAGTACTTCGTAGTAGTAGAAAAGTTCGATGACGATGCCCAGTTGGGTGCGGCTGCTGATTATGGATGGGCTACTTCAAGCTGTTTTCCTCATGTCGCCTCGTGTGGCGGTGCCAGCACCTGAGCCCTCACCATCCCCTTTGTGCTGCCGTTGTTCGCGGTCGCTGTTGACAATTTTTTGGGGTTTCGCTTTCGCGTTCGGTGGGTTGACGCTAGATGCTTGCACACGGCGGATGCACGTGACCAACGCGCTGCGTCGTTCCGAAAGAAGTTGTATTATGTGGTTTCCTTTGGCCCAGTCGCTCTATTTACGAATTTGCTGGCGTTGTTCTATGATCTGGGTGCACACAGAGTTCTGAGCAAAAGTCTTAATAACATGCCTGCTCCGCAAAGAGAACTCCCAAAGAAGGCGGCGAAGATCATAGCACACTGTAAGGTCGTGTTAGGAACCAGTGAAGGTAAAAGCTACCACAAACACATGGAACAGCAATACTGGCTGATATTACTGATCAAGAACACGCTTTCGTCCTTGGCAGGAGGTTGCCAGAAAATTCCTACATGGTGCAACTAAATTACAAGGGGAAAGAGGCACTCTTGCGAAGTGGAGTTCTCCCAGACTACAAGAGGTTGCAATTGCTCCAAGAGAATAGAAATTTCGCCATGGTCCTCACCGGGATGCAAGCATTTGGGTACGTGCTTGCTGCCGTAGTCCGGGTTAAAATGGGTTTGGTAGTGAGACCCATAGAAACCATAGGATTGACGTTCAGCATCCTAGTCGGCATTCATTCTGTGAGTCGCTTCGTGGCAGCGCCTTGTCATTGTCCTCTGATTGTTTACCTGCACCGTGACCAGCAGCAAGACGAAGTATTTCAGATGTGCCAGTCTACACAATGGACTCAAGATCAGTTTAATAAGGTCATATTGTTTGACAGTTTATTAGGATCTTCTGCTGTGGGGATTCATCTCCTTTCGCAGCCTTTTACGGGATCTGTAATGTTTTATCGTCCCGGAACACCCCCGGTGCACTGTATAACAGCTGACGATTCGAGTCGGGAACTATTATTGATCTATTTAGGACCACTTCTCTTCACTTGCTCGGTTTTCTCGTACCTAGCTATATACTTGTGTACTGGATCTCTGATATTGAGTCAAGATCAGAGGCGGATGAGGGGAGACACTGCTCTCGGATTACCAAGAGGTATGATATTTCGCTGGAGAATAATGTACACGATTTTATAAAGCACATCAGAGGTGTTAATGTAGTAAGAAGGGGCATACGGATTCTGATAATAGACTGCATTCATTCAGTAGGAACTGTGAGTGGCGTGATTATAGCTCTTTTGACCACCATAGTGTACTAGGATGAGAGCTTTGCTGAGCGTACTATGTACTGGAATTGTGCACATATGGCCTTTCATAGGCTAATACACTGCACAGAAGTCATGCGCCAGTAAGCCGACCGTAGGAGTTCCATAGTGCCCTGACGAGACATCCATTTACAGTTTCCTTGAGGAAACTAAAGAATTTGTTGATTCTCCATGTAAGCAGCCTAGCCTATGGAACAATGTACTGTTCATTTGGTCCCACAATATTTTGAGAAATGTTCACCTGCAAGTGTGTTTAAACTGTTAAGCGTGAGTTCCTTTTTTGAGAACTACGTGGAACATTTCCTATTTTAACTGTTGCTGATTTGAACTTGCGATAAGGGGGGTGCAGAGCCATATTTGCACTATGAGCTGCTTGTTTATTCAAGTGGCTGGCCTAGAATTACGCGTTGAAGAAAGATAGTATGAGAGTAGCCCGAAGTGGATTTGTCTGCAACTGTACATGGCTTGATAATTCAGGTCAATGGACTACTCCAGCATACCTGGATAGTGGAGGGTGCCTGCAGGAGGTGCTCAAGATCAGATGTGTTCTCTGTTCTGGGACCTTATTAACTTTAGAAGTTCAGAGCAGAGGTCACCACTTTCATCTCCTTTATAGTCTTGCTAGTTGTCAGGGAGTTATGGTCACAAATTTCCCCTTATCTTTTCTCTGTGTGCCGATTTTTTTGTTTTCTTGGTGGTACGCAAGAGATGACAGCATATCTTGGTGAAGTTGATATTGCTTACAAAGGCAGAACTTGATATGAGATAGTCTGCCACCAAGAAGTGTGAAGAGAGTTGTGCCATACAGAGAAGGGTAAAGTTTATAAGCGGTTTTTGATCACTATGCATCAAGATATGTGTTGAAAATTAAATGTCAAAGCCTTATTCAGTACTGACCCACAGGCACATTAAACCTCAGATTCATGTGCAAAGAACCCCACAAAGATGGCATGATTTAAGTACCACCATATGCTGAGGAACTCAAAAGCACAGTTCATCAGCTTGACAATAACAATTCATTTCACTCCATGTTCCTGTGTCTGGTCCTGTGTATGTTTCTTCAACATATAATTCTACGTAGGGTTTCCGTCATGGCCTGAAATGCTGAGTGAACCTGTGATTTTCAATTCCTATCATAATGTTTCAATAAAACAGGAGAAAAATGAAGAGACTGAGAAGAAATCTGAAAAGGAGTGTACAAAAGGGAAGAAAAATAAAACACCAATCAAGATTAGATCCTTCAAAGGAGGACTTCCCATAGAATGTATTGTTGTCACTTGATTTTTGTCTACACATTGAACTTCACACATACTCTAAAGGAGACTAGAATGCCCAAAAACGGTACATGAATCTAGGGCAATCTAATAAGAGTGCAATTTTTGCAATGCTAATGTAATTCATGAATCACTTCCAGATGGTCCATCATACTAGAATTGAATCCTGATGAGGAACATACATCAATTGTTTAAATCGAATCCAACATGAAGAATAGGACAGAAAATGGCAGAATTTTGCCCAAAATGATGAAGTCCAAGGTGACATCAAGTGTGCCAAGAGCACTGGGCACTCATGTGGTTTGTCATGGGTGCTGGAGAGGAGGCCGAGGACCATCAATTGATGAACTCGAATATAAACTGTGTGTGTGTGTCCTCCACCAAGTCTGTTGTATGCATTGCATGACAGAAAAAGGCTTGGACACTAACAAGTATGTCTTCCAAGTTCGGTCTCCATGACTACACAAAAGTTGCATTTAGGTTGTGCCATGGTTTGAAATGTAAGAAAGAAAAGTGGGCTAGGTCACAGCCCTGAACATGAAGGAACAAATTGTTCACCAGTAGAAATGCTGAGAATCATGATCGTGAGTCAAATCACGTCCTGGCCAAAAGAGAACCAGCAACCACCAGTTCAGTTATGTTTTTTACTAACCTACCTACCTACCTACCTACACACAACCCAAGCTATGTACTAGCAATCCGCTTGGATTGTTGGTAGGTAGGTAGTAAAAATTAAAAACTAGAGATGCACTGCTAACAGACATGAATTGCATCTTGTCTTCATTTTCTGGGCCATCGAAGTAATCTCCACCAATAGTTATTAATATTTCCTACATATTAGAAGTGCAAAACTTACTTTTGGTTCTTTGAAGTCTGGAACATTGTGGAAAGATCTCTCAAAAAACAAGGCACATCCATTACAATCGCACCCCCCCATACCGAGCTCCAAAGGCAAGCTCTTAAACATGAAGACAATAATTTCAAAACCAGATTAATAATTTATTCCAATTCGTTGTAATAGTAAATTTAGTTGCTAAAGTTTAAAAGGATTTTGGATGTGGATTGTCCAGCATTTCCTTTGGTTCCTTCCTCTGGGGTGAATTGTTTAATCCGGAAGGCACTCTGACAGGGCAGAAAACTTACATAGCAACCAGTTGGAGATATCTGAGAAACATTTTTGAACTGAACTGGTCATCTGCAAAGCAGGGGAAGGTTTGAACCCCCCACCTTGCAGAACTGAACAAATATCCTGTAAAGTGGACTTTGAACATACAGATTAGTGGCAGATTGTTATGTGTAGGCTAAGAACCTTGAATAGGATCATTCTGGGAATTCTGGGAATGAATGTCCAACGTGAGAACTAGTAAAATTTGAAATGGATGTCATTGATTTGAGAAGGAGAGGAGGCACAAGTAATGTTCCTCATCATGTAAGGTGCCTTCATCTGTGGAGGCAGAAATATTAGTAAAGATAAGATTCCGCCTAGATAGACTAGAAAAATTCGACCAGCATTTTGCAGGATAATGCCTGAGGACCTTAGCGGTTGAGCAAAGGAAGGGCCACCTGAGGGGACATGAAATCTGAATCTAGCTTTTGATATCTCATCATCCCCTACTTGATTTTATCAAAGATTTGTAAGTCTAAAAGCTTCCAATGACTGGTTCTTGAAATCCCATTAATGGATTAAGAGTAGATTGCACCAGACTTTTAACTATGGCTTTCGATAGAAGTAACATGAGAATAGAAAAGGACTTTGGGTCTTAGGAATTAATCACAAATTGTTTGAAGTTTCCACAACTTTCAATTTGTAGGCCATTTTGCCTGGATGCCCAAGTGCACAGGTAAGACCTGTTGACAAAGTGGGAAAAGATAATGAAAACCTGGCATAAAAGTCTGGGAAATCGAACCTCTAAAAAAATGAGAAATGAGACCCCAAGCAACTTCTTGTGCCTGGGTGTTGGTACCCAACATCTTATTTAAAATCTACAACACTTTCTCAGTTCAATACTTGCAATGCGAGAGGAGCTGGGATGATGATTCTTTTCGTGGGAAGATCGATTTGTGCATGTTCTAAGGAAGGTGTAAGTTTTAACTATAGTGTACTTGAAAGATGGTTTACTTCCACAATAATACCCAGTTGTGTGTGTCTACAGAATTCCAAAAAGGCCATGAAAGTGGGGAGGGGAGGCAGGCATCAAGATTTTGGCTTGGGGGAGAAATTAGAATATTCTATGTCTTGAGATCCCAAGACATTGCATATTGACTTGGGTTTGGGTTTGAATAAAAATATTCCATGTCTTGGGACCACAGACAGTTTAGGATCCACTTTGTCGTAGGCCCTAGGCAACCTATGGTCAACTTTGTTCGAGTCTTGGATGGCCCATGGTCATTTTGTCATGATGGCCTAGGCCTTAAGCCACCACATATTAGACCTTGGGTCACCTTGTCCTAGCCCTCAAGTAGCTTAAGGTCAAATTGCCCAAAACTGATTTTTTGAATGGTTTTCATGAATGCATAAGATTCATTCCTTCCATGCCCAAACATTCATCCTTCTTTCGTTTTTCCTTTGGGGTTTGGGGGTTTGTGGGAAAACAATTTGGGGGGTTTTCATTACATACTAACTTACCTAGTGTACATATTTACCTACCTATGTAGGTTAGCTACCCACCTACATATTGGCTTATCTAAGTTACTTCCTCATTTATAAAGGTTATCAATTTACCCACCCAGATAGGTGACTTACTTACATACCTATTCACCTATCTTAGTGTATGTACCTACCATTATTTTTTACCTACCTAGAATAGAAATAAGTAAATAAGAAAGTCAGTAAGGAGAAAGATGCTTGAGTATGTGAATATTATTATGTACATAAAAAGGTTCTTTAGGTAAGTAAACATGTACACTAAGTAGGTGAATAGATATGTAAGTAGGCCACTTATTTGGGTGGGTAGGTTTGTAGGTTGTTAACCTAAATAGGTGGGGAAGTAGCTTATGGGTAGGTAGCCCATGTAAGTAGGTAAATAGGCACCTTGGAGTACATTACTAGGTAATCAAAACCTCCCAACCCACTTCCCCTACGTACCCCATTTCTCACCACAGTTCATATCAATGCATTTTTCCCACCAAAAACTTGACAATATCAAGGCAATGCCAAATTCTCACAAACATTACTAGAAACCATGTGGGTAAATCATTACACCCGACCACCCAATTTGACTGTGGGTGGTCTATCATAATGGCAAACCATTAATTGTCAGCATGAGTGGGTATAATCCACTATAGGCCCACTATGGTGGTTTTGTAGTGGCTGACAACAATGGTTGCTTCATTTTGTTTTTTTTGTTTTCCAATTTTGGCTGCCTGATTTTGTCTTTAGGCATGGTTAAACCATTCCCATCCCACCTAACCAGATCACTTAAGTGGTTTGCACTAGTGGCAAAATCTATGTATATCTTAATTTGTTGGGGGATGCAACACTAGTTAAAGCCATTATTTAATTATTGTGGGGCATTATCATGGGTTTTGACCATGGACAAAATTAAGACACACATTTAATTTCGAAAATTTTATGTTTATTGCATGGTCATGTGTGGCACAATGAAACATGATATTGCATGCAAAATTTAAACGAATGTATATCACATTACTAATCATTTTCTTCTTCCTCGAATTGATCATATTGGTCTTCAAGCCTACCAAACCTTGTTTCCATTCTTTCAACATCCATGGCAAGGACATCCTCCCCTTAAGTGATCTTGATGCAACTTGCGTCACATTATCAATGCATGCAATTGTTCAATGGTTTCCATGTCATTGTCTCCAAGTGTGGCCACTAGCATTGGATCAACTACTTCAGCCACAATCCACATGGAACATGGGTCTTTTTGGAGGACAACCCTCAAATCAGAACCATTAACAATATATGGCACGAAAAATACATGCATCATCACGTTGTAATACATACATTGTAATACATTTTGATAAAAATGTTATACAATGTAAGGTGCATCTTTAATATTGGTGCATCGCAACTATGGAAAAAATAGTTAGAGCTGTCAATGTCTCTGTGTCACCAGAAAAAACATCAGTTAAACACAACAGTGGTCATGGTCTCAATGGAGACACTAGAAAGAACATGACCTAATCACTAGAGCGGTCAAGGTCTCTCTGGACACACCAGAAAGAGTTCATGACCTAAACACAAGAGCAGGAAGTCAAGGGGAACACAACCTATCATTCAAAATAAACATATGAAAAATAAATGAGAACCTTGAAACTTGGGTACAAACCTTTTTTCCTACGAGCTTATTCCTTCGTGCCCCGAGATGAACATGTGGCACGTTTGATGTCATTAGGTTTTATGTCCACTTATAAGAAATGTCCGAATATTTTAATATCAAAGCGGGGCAACAATCCCCCTTATGTGTATTTTACAATATCCATTATTGTAAAACAAAAATATCTTCTATTTTCATGTTAAAATGGACTTTAAAAATTAGGTGCATTTTGGGTCCTTCTAAAGTCCATTAAAGTCCACCCCTTATTTTGAAATGACATGGAAACATCCATTTATGTTGGTGGGGCATCCACTATGTAATTGATGTTTGCTCATAGGTTTAAGCCTTGTTCATTGAGGAACTAGATGTGGTGAATCCATATGAATAATTTTTATGTATTGTTTCATTGGCAATGTTTTGAATAAAAAGTCCCCCAAATGTTGTGTTTAATCATTTTGACACATTTTTTTGTTTTCCCCATAAATAGACATATGTATACTCATTACATTGAGTCCTTTTGAAAGAAAAATTTGTTCAAGTTTACTAACTAGGTTTTTAACCTTGAAGGGGTGCCCAAAAAGTTGCCTGATTACAGTTTTATGGACACTTTAGTCTGCAAATACCCCATGTTAGTAGTCCAAAATGTGCTTCGACTTTTTTGAATAAAAAGTCCCCCAAATGTTGTATTCATTCGTTTTGACACTTTTTTTCCCCCCCCATAAATAGACATATCCCATACTCATTACATTAAGTCCCTTTTTAAAAATATTTTTTCAAGTGTATTAACTAGGTTTTTAATCTTGAAGGGTTGCTCAAAATTTTGCCTTATTACAGATTTTTATGGACACTTTAATCTACAAATACCCCATGTTAGTAGTCCAAAGTGTGCTTTGACTTTTTTGAATAAAAAGGCCCCCAAATGTTGTATTTAATCATTTTGACACATTTTTTAATTTTCCCCATAAATAGACATATCCATACTCATTACATTGAGTCCCTTTTTAAGAAATATTTGTTCAAGTTTATTAGCTAGGTTTTTAATCTTGAAAGGGTGCAAAAAAAGCCTACCTTGTTACAGTTTTTTATGGACACTCTAGTCGGCAAATACCCCATGTTAGTACTCCAAAATGTGCTTCAACATTGCGGCTAAACACTACCAAGCTTAAATTTAAGGCCACTTGGGATGCCACAACCCATAACCAAGAGCCCAAACTTCATGTTGCCCCACCAAAATTGTTGCCTTGCAATACTCAGGTATAAATAACTAACCTACACTTTGTCATTTCTAGAAAAATGTTCAAGCTTGTGGTTTTAATTTGTGGTTGTGGTGGTATGGAACCATTTCTGGTGGGAGGACAAAATGCCCTCCGAATTGGAATTACAATATGGATATTGCACCTTGGGCACAACAATGAGGTGATGGCTGACGGCATAGCCAGGCCCCACAAAGGATCAAAAGGTTCTGCACTAGCACATTTGGCAAGTCTATGTTGGACTGGCCAACAAATGGCCAACAAATGGTCGTGGTGACTAAAGTCATCCGAGAGGACATAATGGTACTTTTTAACAATGAGGTCGAGAGGCCCGCTAAAATAACCACATTAAATGTGTCCCACCAACAGCAGATAAGACCTATATTTTGTGGAGCACAGCGCTATTGGTGGAAAAACAGTCATGACATTGGAAATGGGTGTGAACAATTAATGGTCTTTCTTTTGTAAAGTTTTGTTGAATTCAATTTTGAACTTTATGTCTTTTGTTTCTCCTCTTTTATTTTTTGGTTTTTGGTAGTTTTCATAGGCACAAATATTTCCCCATTTATGAGTTGCCCATCCTTCTTGAAGTTTTTGGTGTTTTTTTCCCTTCTGAATCTATGTTATGTATCCTGGTAACCATTCACCTAAATTGTTTGCCTGGAACTAATGAAGTCCTACGTAGGGTTGTTATGGTAGGTTGTGATTGCCTGAAAGGATTATTTTGAAGGATGCATTGGAATGTGTGTGATTGTTGTTGACATTCAAACCTCGACATAAATCTATTTATGGTTTGGTTTTCTATTTGCTTTAGACCTTGGAGTTTTTTCCATTTAATGGTTTCTAATTGTTGCTCATTTTTTTGCTAAATCTGACTTGTTAATCCATTTTTGTATGGTTAGTTTTATTTACATGGTTTTTCAAGGGTGTAGTATTGTTGAACATGGTAGGTACTACCAAAATGTGCACAAATACTCTAGTATGTTGCCCGGCCTAAATGACATCAATAATCTTCATTTAAAAGAAGGGTGAATATTCTAGAGACAATTGCTAAAGTTTAGGGTTTAGATAGCTGGTTTTTGCATAGTTTGTGCATAGCAAGCAACAAGTTTGCTAGCTAAGGTCAAGCAGTCACCACAACTAGACGCTGTAATTGCATTGAAGGGGTGTTTGGAGTCACTAGTGTTAATGAAATTGTTGAAACATAAAGACAAGGATGTGAAGCTGGTTGTGACTCTCTACATCAGTGGAATCATGATAATTTTGGACCGGACGCACCACATAGTGATGAATGATTGAAGGTGATATCCTTCTTCTAGTTGTTGATCAGCAGCATTCCTTTGTAGTTAATTATTTGTATGTTCCAATGAGATGTAAGGGAGGCATAAGCATTTCATTTGTTTTTGTCCCTAGCTTTTGAGGCCTCAATGATATGAACAGTCCTTCATTTGCAAGAAGGGTGAATATTCTGGAAATAGTTGTTAAGGTTCATTCTTATGTTGTCATGTTGGACCTCAAAGGTGATGAGCTGCTAGTGGAGATGTTTCACCGCTTTTTTTGACACTCCTAGTTATCTGATCTTCCAACCCAATAGACCATGTATAGTTGTAAGTAGGTGAGGCTCCCTCCCTTCATTTCTAATGTGTGACTATTATGGGTTTCCTACTATATTAATAACTTTTACATATTGTGATTTCACCAATATGTCAAATTAAAGTGAATCATGCCAAAATCTGAAATCTTTTTGTTGTTTGCCCTAAACCCTATTTCAACTTGAAATCCTAGTAGATATAAAATTTCTCTTAGTATCAATTGTGTGGAGTAATGTATTGTTGATAAATTGCAGCAATTCATACGATCAAGCTTGATCTAGGTGAGGGGCTGAGTATTTTACCTTGAATTGACATCCGAGTTTTGCTTGGGGTTATGTGCGAACCTGATTTACGCCCTGTGGTTTGTAGGAAATCAGGGGTTTTGGAGTAAATACTAATGTTGGGCAATTTTCAAGAATGGACATTAATAACTGGCCCTTTTTCAAAGTGGGTGTTAAACATATATGTGGTGTTGAAGAAAATTAGGTGATTGGTTGTTGATATATAATAACCATGGTTCTCAAACATTTGAGAACCAATTAAAGTTCTGATATCTCTTAAAATCTAAAAACCAGTCAAATAACCTTCTATAAAACTCTTGGTTCTTTTGTTGCCAATTATGTACATGAAACTGCCAGTTTTCCATGGAGGCTTTTTGGAAGAACTGGAATTAGAAGTTCTTTCATATTTTATGTAGAAATTGGTGGTGATTATTAAAAATTAAATCAGCACCCAACTCTGGTGAATTGAATACTTGTCAATGTGTGGTCCAGTGTATAGGAGTGATCGATTGATATGGTATTTCCAATTCTTTGATTATAACATGACTTGTTTGGATGTGTAGGCCACAGGGTCATGGTGTCATGCTTTTCATATCATGTATTTTGCTTTGGGAAAAGTCTTGATGGAGCTAGTATCAAGCAAGCTTGGTATATTTGATATGGGTTGGTAGATCCAAATGCCAATTAGTGGTTGGAATGGGTGCTTCCATGACATGGAAGGATTCATTATTGAAGATGGGCGACCCTTTTGCTTATTGTTGACAAGGACTTGCTTAAGGAAGTTTGGGTTGTGGTGGTTATAACAAAGGTGTGTCTTGATGCAAAAACAACTAAGTGGTGGAGCAAGAATAACATTCTTAAGACATAGAAAAACCATCATAAAGTTATGAAAAGTGCCTTAACCATTGTCTTGGAGGAGAGTGAGGAGATGCACCAACAATTTTGGAGGTTATTCTCAAGAACCATTTGAAAAAGGTACAATGCTAACCTTGTGATACATGTAGATGTTGCACCTCTCTTGCAATTGTACTAGTATCCTTATGAATAGGAATGGCTAGTGTGCACTTTGCCAAGCATTATAAGCACATCATCTAAACCCTAATTAGGCACACCATATGCCACATTATTATTTTTCATTCGCATTATGTTGTCAAAGGTCATAGAACAAGTGTGCAGCTGTCCTTATTGTTCAAATTGCTAACTCCTCATTTTTTATGTGATTACATGTGTTGGGGTCTCCTCTTTTCACTATTCAATCATATATTATTGGATTTGATTATTTGTAATTTTATAATCAAACTCATTTGTCAAATCCATTCAATTTGACTTAAATCTCAAGTTTGGAAAAGTTCTTACTACCTTTGAAGATAAATGTTACAAATGCATTATCTTGCTAGTTTTCTCTTATTGTTCATAGTTATGATTATTTATTCTTATCTATCAACCTAATATGTGTAGATATTCTTCAAGCAATTTTGTATTGTGTACAAATGTGTTGGACTATTTTTTATGATAGCAGGTTGATGTTAAAACTCTTCTAAAGCCTTCTTTGTTTTTTTGTTTCAGCTAATAATGTTTGGAATTCTCATGGGAATTAATTATAATGTGGGGTTATCCCCAATATTCAAAGAGTTTAAGTGTCTAGCTTTGTGTGTCATTTGAAATGTTGGTTAGAGTGTACTTGATTTCTTTTCCTTAACATCAATGATGTTGGAGGGAAAAGATTTTAAAGTGGCCTTTGTTGTGATTGTCATGAAATTATATATGAAATCTATTGCTATGCTTCCTTGATGCATTTGGCAATCATTACCAACCCCACAAAAGAACTTATGGTAATTTGTGTTGTGGATGTCACATGTGTAGTTGCAATGTGTATGGTGTTTTTTGGAATATACACATACTCCACTTGATTTGAAGATGTTTTGGGCTTTGGTAAGGGTATGGTTGGGTAGATAAATTAGGTAGTTGTGTGATTAAAAGGTTGTTTAGCTCTTGGGCCAATCATTTGCATTACTTGGTCAACATGTAGCACAAGAATTGTGGTTGTTCTTTATAATTTTTTTGAAGAGATTTAGAGACAACACTGTGGAGGTTCACATTACTGTTTGAGATTTGCCAAAGTCTGTTTTGAGGCAAACCCATCTAGCCTGGAGGCATCAAAAGATTTAAATGTTTTTGCTTATCACACATGTGTGTACAATGGGAATAGTTATTCCAATGTGTGGATGATGCGACAAGCATAACTATGCATTTGAGTTAAGTTTTGGAGTAATGTTAATCATAATGGTCATCGGTAATTAGATGTTAGACATATAGTTCTTTTTCACTAAGTTGTAAAAAGTCTTTTTATACAGATTTCAAAATAGAAAGATGTCAATCATAAGTAAGATGTTCGTACTATGTAAGTATACAAGGGGAATAATTTGGAAGTGCATTACAATCCTTGGCACCTTGTTGTGCATGCATGTTTTCAGTTTGTGAAATTGCAGAATTTTGGATTTTCCAAATCATATGTGGCCCATTGCAATTGTGGATGGATAGGGGAAATGCATTGGAGGGGACTTAATAGATGAAAAGTAGTAGCTATGTGATTAGTGAGGTCATCTAGGGTTGGAAGAAAAAGTGGATGAGTATGTGGATATTAATTTGTTTGATAATGACAACAATAATGGGGACAACAAAAAAGGCACCACCCATCATTCCTTTAGAAACCTAATAGGTACAACTGTACCTTCTTTTGCTATCCATTCCTCAAAAGAGGCCAAAATTCAAGATTGGTGGGAACCTTAAAGTAATTGCTTTTCAAGGCTTTACAGATGCATTGAATTACAATATGGTTGATAACGATGTTCTATATCATCATTTGGATGCATGCAAATTGGTTGCGAAAGATCCACACAAACACACTTGCGAATCTCCTTCTCATGTAGACTCATGTTGGTAAGAACCTTAAATGCCATTACAAGGCAGGATCCATTCCAAACATATGCAATCTTGGAAAGATTCCCAATCTGTGACTTTTAAATGAAATCAACCTTGTAAATATATGAAGACAATGTTGGTTCCCTTCATCCATTAGGGTTTGACATTTGTTTTGTCCTAATACATCAGTAGTGAATGTTGTCATAACCTTTCATTGGGGAAGTCTTTAGGGCTAGCAAAATTTGTGGGAATTTTCATCTTTTTGCTTATATGCAGATGGGGAATATATAGCTTAAGATCTTCCTCTGTTTGGGCTATTGTTAGACATCAACATTTAACTGTTTTTTAAGACCTTACCTTACAAATCATGGCTAGGGTTTGTTGATTTCCCAATCAATTTCAATATTATTACTCTTCTAATTCTAGCACCTTTGGTCCAAGTGTAAGTGAAGATCTACATGAAGAGGATGTTGTGGTAGAATCCCAAGTTTCTATTGGGCCCTCCCACTGGCCTTCTGAGCATGGGAACTTGTTTCAAGGACCTATTAGTGTCATGCATGTCAATGAGTGAGGAATACCATGTGAATCACATAAAAGTGTTGGTCTTTCCCATGATGGTAACAAGTTGGAGTCAAGTGATAAAAAAGAGTCAAAAGTAGAAAGAAACTTGCAGGTCTTTTGATTTGTTTTTCACACTTCACATGTTTGTTTATTCCAGCTATTTTTAAATTTTTTTTGTGGATTAGATAGGTAATGTATGTTTGGCATTTAAGGTTTAAATTTATGCATGTTTTAAAAATTGGATGTGAGTTGTTATTTTTGTTTTGTTCAAAACTCAAAAAACCCAATAGGATTTCATGCTAAACCTAAAAATTCATTCCCAAATTAGCATAAAGCAAAAAATGCCCAATTTAGATCACCCTTCAACTTCAAATGTAGTCAAACACTTGAGAACATGCACATCTTGTATCAAGGGAGCCAATGATAAGGCAAGGAGACAAAATTGTGATCAAATGGAGAGGGAAGCTTCCATGGGTTTGGGGAAGAGAAAGTTGCCATCGAAAAGCTTTAGTAGTGAACAAGCATCTCCTCCTATAAGAAAGTTGTTAGGTGGCAACAAAATCAAGCAGATTATTATTGGTGAGGAGGAACAAGAATGACACGCTCCCAAGTTCCTTGTAGACCCACTTGAGGGTCCAAGTATGCGGCAATGCGGAAGGAGTGTGTGGACACCACAATTAATTTACCTTTCTTACCCATCAACTTTAACACTCACTGACCATCAACTGTGGCCGAACCTTTAGAACTTCTGTGTTCGAACACCAGCCTGTCCACTACCTGGTAACTTTAGGACAGTTCTGAAGGTATGGTACCATGGCGAGGCCCGCGCCACATACGAACGCGGCGTTCCGAACCAATTTCCGCTAGGCGTTGGGTCGGTGGTTTCTTCGTTAGACGATTGACACACGATTTCGCCTAGGAGCTTGGGCGATTGATACTCGATTTCGCCTAGGAGGGAGGTGGGTGGTTCTTTCGTTGGACGATTAACATACGATTTTGGCTGGGGATATGCAGTTGGTTTTAGTTTTGTATCGATCGAGAGCTGAGTACTTCATAGTAGTAGAAAAGTTCGATCACGATGCCGAGTTGGGTGCGGCTGCTGATTATGGGTGGGCTACTTCTAGCTGTTTTCCTCATGTCCCCTCGTGCGGCGGCGCCAGCACCTGAGCCCTCACCCTCCCCTTCGTGCTGCTGTTGTTCGCGGTCGCTGTTGACGATTTTGTGGGGTTTCGCCTTCGCGTTCGGTGGGTTGACGCTAAATGCTTGGCACACGGCGGATGCACATGACCAGCGCGCTGCGTCGTTCCGAAAGAAGTTGTATTATGTGGTTTTCTTTGGCCCAGTCGCTCTATTTACGAGTTTGCTGGCGTTGTTCTATGATCTGGGTGCACACAGAGTTCTGAGCAAAAGCCTGAATAACATGCGTGATGGTCGGAAAAAAACAGCAAAGAAGGCGGCGAAGATCATAGCAAACTGTAAGGTCGTGTTAGGAACCAGTGAAGGAAAGCTACCACAAACACATGGAACAGTATTACCGGATTTTAGCGAGCCAGAACGCGCTTTAGTCCTTGGCAGCTGGTTGCTAGAAAATTCCTACATGGTGCAACTAAATTACAAGGGGAAAGAGGCGCTCTTGCAAAGTGGAGTCCTCCCAGACTACAAGAGTTTGCAATTGCTCCAAGAGAATAGAAGTTTCGCCATGGTCCTCAATGGGATGCAAGCGTTTGGGTACGTGCTTGCTGCCGTAGTCCGGGTTAAAACGGGTTTGCTAGTGAGCCCCATAGAAACCATAGGATTAACGTTCAGCATCCTAGTCGCCATTCATTCTGTGAGTCACTTCGTGGCAGCGCCTTGTCATTGTCCTCTGATTGTTTACCTGCACCCTGACCAGGAGCAAGACAAAGTCTTTCAGAAGTGCCAGTCTAGACGATGGACTCAAGATCAGTTTAATAAGGTCATATTGTTTGACAGTTTTTTAGGATCTTCTGCTGTGGGGATTCCTCTCCTTTTGCTGCCTTTGACGGGATTTGTAATGTTTTATCGTCCCGGAACACCCCCAGTGCACTGTAGAACCGCTAACGATTCGAGTCCGGGACTATTATGGATCTATTCAGGACCACTTCTATTCACTTGCTCGGCTTTCTTGTACCTAGCTATATATTCGTGTATTGGATGTCTGACAGTGATTCAAGATCAGAGGCGGATGGGGGAAGACACTGCTCCCGGATCACCAAGAGGGCATCATATTGCGCAGGAGAATACTGTACACGATTTTATAGAGGACATCAGTGGTGCTAATGTAGTAAGAAGGAACATATGGCTTCTGATAATAGACGCAATTTTTTCAGTAGGAACTGTTTTTGGCATGATTATAGCTCTTGTGACCACCATAGTGTACTGGGATGAGAACTTTGCTGAGCGTACTAGTGGAATTGTGCACATATGGCCTTTCATAGGCTAATACACTGCACAGAAGTCATGCGCCAGTAACCCGACCGTACGAGTTCCATAGTGCCCTGACGATAGATCCATTTAAAGTTCCCTCGAGGAAACTAAAGAATTTGTTGATTCTCAATGTAAGCGGTCTAGCCTATGGAACAATGTAGTTTTTATTTGGTCCCACAATATTTTGAGGAATGTCGACCTGCAAGTGTGTTTAAACTGTGAAGTGTAAGTTCATTTTTTGAGAATTGCATGGAACAGTTCCTCTTTTAGCTATTGCTGATTTGAACTTGCCATAAGGGGGGTGCAGAGCTGTATTTGCACTATGAGCTGCTTGTTTATTCATGTGGCTGGCCTAGAATTAAGGGTTGAAGGAAGATGGTATGAGAGTAGCCCCAAGTGAATTTGACTAAAACTGTACATGGAAGTTAAAAATTTGTCAGATCAATGGATTACTCCAGCATACCTGGACAGTGGAGGGTGTCTGTGGGAGGTTTTCAAGACCAGTAGATGTGTTCTCTGTTTTGGGACACTTATTAATTTGAGAAGTTTAGAGCAGAGGTCACCACTTTCATCTCCTTTATAGTCTTGTTAGTTGTCAGGGTCAGCATTTCAGTGACATGGATCACTTCCAGACAGTCCATCATACTAGGATTGAATCCTGATGAGGAAGATACATCAGTTGTTTAAACGAAATCCAACATGAGGAATAGGACAGAAAATGGCAGAGTTTTGCTCAAAATGATGAAGTCCAAGATGACATCAAGTGTGCCAAAAGCACTGAGCACCCATGTGGTTTGTCATGGGTGCTGGAGAGGAGGCCCAGAACCATCAATTGATGAACTCGAATGTAATCTGTATGTGTCCTCCACCAAGTCTGTGGTATGCATTGCATGACAGAAAAAGGCTTGGACACTAACAAGTATGTCTTCCAAGTTCTGCCTCCATGACTACACAAAGGTTGCATTTAGGTTGTGGCATGGTTTGAAATGTAAGGAACAAAACCGGGCTGGGTCACAGCCCTGAACATGAAGGAACAAATTGTTTACCAGTAGAACTGCTGAGAATCATGATCATGAGTCAAACCAAGTCCCAGCCAAAAGAGAACCAGCAACCACGATTTCAGTTGTGTTTTTTACTAACCTACGTATCTACACACAACCCAATCTATTTACTAGCAACCCGCTTGGATTGTTGGTAGGTAGGTAGTAAAAACTAAAAACTAGCCATTCACTGCTAACAGATAGCAATTGCATCTTGTTTTCATTTTCTTGGCCATCGTAGTAATCTCCACCAATAGTTAGTCATATTTCTTACATATTAGAATTGCAAAACTCAATTTTTGGTTCTTTGAAATCTGGAACATTGTGAAAAGATCTCTCAAAAAACAAGGCACATCCATTACAATCTCCCCCCCCCCCCCAAACATACCAAGGCAAGCTTTTAAATATGTAGAGAATAATTTCAAAACCAGATTAACAATTTATTCCAATTGTTTGTAATAGTAAATTTATTTGCTAAAGTTTAAAAGGCTTTTGACATGGATTCTCTAGCATTTCCTTGGGTACCTTCCTGCGGGGTGAATTGTTTATTCCCGAAGGCACTCTGACAGGGCAGAAAACTTACATAGCAACCAGTTGGAGATATCTGAGAAACATTTTTGAACTGAACTGGTCATCTGCAAAGCAGGGGAAGGTTTGAACCCCCCACCTTGCAGAACTGGAAAAATATGCTTAAAATGGACTTTGAAAATACACATTACTGGCAGATTGTTATGTATAGGGCAGGAACCTTGAATAGGATCATTCTGGGAATGAACTGTCCAACGTGAGAACTATTAAAATTTGAAATGGATGTCATTAATTTGAGAAGGAGAGGAGGCACATGCAAGGTTCCTCATCACGTAAGGTGCCTCCATCTGTGGAGGCAGAAATATTAGTAAAGAGAAGATTCCCACTAGATAGACTACAAAAATTCGACCAGCATTTTATATGCAGGATAATGCCTGAGGACCTTAGCGTTTGAACAAAGGAAGGGCCACCTGAGGGGACATAAAATCTGAATCTAGTTTTCATATCTCATCATCTCCTACTTGATTTTATCAAAGGTTTGTAAGTCTGAAAGCTTCCAATGACTGGTTCTTGAAATCCCATTAGTGGATTAAGAGTAGATTGCACCAGACTTCTAATAATGCTTCCCATGGAAGAACATGAGAATATAACTAGTTGGTCCCTTCTGGGACCTGGAGTGGAGGGTAGGCCTAACGCTGTCTTTTATTGACTACGTCTATTTCTCTTTCAAGTAGAGTAGTACTGCTCCTGCAGCACTAACCTAAACGTTGGGTCACTAGAGAGAGTTGACACAGACAGAGCGGATGATGATATTAAACTCTTCCTTTGCAATATTACCTAGTTCATTACCTATTAAGAAGAGGTAAGGACTTTGAAAATTTCACATAGCCTGTTGTTTCCAGCAACTACAAACACACTGAATGATTGCTAGTCACAGTATAAGACTTGGAGAAAAGAACAGTACTAATTTGGAACAGTTGAACTATTTAGAGGATCTTAATAGACTGTTGTTCTCTAGCGTTGTAGACCAAGCTGCACAGAAAACTGAAACTACTTAGCCTACAGCCAGAGCCAGAGTGAATTAACAGCCACGAATGCACCAGTTGGCCATTCTGTCCACTGGATGGGTTGCGTTTTTTCATTCGGCACCAGATGGGGCTCACCACAGTCGATTTCTTTTTGCTGCTGACCACTGTACTTTTTTTCTTTTTTTTTTGGTTCTTGGCCATTTTTCTTGGACCTGACCTCACACATAGCTACCCTGCTCACTTCCTACCCTCATAAGTATTGCACCAACCTACTGACACAGCTACCCTAATAACTAGTTATTGTACCGACCTAGCTATTGTACTAACCACCTACCCTACTAACCTAGCTACTCTATTAATTACATACCCTACTAACTTAACCATTAGGTTTAGGGTTGAGACACAAATTAATTAATAAATTTTTCACAAATGTATAGTAATTAATCTAAAGTAGGCTAAATTTGGGGGGAAAATTTTAGGGTGTACACATATGTGAAGTAATACAATTGCATTTTATATCTTCTTCAAAAAGAGTGGAAAAATTAGGTTGGAAAGATCACACAAAAATAAAAGAAATATTTTTTCTTTTGGTTTTATATGAAATTTATTTGATTATTTCTAAAGACTAACGTATTTTCTTTCAGTTAATAAATATTTATAGTTTAAAACCTTTGAATTTTGGTTTTTAATTTTTTTCCTATGTTCTTTCAAAAAAATTTATTTTGCATTATATGATTTGTATAGCTTGTATAATTTTTTAGGTTTAGGGCATATATCATTAAGATTTTTTTTTGTTAGGGTTTGGTAAAAGTAAGTACAAGTGCAAGTGTTGAAATTATGCCCCAAAATTCCAGTTGGTAAAAGTAAGTACAAGTGTAAGTATTGCAACGAAACCCCAAAAGTTTAGTTGGTAAAAGTAAGTATAAGTTTGGGTATTTCAAGTTGAAATGAAAAAACAAACCTAAATGTAATACCCACATTTCAAAAAAACCCATCTAAATGGTTTAGATACCCTTAAGTGAAGACCTAGCCCTAAACACAATATGCATATGCAAAGTCACTTTGAAATAACGCAACCCTAAATGCAATACCTGCACTTTGGGTCACTCCGAAAGGACGCATGTAAGGTTTAAGCTTTCTTTATATGAAGATCTTACCCTAAATGCAATACCTGCATTTAAGGTCACTCCGTAAGTACGCATGTGTGGTTTAGGGTTCTTTATATGAAGATCCCACCTTAAATACAATACTTACATTTGGGGTCACTCTGAATAGTTACCCTATTCACTTTCCTACCTTCATAAGTATTGCACCAACCTTGGTACCTTATTTATTATCCCCTACTGACACAACTACCCTAATAACTAGTTATCCTACTAACCTAGCTATTGTACTAACCACCTACCCTACTAACCTAGCTACTCTATTAATTACATACCCTACTAACTTAACCATTAGGTTTAGGGTTGAGACACATAAATTAATTAATAAGTTTTTCACAAATGTATAATAATTAATCTAAAGTAGGTTAAATTTGGGGGGAAAATTTTAGGGTTTGCACATATGTGAAATAATACAATTCGATGCCAAAAAAAATCAGCGACTATTATGGAGACTATATGCAGGTATTGCAACGAATGAAGAATATCAACGATTATTTGTGCCTTATATGTGGGTATTGCAAGGAATGCAAAATGCCGGCAGCTATTATGAGATTCATATGTGGGTATTGCAAGGAATGTAAAAAGCCAACGCCTATTATGGGACTTATATGCAGGTGTTGCAATTAATGCAAAATGCCTGCGGCTATTTTTGGACTTATATGCAGGTATTGCATATTAGAAAATGGTCTTATGGAGTTCATAATAGAAAATGATGTGGGTATTATATGTTTAAAATGTGTGGATTATTTTATAAGTCTTCAGGTGATGTGAGTCCTATTAACTTAGATGTAAATATTGTATAATGTTCATTTTGATCTTTGGTTTGATTCTTACATCTCAAGTACTAACAAAATTATGACAAAGAAGACATATATGATTAACCAGATACACATCAAACAAGTGTGAGTAGAAGATACTATTATATTGATAAAAGATGTACAAAAATGGGTGCATGGAAAATTACTAGAGAACCCGATGAAAAAAAACATTGGATCTCTCTAACATATCAAAGGATCAAAGTTCAAAATTGGGTAATCCAAAAAATAAAAAGGGCTACAAAACCTTACTAATTATATAAAATGAAACCCTAACCCATATTAATATCTATAATCCCGTGTTTAGCTCGGTATGCAGTTGCTGCATTTGCAGCCTTTGTTACAGGGTGAACAGTGTAAAAATGGCGGCGTTGTAATTCAACCTGAACTGCATCCCAACCTTCATCCATTCCTTATCCTTCTGAACTAAATTAGGTGGACAAAGAAGTGCAAGTGGCTGAAAAGCCTGCTCAGTTTCCAGTTCCGGACCTAACCCAAAAATGAAAGTTCAAAAAACAGAATGCAAGTTTTGCAAAACATAAAATCATAGATTCACATACAACTCCTATAAACATGAACTATTCTAAGGTATTGCAATAGAAAAAATTTGACAAAAAAATTTCCGCACCTTCCAATAAATGATGGAAGGTGTGGAAGGCCTTCTTCTTTGCTGAGTTGCAGTGCAGCAAAGAAAGAGAAAGAAGAAGAATGCCTTTTTCTTTTGCTGCAAAAAAGAAGAAAGAAGGCCTTCTTTGTTGCGCTGCAATTGAGTTGCAGTGCAGCCAAGAAAGAGAAAGAAGAAAAAAGCCTTCTTCAGCTGCAAAAAAGAAGAAGAAGAACGTCTTCTTCTTCTGCTGCAAAAAAGAAGAAGAAGGCTTTCTTCTTTGTTGCACTGCAGCTGAACTACAGTGCAACAAAAAAATAGGAAGAAGAAGAAGAAGGCCTTTTTCTTTGTTGCACTGCAGCTAACCTGCAGTGCAGCAAAGAAAGAGGAAGAAGAAGACTTCTCAAGCCTTCTTCAAACAAAAACAACAAAAAAAACAAAAAAAAACGTAAGCATCTTACCTTTTAGTGGGTGCATGGGTCTCGCTCCAACTCCAGCCGGTCCAGCTCCAGTTCGAGCCGCTCCAGCTCCCGCTCCTCAGCCACAGCTCCCGCTTCACAGCCACTCGAGGTCTCTGGAGCTCTGACGATGGAGTGAGGGGGGGTGGGGTTGGTAGGTGGTAGGTAAGAGGGTGTAGGTAGGAAGGGGGGAGGTAAAGAATTTCGGGGTAGAGAGGAGGTGAAAAAAAAAATCTCAACGGGCAAGGAGGATGTTCATCCGCAAAACGGGTTGAACAGGCTCATCCTCAACTGGTGCATTGGTGGCTGCTGGTTCACTCCAGCCCTTAGCCTACTACATTGGGGGGGGGGGGGGATAAACAAGCTAGCAGCAGCTGCAAATCACTGGCATACATAAGTCTTCAGCACCTGGACGCTTTCTGCAACTGATGTCCACAGACATGTCTCTGATGGATTCAATCATACAAATGAGATCTGAGGGGATTTTCACAAGAGCCTTATGAATTATATGGTACATCCAGCTTGGACTTCTTGTGCAACTCTAGCTCACCTTTTTTTTTTTTCCCAAAATAAATATTGCTGCTAGTGAGAACCGGCATGTAGGTTGCAATAGCCTGTCATTGTGCCCTTTATTAGTACCCAAAATATTTACTAAAAAAAATTCCCCAATAACAGGGCAACACTAGCCTCAATGCCTTGATTGTTTTTATAAAAAGATTGTGGACTCTGAGAAACTTTTTCAAATTCCCATCTAGCAATTAAGTAGTTTCAATGATATTCGATCAGCCAACAAGGGCACAGTGACTTGAGAGCCTTTGGGTGAACCCAAGCCGGTCCATTTAAATTATTTCTAAACATTACAAATATTCCATGCTTAGATTAAATCAGGGTGTCTGAGTTCAGATTTAACATTTTTTGGGCTTAATATGGCCACTGAGAGGCCTCACTCAAAAAGGTCAAGGTACCAACGTGGGTGCTGGTTCACCCTGGCTTTGAAGCTGTTAAAAATGATGCCACGTGGCGCTCTGAAATTTCAGATTGCGTTTTGAGCCTTCAGGCCTCCCTCCACTAAAAAAGGACTTTGGGTCTTAGGAATTAATCACAAATTGTTTGAAGTTTCCACAACTTTCAATTTGTAGGCCATTTTGCCGATTATAGTGGATGCCCAAGTGCACAGGTAAGACCTGTTGACAAAGTGGGAAAAGATAATGAAAACCTGGCATAAAAGTCTGGGAAATGGAACCTTTGAAAAAATGAGAAATGTGACCCCAAGGAACTTCCTTTGCCTAGGTGTTGGTACCCAACATCTTATTTGAAATCTACAACACGTTCTCACTTCAATACTTGCAATGGGAGAGGAGCTGGGATGATGGTTCTTTTGGTTTTCTGACTATGGCTTCCAATAGAAGTAACATGAGAATAGAAAACGACTTTGGGTCTTAGGAATTAAATTACAAAATTGTTTGAAGTTTCCACAAAGTTTTTCAATTTGTCGGCCATTTTGCGCATTATAGTGCATGCCCAAGATGTGTTGACAAAGTGGAAAAGATAATGGAAAACTGGCATAAAAGTCTGGCAAATGGAACCTTTGAAAAAAATGAGAAATGGGACCCCAAGCAACCTCCTGAGTTCTGCCAACATCTTATTTTAAAGTTACAATACTTCCTGACTTCAATACTTGCAATGGGAGAGGAGCTGGGATGATGGTTCTTTTGGTTTTCTAACTATGGCTGCCAATGGAAGTAACATGAGAATAAAAAACGACTTTGGGTCTTAGGGATTAAATTATAAAATTGTTTGAAGTTTCCACAAAGTCTTTCAATTTGTCGGCCATTTTGCGCATTATAGTGCATGCCCAAGATGTGTTGACAAAGTGGAAAAGAAAATGGAAAACTGGCATAAAAGTCTGGCAAATGGAACCTTTGAAAAAAATGAGAAATGGGACCCCAAGCAACCTCCTGAGGCCTGGTCACATCTTATTTTAAAGTTACATTACTTCCTGACTTCAATACTTGCAATGGGAGAGGCGCTGGGACGATGGTTCTTTTGGTGGGAAGATTGATTTGTGCATGGGCTAAGGAAGGTGTAAGTTTTAATTATTGGTTACTTGAAAGATGGTTACTTCCACAATAATACCCAGTTGTGTGTGTCTACAGAATTCCAAAAAGGCCATGAAAGTGGGCAGGGGAGGCGGGCATCAAGACTTTGGATTGGGCGACAAATTAGAATATTCTATGTCTTGAGATCCCAAAACATTGAATATTGACTTGGGCTTTGGGTTTGAATTAAAGTATTCCATGTCTTGGGACCACAGACAGTTTAGGATCTACTTTGTCCTAGGCCCTAGGCGACCTATGGTCAATTTTGTTCTAGGACTTGGATGGCCCATCGTCATTTTGCCATGATGGCCTAGGCCTTAAGCCACCATGTATTAGACCTTGGGTCCCTTGTCCTAGCCCTCAAGGCCTAAGGTCAAATTGCCCAATACTAATTTTAAAAATGTTTTTCATGAATGCATAAGATTCATTCCTTCCATGCCCAAACATTCATCCTTCTTTCGTTTTTCCTTTCAGGTTGAGGGTTTGAGGGAAATTTTTTGGGGGGTTTTCATTACATACTAACTTACCTAATGTACATATTTACCTACCTATGTAGGTTATGTACCCACCTACATATTTGCTTATTTAAGTTACTTTCTCATTTATTAAGGTTATCAATTTACCCACCCAGATAGGCGATTTACTTACATACCTGTTCACCTATCTCGCGTATCTACTTACCATTATCTTTTTACCTACCTATAATAGAAATAAGTAAGTAAGAAGGTAAGGAGAAAGATGTTAGAGTATGTGAATATTAATTATGTACATAAAAAGGTTGTTTAGGTAAGTAAATATGTACACTAGGTAGGTGAATAGGTATGTAAGTAGGCCACTTATCTGGGTGGGTAGGTTTGTAGGTTGTTAACCTAAATAGGTGGGGAAGTAACTTATGGGTAGGTAGCCCATGTACGTAAGTAAATAGGCACCTTGGAGTACATTACTAAGTAATCAAAACCTCTCAACCCACTTCCCCTGCAAACCCCAGTTCCCACCACAGTTCATATCAACATCAACATCCCACCAAAAACTTGACAATATCAAGGCAATGCCAAATTCTCACAAACATTACTAGAAACCATGTGGTTAGATTACTACATCGGACCACCCAATTTGATTGTGGGTGGTCTATCATAATGGCAAACCATTAATTGTTAACATAAGTGGGTATAATCCATTATAGGCCCACAATGATGGTTTTGTAGTGGGTGACAACAATGGTTCCTTCATTTTGTTTTTTTTTCCAATTTTGGCTGCCTGATTTTGTCTTTTGGCATGGTTAAACAATTCCCTTCGCACCTAACCAGATCACTTAAACAGTTTGCACTAGAAAAAAAATCTATGTGCATTTTAATTTGTTGGGGTGTGCAACACTAGTTAAGGCCATTGTTTAACTAATGTGGGGCATTATTGGCCATGGACAAAATTAAGACACATTTAATTTGAAATTTTTTATGTTTATTGCATGGTCATGTGTGGCACAATGAAACATGATATTGCATGCAAAATCTAAACTAATGTATATCACATTGATAGTCATATTTTTCTTCCTCAAATTGATCATATTGGTTGTCAAGCCTACCCAACCTTGCTTCCATTCTTTCAACATCCATGGCAAGGACAACTTCCCCTTGAAGTGACCTTGATGTAACGTGTGCCATATTTATCGATGCATGCAATTGTTCAATGGTTTCCATGTCATTGTCTCCAAGTGTGCCAACTAGCATTAGATCAACTACTTCAGCCGCAATCCACTTGGAATGTGGCTCTTTTTGGAGGACAACCTTCCAATCAGAACCATTCACAATATTTGGCATGAAAAATACATGCATCCTCACATTGTAATACATACATTGTAATACATTTCGACAAAAATGTTATACAATGTAAGGTGCATCTGTTATATTGGTGCATTGCAATTATGGAAAAATAGTTAGAGCTGTCAATGTCTCTGTGTCACCAAAAAAAACATGACTTAAACACTAGAGTGGTTATGGTCACTATGGACACACTAGAAAGAACATGACCTAATCACTAGAGCGGTTGAGATTTCTATAGACACACCAGAAAGAGTTCATGACCTAAACACAAGAGCAGGAAATGAAGGGGAACACAACCTGTCATTCAAAAACAACATATGAAAAATAAATGAAAACCTTGAAACTTGGGTTTAAACCTTTTTTTCTATGAGCTTATTCCTTCGTGCCCCGATGAACATGTGGCACATTTGATGTCATTAGGTTTTATGTCCACTTATAAAAAATGTTCTTATATTTTAAAATTAAAGAGGGGCAACAATCCCCTTTATGTATATTTACAATATGCATTATTGTAAAACAAAAATATCTTTTATTTTCATGTTAAAATGGACTTTACAAATTAGGTGTATTTTGGGTCCTTCTAAAGTACATTAACCTCCACTCCTTATTTTGAAATGATATGGAAACATCCATCTATGGTTCATCACTATGTAATTGATGTTGGTCCATAGGTTTAAGCCTTGTTCATTGAGGAATTTAGATGTAGTGAATCCATATGTATAATTTTTATGAACTATTTCATTGGCAGTGTTTTGAATAAAAAGTCCCCCAAATGTTGTATTTAATATTTTTGACACATTTTTTTGTTTTCTCCATAAATAGACATATCTATATTCATTACATTGAGTCCCTTTTTAAAAAATATTTGTTCAAGTTTATTAGCTAGGGTTTTAATCTTGAAGGGGTGCAAACAAAAACTTATCTTGTTACAGTTTTTTATGGACACTCTAATCTGCAAATACCCAATGTTAGTAGTCTAAAGCATGCTTCGAGATTGCGGCTAAACACTACCAAGCTTAAATTTAAGTCCCCTTGGGATGTCACAACCCATAACCAAGAGCCCAAACTTCATGTTGCCCCACCAAAAAATTGTTGCCTTGCAATACTCAAGTATAATTAACTGACCTCTACTTTGTCAATTTCAGAAAAATGTTCATGCTTGTGGTTTTGATTTGTGGTTGTGGTGGTATGGAACCAATTCTGGTGGGAGAACAAAATGCCCTTTGAATTGGAACTACAATATGGATGTTGCACCCTGGGCACAACAATGAGGTGGTGGCTAACAGCATAGCCAGGCCCAATTAGGGATCACAAGGTTCTGCACTAGCACATTTGGCAAGTCTATGTTGCATTGGCCAACAAATGGTCATGGTGACTAAAGTCATCCAAGAGGACTTAATTGTACTTTTAAACGATAAGGTCGAGAGGCCTGCTAAAATAACCACATTAGATGTGTCCCACCAACAGTAGATACGACTTATGTTTTGTGGAGCACAACGCTATTGGTGGAAAAATAGTCCTGACATTGGAAATGGGTGTGAATAAACAATGGTCTTTATTTTGTAAAATTTTGTTGAATTCAATTTTGAACGTTATGTCTCATGATTTAATAATTCATAAATGGATTTTAAAACCATAAATATTCCAAATCTCTTCAGTACAATCATTTAAAATTTTATAAATATAAAAATAAGAGTAAGAAAAAATTACAAAAGTTTATAACACATGTTCAAAATTGCATTGGTGAAACAGAATTTGAAACTATTTTACATATTAATTAATGAAAGCCTTAAAACAAAGCTTCATGTGCTTGTCTTTGAAACTTGTAACTTAACATGCCCATTTCAAATGCCATAGTTCAATTCACAAAATGTAAAAAAATTGCATCAAATGCATGTATTGTTGGTGTAATTAAATGCAACATAGTATAAGAAACATTGGTTACCTTAGGTTCAAAATGCTTTATGGAACCTTTAACTAATTGATAAGTTCTCATTTGTATGCCATTGATGCATAACAATATTATAAATCTTGCTATGCTAAAGGTTCGTAGTTTGTGTATTTATATTACAAATTCATTTTAATCAAACTTCATATTCAATAGTATAAAAAAAAAAATTCCTTATATAGTGGTTAGACTCCCAAAAAATTTATTGTTGGTGAATAAGCAAAGAACTTTTGTTGCTCTTGTGTTATATATTTCAGATTGTGAGAAAACCAAACCTTTTGACAAATTCAATAAACCAAAACTAGAAAAAAAAATGTAAATGAAGGGGAATAGAAAACACCTTTAATAATGACCAAAACATGAACTTCCTTGAACATTCTTTTGTGTTAATGGGTGATTTATCGATTTGTAGTTGTATATAGTTGTTAGATCTATACAACTTATACATGGTTATTTGATTTTGAATGATTATATTGGTTACATTATATTGGTTACCTTTACTAGTCATAATTTTTTGAGTCTTGTTTTTCTATATAAGGATAATAAACATGTAATTTGTAGTGAATTTGTTTTGAAAATATTTCTAGCTTTCTTTCATATGGAGATACAAAATATGTTTTTGCTTACATAATTGAAATATTTTGTGATAAATTATTACAAATCAAAGAGGACAAATCAAGTAAAAAAATGATTTTAATTGTCTGAAAAGAACTATAAATGTACAAATTCAACATTTCCATCTTCCAAAGCAAGAAATTCACAACTAATAATTCATGTCAATGCATTGATCATTGCATTGTAGTTAAAGTTTTCATCTTTGACATAATTTTTTTTCCTTATATCATATTTGTTCAACAAATTTGTCAAATTTGAACCAAGGCATGCCTTGTCACAACCCTAGCCTTGAGTTCGCCACCAAGGCAAGGGCTTGTAAAGGTGTGGGTTAAAAATGAAGCCTAGAAGTCACATTCATGCTTCCAGGAGTGTATGAAAATGTGAAAGAATGAACCCTCACACTTTCAAATGGAAGTCTTAATGGACTTTTAAATTTTTGAAAAAGCAATTTTAGGAATCAAAACTCATCGGATTAATAGTTCATTATATAATTGGAAAACCTTTAGAATATAAGTGTTTAGAATGATCCATTTGTATACCAATTTCAAGAATTTTAGGACTCCCAACTTGGGAATTTTAGACAAAATGACATTTGAATGTTGGCTCAATGGTTAGGCATAAAAAATTTATAAGGGGGCAGGTGATGATTTCTGACGCACCCCCAACTTTTTGAAGGACTCAAATGTGAATCCAAGTGGAGAAAACAATGGAAGAGGAAAGAGTTGGGGCACGCTCCTTGGCTCACGACACTTTAAGGGGTAAAGGGGCGTGCTGGAGCTCCGGGATGGGATTAAGAAGAGTTGACAAGCTTTCTTCACTCACACGGGCCTACACAAAACTCACACGAAGTGGTTAGTGCATAGTTGGAACACTTTTGGTGCTAGGATGAACCACGGGCAACACGAACACATAAGACTCACCATGACCCAGAGTTGGGGGAAGCCACCACCTTCCCCCTTATAGTATACTCTATGGCTGGCCACGAAGCCTACATCCAAATGGCTTTTTGTCCCGGGACTCTCGGATGGGAGTCTCGAAATTACGCAAGTTGGGACTCCTGCAACTTTGGGGTGCGATAACTTTGCAAGCAGACCTCCGATTGAGATGCGGCCTAAAGCAAAGTTCTAGTTCTCATTGAAAGCTTTCCAATGGTATGTCGAACGCCCTCTGTAGCTAAGTACTTTGGGTTGATTCCCGACGTTTTTTGATCGAGAGTCAAATTGCCAGTTTGACTCCCGGCCCTTCTTTTGGCCATAACTTGTGTTCTAGATGTCCAAAAGAAAATGCAGGGGCATTTTAGATATCTATGTTCCAAGAGCTTTCCAATGATATAAAAAATGCCATAAGCCATTAAGTTTTGACCCCTCAAATCACTCTATGAAGTTTTGGGAGTCCATTTGGGACACCAATTCCCACAATGGGAGTTCATTTGGGAGTGTGAGGGTGGACTCCCTCACACACTTTGCATTCCCGGGAGCATGTGATGTAACTCCTGGGTCTCCCTCTTGGCCCGCAACCTTGCAACCCCTTGCCTTGGTCGCGAGCCCAAGGCTAGGGTTGTGATAATTTCCCTAAGTCCAAGCTATGGTGAGACTTGTGAATCTATGTTTGGCCATGGTGAATTCATGCACCAAAAATGTTTCAACTATGCACTAATCAACTTGTTGAATAGTTTGTGTAGGTCCCTGTGAACAATTGACCTACTTGTCACTCATCCTAATCCCCATCCCATAATTCTAGCACACCTATTTACCCCCAAAATGTTATGAGCCAGAAACCATGCCTCTAACTTTTTATCCTTTTGTTGTTTTCACCTTAGACTCACATTTGAGTCTATCAAAGAACTTGGGAATGCGTCATGCCTTGTCGTTGTTGTAGTTTCAAATATTGTAATATTAACATGTTTGGGCCACCAAACATTTCGCAAAAAAATAATGACCAATGTAAACATAACATATGCCCCTTTAGACATCTAAAATAAATTAATAGTATAACATGTTAACCTTTGTTAAAATACAATTGCACTTGGAATTAAGACATAAATCAAGTTTATCCTTACCTTTGTAGATAGCCAATAAATAAAAATATAAAGTTACATATCACTAAGTTAACATTAATGATTTAACATTTTTGTTTTATTATGCACATTAGAGTTGATTCTATTTTTTGATTTTGAAGTTGAAAGCTTTAGTGTTCAAACATTATTTGCAAATGTTGTTTGGCATATTTTTTGTATGTCATGCAATTTGCTCACACTAAACTCAAACTTGGGATTTTGGTAAAGCCATGTATCATCATTTGATTTTTAATGTATTTGCTTACAGAATATGACAATTTTTGATGGATTGAAAATTGTGTACATGTTTAAGGACACATTCTTTGATAACTAAATAAATTGAGAACATTCATAACCAAGAAATATGTGAAGTATTATTGTGTGATATTAGTAAAAGTTTAAGTTGTTTATGTGATATATAAGTTAGTTCATGGTTCAAACTTGTTAACATGTTCAAAGTTATTTATGATAGGAAATCAACTATCAAGCTAGGTATTTGAAAAGTTGTGTGTATAATCAACTTAACATTCATGAACATGATCAAATGGCCAAGAGGAGTAAACATGCAAGCAAAATGTTGGATTTTAAGGATTGGTGTGGTTTGCCATCTATGCAAGGTGCAATAGATGGAATGTGGATATTTATTCCCAAACCCAACAGTCCATTTGCAAACGATTATTATTTCCATAGAATAGAAGGGTATTTTATTGTTTACCAAACAATAGTTGATGCAAAAAAACATTTCACTAACCTTTATGTAAGGCACTTAAGTAGGATAAATGATTTAAAATTTTTACATAAATCAGGTGTTTATTTACAAGGTCATTAACATGGATAGAAGTAGTTAACGATATTTTACCCGATATATTTTGGAAGATTAAAGATACCTTTTACTTTCATGGATAATGGTTCCGCATAAAGAAGGTCACCTTTTGGTTTTTAACCAATTATACCCATAACTACACAAATGTGGCCGTTCTATTATTGAAAATTCATTTGGAATATTGAAAAAAAATTTAGAGAAATTTTTAATAAAATAAAATAAAATATCACTTTAATATTAGACATTATCACATGTTGTGTTGTGCTTCACAATTTCATTTTCAAATGTAAATAAATAAACATTCAAAGATTCATGGGTGTTTTAAAATTCGAAACAACACAAGACAATGAAGCAAGACAAACGGAATTCTAATTATGAATGTTGTAGAAGTACATGTGGGAATAAAAATTTAAAGGTCAAGAATGTTCAAGTGAAAAACATTGATATCATTTGGCAATATCACATATCTTGGATTGCAATGTAATGTAGTTTAGTATACATGTGCATCACTAAAATTGAGGTAGCACCAATTGTTATCCTGTCAAAATTTGCATTTTATTTTTGCAAAACACGACTAGTTGCAATTATATTCAATGGGATACATCTTTTTGATCTAATTCATCTTCTTTTGTATCCACTTCACGATGATGATGTGAAAAGGCAAGTGGATTGGATATCCCAATGGCATTTCCTCCAAATGTTTAGCCCATCATTTATACCAACCCTAATATTTTTTTCACCATGTTTTTTTGTGTTTTGTTGGGCTCCCTATTTCAAACTTTGAAGCATTCAAGTTGTTTGTACAATAATGTCTTGTTGACATCCCTCTTTCTTTTTTTTAATTTCCAAATTCACCACATTGTGGATTCAATGATTTGAATCCACAAAGGCTTTTAAACCGTGTTTTGTAGCCTCCATTAGTCTATTGAATGATAAAAACCTTTCTATGAATTCATGTATTACCAACTTGACATCCATGTTTTGATCTTGTAATTGAGCCTTGAATTGAATTATTAGATGTTGTTGGGGCTAATGGTTTTGAATTTTTTTTTTTATTGTTTTGGGTTGCATTGTTATTTTGGCCTACGTTTTTGCAAATTAGTGGTTCTTGAAATCCTTTACCATGAACTTTATGTGCACTTTGAACATGCAAAAGTAATAAAATAGTTGGAATTGATTATTTACTCAATGTAGCATTGTTGAAGACTTTAGGTGTAGTTGGGCTCCTTTGCAAAGGTCTTGACAATTGAAAATATGACAAAAGAGAAATGAGGGTATCATAGGGCTTTTTTTGAAACTAACTACCATCAACAAGATGATTCACATCAAAAATTGGATTGGTCTATATTCCTTCCAAAGTGAATAATGTTCATGATCATCAATGGCAATTGCAAAAGTTCAAATTCTTGACTCATGGAAAGGAAATTGGACACACACATCATCATGATCATCTATTAAATGCCTAAAATGTGATGGCTAGAAGGTTGGCCAAATGTTCATAAATGCATCAATCATTTCATAGACAATCCTGCTATACATCTCAGGCAAATTTATTGTAGCCTTATCTTAGGAGACACTTCCCAACAATCCTCATTGTGTTTAGTTTTTGAAAGATAATCTCAATAGGTTTTGTAGTCACCATAAACAAAAGATCATTTCTCTTCACACGTTGGTCCATTTTATATATGTGCATTGTACCCAAAATCCATAACAGTTATAAATTTTTTTTCCCATTTCAAAACAACACTTTTAGAACAATCTCTTAAATTAATGAGGTCCAATGAAGCTAGATGTTGCTCTCACTTTGCTTGGACCAAAGCTACAACTTGATGTTCCCAATTTGATTATCAAGGTTTCTTGATAGCTTTCACAACTTGATCATTCTTGTTCATTTTTCTTTTCCCCTTGCCTCTAACATTTGACATTGTTGGTTGAGAAATTGTGTCCTCGTCACAAATTTCAACAATGTCTATGTAAATGCACAATTTCAACTCAAACCATCAAGATTTTGGAAACATATTGAATCCATACATGCATGAAATTGATGATTCAAAATGAGATTATTAAACATACTTGTTGGAATTGTTCGATTCTGTCACCATCACATGCCCCAAAAAAAATATCTATTAAACTTGCATCAAATGACAACAACAAAAAGGAATTGAAGACTGCTGAAGGATGTACCACAAAATGCAAAACACCATTGAAAAAATGCTCAAAATAGTAACACTAAATGCAAAAAATGAGCAAGTAAAGAGTGCATGCAACCTTGATAATGTGTTGCAGCATTGTAGTCACAGGCATGGCACCTTGGATCTTTGTCTACTTATCAGACCCTTTTTAAAGAAGTTAGCTAACACTGAACCTTTCATCATAAATCTCTCTTTTCTTTAACTTTTGTGTCACCTAATATGTTCGCTAACGCTGAGTTACCTTCTTATGACACATAGATCACCATAGGTAAATAACATTTTAAGTGTGGTCACCCCAATTAATTTACCTTTCTTACCCATCAACTTAACACTCACTTACCTTCAAGTGTGGCCGTACCTTTAGAACTTCCGTGTTCGAACACCGGCCTGTCCCCTCCCTAGTAGATTTAGGGCAGATCTAAAGGTACGGTACCATGGCGAGGCCCGCTCCACATAGGAACGCGGCATTACGAACCAATTTCGGCTAGGAGCCGGGCGGGTGGTTTCTTCGTTAGACGATTGGTACACGATTCCGCCTAGCAGCTGGACGGGTGGTTCTTTCGTTAGACTATTGAGACTCGATTTCGCCTAGCAGGGAAGGTGGGTGAGTGGGTGGCTCTTTCGTTGGACGATTGATACGCGATTTCGGCTGCGGATATGCATTTGGTTTGAGTTTTGTATCGATCGAGAGCTGAGTACTTCATAGTAGTGGAAAAGTTCGATGACGATGCCGAGTTGGGTGCGGCTGCTGATTATGGATGGGATACTTCTAGCTGTTTTCCTCATGTCGTCTTGTGCGGCGGCGCCAGCACCTGAGCCCTCACCCTCCCCTTCGTGCTGCTGTTGTTCGCGGTCGCTGTTCACGACTTTGTGGGGTTTCGCCTTCGCGTTCGGTGGGTTGACGCTAGATGCATGGCACACGGCGGATACACATAACCAACGCGCTGCGTCGTTCCGAACGAAGTTGTATTATGCAGTTTTCTATGGCCCAGTCGCTCCATTTTCGAATTTGCTGGCGTTGTACTACGATGTGTATGCATACGTA
The DNA here is from genome assembly GCA_963921925.1 of Sphagnum tenellum. NCBI lineage: Eukaryota > Viridiplantae > Streptophyta > Sphagnopsida > Sphagnales > Sphagnaceae > Sphagnum > Sphagnum tenellum. The sequence continues at coordinate 29,260,484 of OY998143.1, forward strand.
GTTCTGAGCGTGAGCCTGAATAACATGCCTGATGGTCCGGGAAAAGAATCCGCAAAGAAGGCGGCGAAGATCATAGCAAACTGTAAGGTCGTGTTAGGAACCAGTGAAGGAATGCTACCACAAACACATGGAACAGCATTACTGGGTGTTTTTACCTCTCCGGAACCCGCTTTAGTCCTTGGCAGGAGGTTGCGAGAAAATTCCTACATGGTGCAACTAAATTACGAGGGGAAAGAGGCGCTCTTGCGAAGTGGAGTCCTTCCACACTACAAGAGTTTGCAATTGCTCCAAGGGAATAGAAGTTTCGCCATGGTCCTCAATGGGATGCAAGCGTTTGGGTACTTTCTTGCTGTCTTAGTTCGGGTTGAAAAGGGTTTGCTAGTAAGCCCCATAGAAACCATAGGATTCACGTTCAGCATCCTAGTCGTCATGCACTCTGTTTGTCACTTTGTGGCAGCGCCTTGTCATTGTCCTCTGATTGTTTACCTGCACCCTGACCAGGAGCAAGACAATGTCTTTCGAAAGTGCCGGTCTACACAATGGACTAAAGCTCTCTTTACGCTCGCATCGTTTCTCAGTTTTCTAGTATCTTCTGTTGTGGGTAGTTATATTCTTACGCAACCTTCTAGGAGATCTCCCGAAACACCCCCAGTGAACTGTATAACAGCTGAAGATTCGAGTCGGGGACTTTCATTGATCCCTGCAGGACGCCTTCTGTTCATTTGCTCGGCTAACTTTCACCTATTTACAAACCTGTGTACTGGAAGTCGGTTCTCGAATCAAGATCAGAGGCGGATAAGGGACGACCCTGCTCCCGGATTACCAAGAGAGGAGGATATGTCGCTGGCTGATTGTGTACACGATTTTGTAGAGCACATCAGGGGTGTTAATGTAGTAAGACAGGGCATATGGATTCGTATATTAGACTGTATTCATCGAGCAGGAACTGTTTTTGGCATGATTATAGCTCTTGTGACCACCATAGTATACTGGGATGAGAACTTTGCTGAGCGTACAACTGGAATTGAGTACATATGGCCATTCATAGGCTAATACACTGCACAGAAGTCATGCGCCAGTAACCCGACCGTACGAGTTCCATAGTGCCCTGACGATAGATCCATTTAAAGTTCCCTCGAGGAAACTAAAGAATTTGTTGATTCTCAATGTAAGCGGTCTAGCCTATGGAACAATGTAGTTTTTATTTGGTCCCACAATATTTTGAGGAATGTCGACCTGCAAGTGTGTTTAAACTGTGAAGTGTAAGTTCATTTTTTGAGAATTGCATGGAACAGTTCCTCTTTTAGCTATTGCTGATTTGAACTTGCCATAAGGGGGGTGCAGAGCTGTATTTGCACTATGAGCTGCTTGTTTATTCATGTGGGTGGCCTAGAATTAAGGGTTGAAGGAAGATGGTATGAGAGTAGCCCCAAGTGAATTTGTCTAAAACTGTACATGGAAGCTAAAAATTTGTCAGATCAATGGATTACTCCAGCATGCCTGGACAATGGAGGGTGTCTGTGGGAGGTTTTCAAGACCAGTAGATGTGTTCTCTGTTCTGGGACACTTATTAATTTTAGAAGTTTAGAGCAGAGGTCACCACTTTCATCTCCTTTATAGTCTTGTTAGTTGTCAGGGAGTTATGGTTTCCTTGTGTGCCAATTTTTTTTCCTTTCTTGGCCGTATGCAAGAAATGACACCAGACCTTGGTGAAGTTGATAATGCTGACAGAGGAGGAACTTGATATGAGACAGTTTGCCACCAAGAAGTGTGAAGAGAGTTGTGACATACAGAGAAGGGTAAATTTAATAAGCGGCTTTTGATCACTATACATCAAGATACGTGTTGAAAATTAAGTGTGAAAGCCTTATGCAGTACTGACACACAGGCGCATTGAACTTCAGATTCATGTGCGAAAAACCACATAAAAAAAGATGGCATGATTTAAGGACCACCATATGCTTAGGAACTCAAAAGCACAGTTTCATCAGCTTGACAAGAACAATTCATTTCACTCAATGTTCCTGTGTATGAGTCTTGAACATATGATTCTGTGTAGGGTTTCCTTCATGGCCTGAAATGCTGAGTGAAGCTGTTATTTTCAATTCCTCTCACAATGTTTCAACAAACAAGAAGGAGAAAAATGAAGAGACTGAGAAGAAATCTGAAAGAGGAGTGTACAAAAGGGAAGAAAAAGAAAACACTGGAATCAAGATTAGACTCTCCAAAGCAGGACCTCCCATAGAATGTATTGTTTTCATTTTATTTTTGTGTACACATTGAACTCCACACATACTCTAAAGGAGACGAGAATGCCCAAACACGGTACATGAATCTAGGGCAATCTCATAAGAGTGCAATTTTTGCAATGCTAATGTAATTCATGAATCACTTCTGGAGGGTCCATCATACTAGAATTGAATCTTGATGAGGAACATACATCAATTGTTTAAACCAAATCCAACATGAGGAATAGGACAGGAAATTGCAGAGTTTTGCTCAAAATGATGAAGTCCAAGATAACATCAAGTGTGCCAAAAGCACTGTGCACCCATGTGGTTTGTCATGGGTGCTGGAGAGGAGGCCGAGGACCATAAATTGATGAACTCGAATGTGAACTGTATGTGTCCTCCACCAAGTCTGTGGTATGCATTGCATGACAGAAAAAGGCTTGGACACTAACAAGTATGTCTTCCAAGTTTTTGCCTCCATGACTACACAAAAGTTGCATTTAGGTTGTGCCATGGTTTGAAATGTAAGAAAGAAAACTGGGCTGGGTCACAGCCCTGAACATGAAGGAACAAATTGTTTTCCAGTAGAACTGCTGAGAGTCATGATGATGAGTCAAACCAAGTCCCAGCCAAAAGAGAACCAGCAACCACCAGTTCAGTTGTGTTTTCTACTAACCTACCTACCTACTCACAACCCAAGCTACGTACTAACAACCCACTTAAATTGTTGGAAGTTAAGATGACTGGCCTTGAATTCTGCTTTTATAAACTTCAAGTCAATGGCCTACTGCTCAGGACTTGTGGCCATCAAGCATGAGTAAGAGATTCCTTTCTAATTTTAAAGCCATGGTAAGGAATTCACACCAAAGGATATACAGTTGCATCTCAGAAAGTGAAGTTAATATATTTATTCATTCATGGCACAGTAAAAAGATTTTGCTTCAAAGATGAGATTGTAACAAAAGGTGTCCCTGCATGCCAAGTGATTTCACTAGACTTTTAAGTAAATTCAGTGATCTTAATAAACAAGAACTAGTTACAAAATAGTAAACTCAATGATCTAGTAAACAAGAACTAATACATTGTACCAACATTTTATAATAAAAAAAAATTTACAAAAAACTTTCATCCCTAAGTAGTTGTAAGTGAGAGTAGACATGCACTGCTAATAGACATCAATTGCATCTTGTCTTCATTTTCTTGGGCATCAAAGTAATCTCCACCAATATTTATTCATATTTCCGACATGTTAGAATTGCAAACTCATTTTTGGTTCTTTGATGTCTGGAACATTGAGGAAATATCTCTCAGTAAACAAGGCACATCTATTACATTCTCCCCTGCCCCCGCAACCCCACATAGCAAGCTCCAAAGGCAAGCTCTTAAACATGAAGACAATAATTTCAAAACCAGATTAATAATTTATTCCAATTGTTTGTAACAGTAAGTTTAATGTGCTAAAGTTCAAAAGGACGTGGATTGGCCAGCATTTCCTTTAGTTCCTTCCTGCATGGTGAGTTGTTTATTTCCGAAGGTTCTATGACTGGGCAGAAAACTTACATAGCAACCAGTTGGAGGTATCTGAGAAACGTTGTTGAAGTGAACTGGTCGGTCATCCACAAACCAGGGAACGGTTTGAAACCCCACTTGGTTGCAATTTTTGAAACCCTCCCCCACTATACAGATATGAACAAATATGCTGTAAAATGGACCTTGTCCATACAATTAGTTGAAGGTTGTTGTGTATGGGAGAAGGGCCTCAGTACAGGCCCTTCTGTGATTTGAGATCTGTGCTCGAGGCCAGTAGGCTGAGGGAGCAGGTCGACAATGGAGGAAGGGCCTGTATTCAGGTCCTTTTCCTAAGTAGAGCAGAGCTGGGATTTTTTCACTTTTCAGAAATAGTGAAAGGCTGGCTGGTACCTTCCACTCGTCAGAAGATCCCAGTATAGCTTCGCTGATACCTTCCACTGCAGAAGATCTTGCATGCTGAAAACATGTTTCCTCAGGCAGGTAAGAGAGCTGAAAATACTAAGGAAAAATCTAGGCAGTGCTTTCCATGTAAGGTAAGGACCTTGAAAGGATCGTTTTGGGAATGGATGTCCCATACATGAAACTTGTAAAATTTGAAGTGGATGTAATTAATTTGAGAAGGAGAAGACACACCTTACAAGTACGGTTCCTCAGCATCTAAGGTGCCTAAAAATGAGGAACTGTACATGTAAGGTGCCATCATCTGTGGAGGCAGAAATGTTACTAAGGATAAGGTGCCCTTTACATACACTACAAAAGTTCTACCAGTATTTATGTGTAGGATAATGCCCGAGGAACTGAATGTTTGAGCAAAGGAAGAGCCACCTGAGGAGACATAACATCTGAATCTAGCTTTCATATCTCATCATCCCCTACTTGATTTCATCTGATTTTTTTACCAAAGATTTCTAAGCGCTAAGACTTCCCAACGAGTGGTTCCTTGAAATCCCATTAAAGGATTAGGAGTAGATTGTACCAGATTTCTAACTATGGCTACCAGTAGAAGTAACATAAGAATAGAAAAGGACTTTGGGTCTTAGGAATTAATTAGAAATTGTTTGGGGTTTCCACAACTTTCAATATGTCGGCATTTTGCCCATTTTAGTGCACGCTCAGGTAAGATCTGTTGATAACGTCGAAAAAGCTAATGAAAAAGCGGCATAAAAGTCGGGGAAATGGAACCTTTGAAAAAAAGAGAAATGGGACCCCACGCAGCCTCTTTAGGCCTAGCAACATCTTACTTCAAAGCTACAATACTCCCCCGCCTTTCTTTTCTTGTTTATCTTGGGAGATGCAGAGAAAGAAGACAAAGCTGAAAGAAAAGCTCCTGGGACAGATTTTTTTAAATATATTTTTATCATGATATTCTCTCTTTGCATTTTTTTGCTTAATTTGCGTGATAGTAGACAATTTACAATCGTAGATTTCGTATGCGGTTTAGAGTCAATCAGCAGCTTTAAAATGTATATATTTCATTGCACCCTGGTTTTCTAATGCTTTGCTTGGAGGTATAGGCCCTACTTTTCTAAAGCAATCATAGTATTGTTTTTATGTTTGTGGTGAACAGCAAAATATGTTTTTCCAAAAATATAAAAATTTTCACAAATATATATTCTTTTTCACATCTACAATACTACCTGACTTCAATACTTGCAATGGGAGAGAAGCTTGGACGATGGTTCTCTTCGAGGGAAGATAGATTTGTGCATGGGCTAAGGAAGGTGTAAGAATTAAAATATTCCATGTCTTGGGATCGCAGGCAGTCTGGGATCCATTTTCACCTTGGCCCTAGGTAACCTATGATCAATTTTGTTCTAAGCCTTGGATGGCCCATGGTCATTTTGTCATGGTGGCTTAGGTCTTCAGCCACTGGGTCCAAGCTCCCAGGTAGCCTAAGGTCAGATTGCCCAAAACTGATTTTTAAAAATTCGCTCATGAATGCATGCATAAGATTCACTAGTGGGTGGCCGTGGCCGAAGGCCACTGTGAAGTAACAAAAACACAGCACCAGAACTCTGAGTTTGGTCATACACAGGGTGAGATAAAATAAAAAAAAGCCTGCAAAAAAGTACATTAGCATTCAACAGGGGATGAAACTCAGAAAACCATCAATCAATTTTGGTGGTAAACTGAGTTTCATCCTTGTCTTTCCTTTTTCCTGAGCGCCTCCACTGCTACTACATATATTTTGACTGCTACTCCTAACTGTACAACTACTATAATTAGTCTGACACCTTTTGCTCCGAATCCTGCCCGCCCGTGCTCGCCACCGTCACAGCCAGTCATTCACTACGTCCGTTTTTGCCTGCCCACCCGTGCTCGCCACCGTCACAGCCACTCATTCACTACGTCCGTTTTTGCCGGGCCCACCCGTGCTCGCCACCGTCACAGCCACTCATTCACTACGTCCGTTTTTGCCGGGTCGGGCCCGGTCGTCCGTCTGTGACGGACCCGAGCTCCGTCACATACGCACGCACTAAGTGCCTTTATATATAAGATTCTTTCCCTACCCAAACATTCATCCTTCTTTCTTTTTTCATTTGGGGTTGGGGGTTGGTGGGAAAGCAGTTTGGGGGGTTTAGATTTCCTATTAACTCACCTAGTGTACATGTTTACCATATTGGGCGGTTCTCACCAAATTTTGAGAATTGTCCGGTTCTAGTTCTCACTCCAGAGTTTTTGAGAACCAGATGGGCTTTTTTATTTTTTATTTTTGCAGTCACTGAGAACCGGACTGGTTATCAAAATTTTTTAAATTTTCATTTTGTCCAGTTCTCGGATATATTGATTCTCACAAATAAAATACCAATGGATGTCAAACCCGCTTCTCTCAAGCCCGTCGTTTAATGCTGAATGCAAGGAAGTAAAAAAGAAAGGGAATTTTTTTTAATTTATTCTTTCAAAATTAAAATTCCCAATTAGAATGAAAGAGAGTTGCATGTGTTTGGTTTTTTTTGGGGGGGGGGGATGTCCCGTGAGTGAGTAGTGTAAGTTACATATTCAAGTCTCAACTGGTTTTCGAAGTTTTCATTTCAAGAATCGAACTAAAAACCGGATCAAAATCGAGTGAGGGTTTGAAAACCAGCCAACATTGATATTTACTTACCTTACCTATGTAAGCTACTTACCCACTTACATATTTGCCTACCTAAGATACTTCCCCATTTATTAGGGCTAAAATGATTCTACCATATCAAGAAAAGTCATTGAAACATGTACCACTGTGTACTAATGGTGTATTGTTGGCAAATTGCCTTGCAACACATCTCAATGTGCAACAAAAAAATGATGAAATAAAGTTTCAAATCAATGTTGTGAAAGACCAAGAAAACTAAAAGCCCCAACCTTCCACCCCAACAATATAAATTAATTGGGATTTGCAATTTACAACACCATCGACACAATATAAACATCAACCACATCTTGCTATAATAACAACATAACAATTTAACCAAGACTAATAGATTATCTTGTGCATCTAAACAAGGCAAATGGATAGACCAACAAATGATGCAATGGATGAAGTGAAAAGGAGACACATGTCTTTAACTTCATTTTTAAATCATCTCAATAGCAGAATTAGAAGTAAAAAATTGACCCCCAAGGTGTGCTAACAAAACAAGAGGACTGAACAATGGTCAGTGAGTTTTGAACATGCAAAAGACGATTTATTTATCACCCTTCAACAATTCAAACTAAAAGTAGTTGACACTACACAAGTTAGACCCATGCCATTTCACAATGGCATTCTAAGAGGTAGTTGGTGGTATTTATTCAAAAAGATTCATTCAAAAAATTTAATATGTTTTGCAAAAAGGCTAGAAGTTTCTAGGGCAAAAGAGCTAACTAACCAAACATAACATACCTTTCACTTCAACTTGGAAAACTTATACATACAACACAAATACCCTCCACCTAAAATTCAACTAAGAAAAGGATTCAAGCAAGACAACAATCTAATGTTTGACTATTGGCAAGGTTTCTATGATGTTTATAGCACCATCCCCAACTCTTGGGAATGGTATTTGTTGATTGTGTTGTTAATGTTACAAGGGCAACCTTATTTGATTTTACATATTTAGAAGTTCAAAGATGTTGGGAGACTACATAAAGCTATGTAGACTAGAAACATGCATGACCACTCCTAAAGAAAGCTTGGATGACAACATAATATTAAACTAGTCATTAACTTTTCTAAGATCTATACAAAAGGGGGTTTTTCAAAAAAATTGCCATCTCTTAATTCTAAAATGGCACACATCACATGTCACAATAGGATCACTTGAATAAGAGCACAATTTGAGTTGGACATGATCACCCTATGTTCCCATACCTTCACATGTGCTTCAATAATCAGATGTCACTTGTTTCAAATTATTCAAGAATGCATTAAAAAAGGAACAAGACTTTGTTATGGCAAAAAAAAAAATTTGAACCAAACAAAGTCATATTGGTAAAATGGATGGATAAGGTTTTATAATAATCCTTGAAAAAAGAAAAAAGAAAATCATGGTTTAAGATTCATGGAATTTAAGCTTCATTTGACAATTGAAACCTATTGCTATGGTTGGAAAATTTTGTCCAAGTGAAGAGTTCATTATGAAATAAAAAGAAAATCACAAAAATTACCCTTCAAATGCAACAAAGGAATCTAGTGACATTGAGAACAAAGTTGCTAGAAAGTTGTTGAATACTACAAGGACAATTTCAAGCAACAACTATGGCAACTCCTACCACACTTAAATGTCATTCTTCATTAACATCTTGTTACTTTGTAAAAGTGCACAGAGCCTTGTTGCCCTAGCAATCAACAAAAATATTTTTAGAAAAACAAAACACCATAAAATGAAAATTTTTAAGATTTTGATGCATTAAAATTTTCCCAATATAAGTTTTAAAATTTTAATCTACTTATAATTTGCTTCATTTTCATCATTGAAAGCCCATTTCACATTGAAAACTCGAAGTTTTCACATGGGTTTTTTAACCAATCACATGGTTATGATATACATAGGATGGTTTACCAATATTTTGATTAAAAGTGTAGGGGAATGCACATTGGATAAACAATTTACTAATTAAAGTTATTGTAAAATAATTAATAGATGTGAAAATGTGGACTTTCATATGTCATTTTTTAACCACCTAACCATCCTTTTACTTCCCAACATGTCAAAGAATGTATGAATTGTCACATGGGGCAACTATTATTATTATGCAAATCTTGAAAAACAAAAAAATGAAACCTAAGACGACCTAGCTTGTACCAACATCCAAACATATATAAAAGCAATTTGGTGAAAGTTGTTTCCAAATGCATGGCAAGTAAAACAAGTAGTGGGCATTCGCATGCATTATAAATCCACCTTGAATTTCAATAACTCATAAAACTAGGGCGTGGTAAAAAAATTTGGCACTGCATGTGACCATTAAAAATATTCTTTAATGACACCAAGATTTTTTTTTTTAAATGAGTTTTTTCAAAAGTCATAATGTAGCAACATTTTGTGTTTGGGGGTTGATGGTGACAACTTATTCCATTTATTCATGTTGTAACTAAATTTACTTGACATCATGTTCAATTTACTTGTGGTCACTCTAACTATATATATATATATATATATATGAGTTGATTGATTATTAGTGAATGTATGATGCCTCTTATGAATCATACTTGGTGCAATTGCATTATAAGCACAAGGAATGTTGGTACTCATGGGGAGAGGTTGGGATCTAACTCATTTATTCTTTTTCTATGTTTATGTGATTTGGTGGTTGAGTAGTTGGGTATTAATTTGGTCCACAACTAAATGAAATTGTTCCACTTTTGGTCATTTATTCTATAACCCTATTTGAAAGATGGTTTTCAACTTTGGAGAGTTTTAATGTGTAGTATCCTTGGGATGTTACACCACACTAATGCAATCTTGCACTTCACATTAAAATACTTGAATCATGATCCAAATTTCATTATGACATGGTTGAGAACTAGGATGGTAAGATGAGTAAATGGATGGTGAAAAAGAAAAGGATGAATAAGAATGTTCTACATTACTATCCTAATGAATTGTTAATTTTTTGTATGTTGTTTCACTTATCAACAAAGTGATCTTGGTAGTGATTGTTGTTAATTAAACAAATGTGTAAATGATTTTACATTCTCATAGTTTCCTAATCTTTTGAACCAATTTAAAGAACAATTATTGTAAAGAACAAGCTAATGTATGTGTGCTAGTTGAGAATTTGAAGGGATTTGTAACACACTTGACTTTCCCCCCCCCCTTGAAGTTGATGTCATCATGAAATTTGATTGGATCAAAACAATTCTAGGGGTCAACAAGAAACATTTTTTAATGCACACTAAGAAAATCACATAATTATTGTTATTCAAATGCATTATGCGTAGGTTAATGCCCCATGTGCATGGCATTATTGAAACAAAAACTCCCAAGGTGGGAGTTGAAGGAGTTTTTATTTTAATAATGCCCACACTCCATGGGTGTTGCTCAACGTAACACTTCCAAATTTTTTAATAAACAAAAAGGTGGCAGTGCATTTCAAAAAACGAAATGCCCTCCATACAACAATACAAAGGGCATTTTTTTTTCAAATTGCACCTCCATCCCATTTTGCTTTATAACATAACCTTCAAAATACATTAAAAAAGTCTAGTAGTGCTTTACATTATCAATTCTCATTGTTTTTTTCTTTAAGCCATGTTGAGGAATTCATCAATTATGCCAAAATGCACAAGAATTAGTTTAATATTTTTGAATCCTAAAAATTCTGTCACATGTCTTTTGTGTGATTATTTCAAATTTGTAATAAAAGAAAATCAACTTTCTTATGTTTTCCATCTATATTATCCATAGTTTATATATGTTTTGCAAGTTATGGTTTCAATCTTGTTGGTTGCTTTCTTGCAATAGGGTTTTGGGTTTTTTATTAATTGTAGTAAAGACTTGTATTCAATTTTAAGTTTTGCTTAATAATGTGTTCTTATAAAAAAAATCAATTTTGGGGTATTGCTATATCAACAACGATCATTGACAAGGGGATTTAGCCACACATTTGGTTATAGACCAACAATGAAAGTACAAATTTATCAAAACATTTCTATATCATGATTACTTGATAGAACAAAGTGTTGAAACATGGTGATTTTTTAGAATTTTTTTTTTCACATTTAAAAAATGAATAATTGAAAAATTATTAGAATTTCCAAAAAAACTGCCACACAAAAAAATTTATTTTTGATGTAAGATTTTGAAATGTATTATGTATGAAACTTAAGTTTGGAAATTAAGTTTTAAAATCTAGTCAGTTTATATATTTCAATTTAATTCATTCAATTGAAATTTTTGAATTGGTACTTGTGAATTTTTTTAAAGAATCTTCATTGGCATCAATACATAAATTGTTGTTAAATGGACCCGCATAATTCATAATTAATTTTTTATTTTTCAATAATCAATAGAAACAATAAATTTACATCATTCAAATTACATAGTGATTAAAATAGATAAAGTAATCACATTGTTGAATTATGTATGTGAATAACCTTACAAAACAAAAGTAGTAATTAAACATTTAAAAATTTAAAAACCACACATTTATATATACAATTTATCAAGTAAAATGGCCACAATGAATATATTTAAGGTTTTGAAACTATTGGGTTTAAATGAATTGTTAACTATTCATATTAATGGTGAGCTTTTTGTTGATTCTATAAGATCCATGTGACATCACAAAATATCTAGTATAACCTTGAGAATAAAACTCTATTCAACTACAACAAATGATTCAAGATAGGTTTGCATTCAAACTTAACATTATGATGAGTTTGCATGGTGTTAATTTTGTAAAGAGTTATTTACACATAATGAAATATGGTGCAACCAATGGAAGCTTATAGACTAATTAATTTATTATATTTTTTTGATTACCTCAATTCATGAAATATCCTTCAAAAGCATGGTCAATAAAAACATATAGGTATACCATACATGAATGTGGGAAAAGAACTTAATCCAAGTAATTAAGTGTTAATTTTAACAAGTATGAATGACCACTTTGAACTTGTGAAATCTTTTCAATTTAAACATTATTCATATTTGAAAAACAATAGTCCATAATAAAAGATGATGTAATAATTGGTATGGTGCAACCTCAACAAATTAGTGTTTATCTTTATAATAAAAGATGATACGAATGGCTTATTTGTTGAAGTATAGATAACATTTAAAAAAGATAAACACTAATATATCACATGGCATGTTACAAAACCTAATGGATATGAATAACAACTTTCTAAAAATAAGAATTGAATTTTTTTTCAGAACAGCAACTTGCAATCCAATGTTTAACACTAAAAACATAATGAGATATATTCAATATATGAAATCAAAACAACAACAAAACTTGAAAATAAGATTGACCCAAAAATCTCGAAGTGGTGAATGGAAATCAATTACATTAAACAAAATGCAAGAATGTGAAGATAATGTGAAGTTTTAATCCATGAACCCAATTTGAATTGTGCTATGGTGAGAATAAAAATGGATGAAGTAACTCCTACACAATGATTTTTCCTAAACACAAATATTGGTGTAATCCAAGATAATATAGTGATTGACAATGAGTTAAAATAAAGGTATCACAATTTTCAAGTGAGGTGTCCAAATAGTATTGTGAACCAACAACATTTTTCAAATGAAAACTTGAATATAAAGACAACCATATAGTGCTTTTTTATATGTTTTTATAAAGATAATGTGCACTTGATTCTTAAATGCACAAATACACCAACATAATCATGTTATTAAAAGAATTGAATCACATACAACCCAATTGACCATATTCATTATCACTAAAGTGCACAATGTTGCTAATGACACATCACAAATTTTGCATATAAAAGTGGACGATTTACTTTTGAATAAGTTGGGTTCCAAGATAAAATGAAGTTTTTGGTGAACATTGTTGGCAAAAAAGTCTTAATACACAAGTGAGAATGCAAAATTGTTTAATTTGAAAAAAGGCATATCATTGAACTTGAAGAGAAATTAAAGGATCTCTACTATATGATCATATTGCTTGTGAAAGGTTATGATTTAAATCACAAGTAATTACATTCTATTTGAAAAAAAGGAACTTAACATTTAACGAAATATACACCCATTTTGAAAACAACACAATTTGATTTATTAGCTAGATTGTTTGTATTGTACAATTTTTGTTAAAGAAAAACTTAAATATTTGATGTTATAGAATATCTTAATGAATCCATTCATCTTGTATAAAGCTTATATGAGTTAAAAGATATCTTAAGTGCTTCAAAACAAGCTTTTGCACAAATCTAGCAAGTTGAAGGTTATGGAAAATATGAAATTCATAACAATTCATAAATTTACAAAGGAATGTGAAAAAATACAATTTATATAGCCATACATGCCAGACAATGAATCTATAATTGATATTATCTTGAAATGGAAATTAAACCATTGTAGATCACCTTATTTATGAAGAAAATTTGGTATAACCAAATGATATTACCTTTGAAAGACCTAATGAAAACTTACATGCAAAACAATTAGTATGTCCTATGAAGGAAAACATGTTCAACATTTCAAAATACCAACAAAATATAAGTCATTTAAAACCTTCTCAAGATGGAAATAAACATTGAACAAGCTTTTAAAAATAAATATGAAAAATTATTTGAAAATATCACTACAAAAAATTAAGTGCAAGCTTTTCTCCCATGAGCAAATTATTAATGATGATTACATTATTACATTAGCCCCAAGTCAGGATTATAAACTACTTAGACTTTTTTGAAAATTAAAAAAACAAAAAATACAACAAGTTATTCTTTGGAATGCCTTGATAATTTCCATTTGAAAACTAGATTTCAATCACAAAATTAAGAGTTCAACATTTTGTTAAACACATTCCAAATTTAATAATAAAAGCCATCAAAGTTCTCATACAACATGTTAAAATTATCTTATGGAATATAATACATAAAAACAAGTTACATTATCATGTATTAAGAGTGAAACTAGAACAAATTATTGTTCAAATTTAGGATGCCATAATTTAACCTAGTTGATGACATCACTTGATTATTTTGTGAAACTTCAAAGGGATTCAATTCCTAGTGATGACATTCTTCATTTTGCACATTAAATTTTTTTTAAATTCTTCATTTAGCACCTTGTCAAAACATTCTTCAACGCGAATTTTAAAGAATTTTAACAAATTTTCGTGCTTTTTTGGGCTTCCATAACATTCCCACACCAAGAATGTCATAACTAGGATTCAATTGCCATGATTTGTTCAATTGGGTTCACCAATTAACTTTTATTAGTGTAAAAAGTAGGTGGACTACATTAATGTCAACCTTGCACACGTCAATTAAGAATAGAATGGACATTCCTAAAATTTTAAATGTGCTTAAAATCTAGACATGCAAATCTTGGAAGGTATGATCTAGTTATGTGTCCATGTTATTATGACCATTGTTATGGCTGCATTTTGTAACCTTTTGGAAAAATCATCTTTCATATTTGATAAGACTTATGACTTCAATTCTTAACAAAATTTTAAAATAAAGGAATTGAACTTAGTTGGTGGTGAATTTGAAGGATCCTAATCTTAAAGTTAAATGACCTTAGTATTTTAAATCAAACCTAAGGAGCTCCAACATTAACCTACTATCATTGGCATGACTACCAACAAGGAGAACCAATGGTATTGAGCCACTATTAGACTCATCCAACTCACATATAATCACATCATTACCAATATTTGATAACATTGAAACTAGGTAACGAGGTTGTAAACAAAATTGAAAGCAATTGAAAAGGATGTAAGGTGGGTCCAAGATAGACTTACCCAAGTTGAGAAAACAATTCAAAGGAGGATTAAAAAGGAGGATAAGGCTGTTCTCAACCAAGTATGGTCTACTGCTACAATTAAGATTGTTACTGGTGATCATTTCCACAACAATTTTAGGGCAAGATTCAAAGCTCATCCTTTGAGATATAAAGGGTATAAAGAATATAAAATCACATTCACATAACAAAAAAAACTATTAGATAGCAAAGAAGGACAAAATTACAGCTTGTTGAGCATGTCGCAAAAAGGTTGCAACTTTCTACTGAACAATAGTAAATGAAGAGGAAGGGATTTGTGGTGGGTTCTGATGGCATTTATAATAACATTCTATCCAGTCAACTAATTTTGCTATTTGTTGGAGAGATTTTTCCAAATTCATTACATCAAAAAATTGAAAAAACAACCTTGATAACTGCTATCCTGAAAAAATAAAAATAATAATGAATGAATTGGTAAGAAATCAATGGTAGTTCTTAGCCGGTTCTTTCACAAAAACAGCAGGTTCTTTCAGACTGCGAAAAAACCAGAACCGGCCTCAGAATTCGAAATCTTTCAAAAGGAGGATCCGGAGGTTCTCTCGGAGCTCTGCCTCTTTGGTTCTTATCTCTCACGATTCTCTTCTCTCCCTCGTCTTTGAATGTGTGTTTGTGTGAGGCTTCTCTCTTCTGCTTTCCTTCTTTCCTAATTGTGTGGGGCCTCTAAGTTTGTTCAATTCACTTGTGGCGTCTGTGACTAGTCAGAAATTATAGCTTTAAAAGCTCAAGATGAAATCATGAAACTGTTCTTGGGATTTTCGACAATCTGCCCAGCATCATTTGTAGCGGAGATTTTGAGAAGAGTTTCTACATACTAAAGTTCCTATGGTGGGATTGCCATAACCACTGTAATGGGATTAATTACCACTATAAAACATGGTGGTTTCAAAATGGTGTTTAGCAAGTGCTATAAACATTAGGATCACAATGTATGTCGTCATTTAAAGTTTAAGCTTTAGAGCAATTATTACAATGGATTTATATAAAAGATAGAACTCAGAATACCTTTATGCAACCTCAATGGTTGTGGAGTTCATCATGATATATATTCATGGATGGCCTTCAATTCCTCGATTGTTAGTTTCTTGTGTTTTTCCTTGCCAATTAATATCTCCCCAACATCTATCTCTTCTTCCTTGGCGTCCAACATCTGACGCCTAATGTGAGGGTACCATGCAAAATACTCAGTACAAAACCCAAGTGCTTCATCATACATATACCCGGATGCAATGCATCCTTCGAGGTTTGCCTAGCAACAAGCTCCGGCGCAAAGAAGGGCCAAAAAAACTTCACAGAAATACTGGTAGCTAGTTGGCAGAATTGTTTCTGGGATCTCTTGGTCGGTCACTGTGCCTATCATTGCGGCTGTCATGGGCTTCGAAAAGAAAATTGGATGAAGAAAAGTCAATCCATGCTGGTTTGGTTCAGTAAAATAGTTTTGGCCCAGCATTCTTGAGCAGCTTGCTCGGGCTGGTACAAGGCACAGCAAAGCCTAACATATGCCAGAAATGAATGTGATCTGATTGCTGTTCCCTGTTTCTGATTGGCCAATCATAATGATTGGTCCAGGTGGTTTGCTATTAGTAGCTTCCCACCAATTTGCAGTCACAGTTTTAGTTTTATGGGTGGGATTGGGAAAAAGTAAATAACTATACTTGAATGTGAGGAATATTTTTGCAATTTCATGCACTGAGCACCACTGAAGATGCTCTGAAGTTCTTAATGGTGTCTTCTGTATTTGATTATCCAGTGATTGGAATGCAATCTTTACTAGCAGCAGTTTTTCATTGCATCAGAGCTGTAGAGTTACGGGTGCAATTGTGAGCAACACTCCAACTATTTTTCCAATGTTTGAGGTGGTGGCCAGGTGATTCTTTGAGTTGTGTTCATTTATTTGCCTAGCTTCTCTATCTGCACTACTCATCATTTCTGCTT
This sequence comes from Sphagnum tenellum, assembly GCA_963921925.1. Taxonomy (NCBI): domain Eukaryota; kingdom Viridiplantae; phylum Streptophyta; class Sphagnopsida; order Sphagnales; family Sphagnaceae; genus Sphagnum; species Sphagnum tenellum. The sequence goes on from OY998143.1 coordinate 29,277,120, forward strand.
CCATTGAGCTTATTCATGGAACAAAAGTTAGCTTCTAGTTTCTAGTAACTAGCTAGACCTTGGATCTATCTGTCTATTTCTATATGTTTCTTGTTTGTTGATTATAGATGTAATTCACAACATGAAGTATATATAGAAGAAGTGAGGATAATAACCACCTCAAACATGAACTAGCGGTGTGTATTTTGTAATTTGTACATGTATATATGGACCGATGACTTCCCCACCACCTTTACCCAATAAAATTGGAAAATCACGCATGCCATAAAGATTCCATTATCATCGCAATTAGCTTCAGCCCTTGCATTGCCTTTGCACTTCATCTCCTTTTTCTCCAATGTTGCATACAAATTGTATTGCAAACACGGCACATGACACTCTATATGCCTTCGCCCTTAACCTTCTTTTTCTTTACTTTTTAAACCCAAAAGAGATTTCCCATTTCTTTTCACAGCCAATACAATTGTCCATCATTTATTGCTGCACCAATTGAGGTCAGAAGATTCCTCATTACAATGTGCATCTGCAAATAAATCTTTTGGTGATAATAATGCAGTGACACAAACTAATGTCGTTCAGGCATGTTTAAACTTCAAAACAATGCAGCCATCCACCTGTATCTCCTTCAAGTCTTCATCTGCACTAGAGAGAAAGCTCAGCCATCATGCTGGATAGCTAAACAAGGAGAATATTAAGAGCATGATAATTTGAGACAAAACAAAAAGACACAATCACTTGAGACTACCCAAGCTCTCTCACTTGCATCCAATAGTTTACAACAAAGGGAGTTTCGGGAATCCACCATGGAGTCCACTAATACTGCCCACTTAATCAAGAGCAATGACAAATTAACAACGCTCTGAATCAATCATTTATTGCCAGCATGGAAATGGTACAATTGTCTAACGTAGTGGACACCCTCAGACATTGTTGTCATAGTCTCAAAATTCACTCAGTTTCCAAACTAACTTGATACATGGGAGGAAGGAGGCACGAGACCTAAGAGGTATAAATGGTAGAGGCAGGCAATCCAAACTACAGGGAGGCTCCATGGCCCTCTCTTTCAGCAGTTAAGACTCCTTCCTTCATGGTGTACCTGAATTTGTTAGTCCTAGCTATCAATTGAAAAATATACAAGGTGAAGAAGGTCCTTAGCACTAGTACCAAAATTCACAGACAGAACAAGCAGGACAGCTCAAAGTGCTTGTACTCATTTTGATGGACAAGCCTGAAGAGATGGGTTTAACAGATCTCTCAGTAGGCTCATGACTGCCAGGTGCCCAGTTGCAGCACTCTCCAACTTATTCAAACCTAACAAAAGCCACGGCGGAGGCAAGAAACACAACCACCTACTCTATCTACCACTTCCTACTAGACCTATATACCAGTTCTTTGCTTTCTAGTCTTGTCCTGGACATACCCAAGAAACTTTACAAACTGAAGCTGAGAACTGGAATTATCCCTGAACAGTTGTGGTGCTACCAGTGCGGCTTCCAGTGCTGGCACCTGATGATAACCAGCTCATTGCACCAGCTCCCTTTGTGATGAGATCATACAAGAGCTTCCGCTGCTGCTCACTTGTGTGTGGCAGTGTTGCTTGCAGAAGCTCCACAGGTATCTCCTTCTTCAAGGCTTCATCTGCAGCAGCATTGATTGCAGGAATGTTCCCTGGATATGACATCATGAGTGAATGGATCACACTTTCATACTTATTGGTACAGTATCTTGTTAATAGTGCAAAAAATGTGTCAAATGCATGTTGCCAGACATTTAGAGTCTGCAGAATGTAAAAAGAACCTCGATCTCTCTGAACAGTGCTTGCCCGTTCCAAAACTGATCGTAAAATTACAGTTGCTCCATCTCCAGATGGGGAACCCATAGGACGCAATGGAGCTGGCTCAGCTGCTAAAACCACAGAGAGCAAGCATGCACTCAAAGATGGTAGGTCCATACTGATCACTGCCAAAGCCACTGCATTGGCAAGTCCTGCACTTGTTGCTGTGGAGCTCACATCAGACTGTGGCCCATTAAACAAAAAGCGCAAGTGACGAAACACAGCCATACACACAACCAAAGCAAGCTGACTCCCTGGGGTAATCAACTGGAGATAACGCGTCAGAAGCTTTCTCCCCTTGGGCAGTGATGCCAGCCGCAAGAAGACAAGGTCATCTTTAGGACTGAAACCCATAAGGTGGCCATTCACAATGCTAGTGCCAATATCTGCAGAGTTCCCAAACCGATCAGCTAACTGAAGAGAGGCTGCCAAGCCCTCAAGGAGCATTTGTCGCCTCCGTCGCAGCTGGGCACCCCCATCTGGATGCTGTTGACTACCAAGCAAACGATCAATATCATCAACATCAAGGAGGAGACAAAGACCATCTTCAATTGCTATTCGTGCTGCCAGCATGGGCTCTTGCTCCAATGGCCTCTGTGATGCCATAGAATCTGTGCTAACATCTCCATTTGCCCCAACCATACCCATTCCATCCACCATGGCAGGATCAACTTCTAAGAGAGGGCGAGGTCTCCTTATGGATGAGAAGGGAACCCTACCCAATGCATCCACCTGGAGGAAGGCATGGGGTTCAGCAGCAGCTCGAGTATGTGAGGGCATATCACGAGGGTGGGAAGGGGCAAAATGACGGCGGCCATGAGGAGTTCCTCCAGCATGTTTAGCTTGCACAGCCTGATGATAATAGTCATCAATGTAGGGGTCACTGCTATGTGTGGCTGCCCACTGGATGCACACTATATTCTCTATCTCCTCAGCTGTCATATACTTGGACCGAAGTGGCTGCCATCCATTTCGACTTCCCCTACCTGTACCCCAGTTGTTGAGTATAGGAAGCAGCATTCACACTTGATTAAAACATGAAACAAATTCTAATTTGATAATGACTGATGAATGTCTCTTCCAGCCTCTGGTATTGTAGGCACCCCATGTGGTAGTAGTGCTTTGGAGAAAGAAGTGTACCTAATCTCATACATTACACCACTCCTACAGCACCATCACATCTCCCAAAACACAACATCTAGATCCCGGTTTCCATTTTTTGAGCAAGAGCTCTACATGGTCCAGGAAATATGGGTAGCTTTTATGATCCAGAATTCTGAATTATGATACACATCTGTAAGTCCATTCTAAAGGAAAGCTGTATTACTCATTGCACCAAATCACAAGAGAAGCCAAAGGTGGGTGATATTAAACATGTTACTCACCTGCATGACTTCCATCAGGTGGTGAGCGCTGTTGGTGAAAGCGCTGCTGCAAAAGAGTCTGCTGGGCATGATACTGGGGATCAAAATGTTGATCCCATAACTCACCAGGCACCCCACTCTCACTCAGCTTCTGCATCATATGTGGTGCTGTGGGAGGGGGTGAAGCATGCATTGCGTGAGCAGGTACCTGTCCATACAGTGGTGGAGAACTCAAGTGCAATGGTGGTGGTCTTTGGTACTGGAGCATTACCTGTGGGGGGGTTAAGGCCATTTGCTGGGGTCTGGAATTCCCCACAGGCCCAACACTCCCACTTGGGCGAGGCAACCACGATCCTGATTGATGTGGGGCAGGTGACAAAAGGGGCCCTGTACTGCTGAATGGGGGCTGAGCAGGGCCATACATCATTTGATTTGGCAAGACCCCACTGCCAATGTTGGAGTGAGAACCAATGTTGGAGTGAGCAGTCAGCCCTGACATAGGGTGAGCATATAGCCCAGGCTGCAACCCCTGAGTTGGAACCACTGCTGCCCCTCGCTGAGCCTGACCAACAATCCACATTGTTCTTTAGCACTCAAAATAGTTCCAATTGCAATCTTCCTTCACAGGAGTTCATTACACTACACAATACGTGAGAAAGCAACAATGCATGAACAAAGAAGGTAATGCCCATGCCAATAGACCTGGTGTGATTGCTGCACAGATGTTGAGGGGTAAGACCCTGCAAGAGCAGGAGGGGAGGTCAGGTGACTTAGTCCAGGATCTCCACCCCACCACCTCATTTCCGGTCGAGGCTGCAAAGGCTGGTGTGAAGGAAGGGTCAACTGGGAGACTTCAAAGTCATTTTTAGGGCTGGATTGAAGTTGATGACTTGGTAACCAATTTCTAGCCTGACCCTCAGCTTCTTTGTCTGGCATTGTCCGATCGAGCCAGTTGGGAGCAGGACTACCCTCATACAGCCACTCAGGTGACCCAGCCACTGGAAATAGTGCACAACAAATATATCAATGAGATAGCAGAGAAACCTCCACAATGACATGTTGAAGGTAACAGATCTGTCAGATCCAGGCTTCCAGCAAAACCAAAACTAATGCAACATGAATGGAGTATTATCATAACTTTATAACTGTAACCCACAAAGCCTCAGACCATCAAGAATAGCAGTGTCAAGCTGCCATGACTCCAGACTGACTTTATCAGCTCCCAACCATGGGTGAAGATAAAGATACAATAATCCATCATAAATTTAAGTGAACCCTTATACAATGGTCTGTGTCATGAGTTTCTGTCACATTTCTGCCCCAGTCATTACTTTGGCAAGCACCCAAGAGACATATTGCACAATAAAAAAAAGTGATTAAGCTATTCTATGACTGTGTACCCAAAAGAATCCTCCAAGTGATTCAATTGACCAATTACAACCTCACAAGTAGTGAGAAGAGCACATTCCATACCCTCTCTGCTTGTGGATGGGGGTCGCCCTTCTTCCACCACATTTGGCAGTCCTTCTTGCTGCCTTGGTGAAATGCGATTAAGCTTCACAGACCATAAAGGCATAGAAAAAATTCATGCATTAATAAAATAAAAACATCTCCACCAATCATTACCAAAAACTACAACATTTTGTATAATTTGATAAGTCCAGTGAGATCACATTGTGCAAAAATGGAAAACCTGTTTGAAAGCAATCACAAGTAGATCAACAGCTTCAGATGAGCATCATTGAGTTTACCTTGAAGAAAGATGATGTAAGCTCTGATACACCAGCCCATTGAGGTGTTGCATCCAAAGATACAGACTGCCAACTCCACACAAATTATGAGGGACACAAAAAGCTCAACCGCTCAGACCATGTGAGGAGGAACCCCACAGACTGAGTGATAATCAAAATTGCAACCAAACAAGTAAAGAAAAAGAGATTTGAATGATGACAACTGCAAAATAAGTAACAATGTTGAAACAAAAGCAGGCACACACACCTCCTCCCTGTCACCACGATTGAAAATGGCATCATCATCTCCATCTCCATCTCCATCATCATCAGGCTGTTCTCCACCATCATCATCTTCGTCTAAGCCCCCAAGCTCAACATCCTCGCTTAAATCTCTCCCAAAAAATGCATACTGAGATGCATCAAAGAACTCAGAACCTGCTTGCCCCAGTCCTGTAGTCAGTTTTCACTACAAACTGATACTTTCCCTTCCTCAATTGCTGACAAAAAAACACCACTACAATCAAATCTGCAATATCTAACATAGACATTCACATGCTTTACATTGGAAAACCACAGGGGGCAACAGAGAGCTTCCTCCTAACTCATCTGGTTGCAAGAATTGGGACAACCACAAACCCTAAAAAAAAGCAAGTTTTCCACTTCCTTGCTTTTCCCCTTCTCTCTTTCTTCCCAATCTTCCTTTCTGCCTTCCTTCTTCTTGGTTACACACATACACATCAAAAACTCCATATGTTGACATGGACAATCACATGCTTCACATTGGAAAACTATATTGGACAACAGATAACTTCCTCCTCAGTCACCTGGTTGCAAGAATTAGGTCAATAATGAACCACAAAAAAGAAAAAGCTTTCCACTTCCTTGCTTTTCCCCTTCTCTCTTTATACTTCACTCTTTCCTTCCAATTTCCCTTTCTACCTTCCCTCTTCTTGGTTACCAAAGATACACATAAAAAAAACTCCAAATGCTGCCATGTATTCTTTATACAATGAGCATTCTTTTTGGGGTCTGATTTTGTCATATTAAACAATAACCCTAAAGCCGAACCGCCTACCCTTAAAAGAATGGAAACCGCTATAACTCCCGAGAATCAACATGAAAAGAATGGAAACCGATAGACCCCGCCCGCGAGAATCGTCATGTTCACGAAATACAAAACAGACCGTTGAAAGAAAACAAAGCAAAAAGCACTCTTTGTCACAATCCCCACCCGTACATGAACGAGGGGAAAAAAAGAAAGAGAGAGAAAGAGAGAGAGAAAGCAAGAAAGAAAGAAAGATAGAAAGAGAGCTCACGGTCTGCTGCTGTTGCTGCTGCTGCTGCTACACCGGATTCCTCCTCACTACCCTCCAAGAGATCCGACTTGTGCGGCTTGTTTTCGCCGAAATCCTGCATACTTATGCCTTCTCTCCGACAAAACCAGAGCTCTAAGTACACACTCCAAGCTCCCTTTCTATCAATTTACCACTGTGGGAGATAATTTCTGTGTCTTCTTCGTCAAGGATTCACCAAAATTCCACGCACCACCACCACCAACAACAAGAAGGGAAGGAAATTCGCAAGCGAGGGACAAAGAGAAGGAAATGAAGGAGTCCATCTTATGCCCATTGCAAACCCTAACTTAATCCGTAACTTACTAACCGTAATAGTAAATTAAAACCATTATTTTTATTATTTTTATTTTCAAAAATGTTGTATTTTTTGCAAATTTTGATTTTTTTTTGGTAAAGAACAATTTTTTTGTGAGGTCAGTATTGAATCTTTTCAGGTTCATGTTCTATTCATTAAAATAAAAAAGTACGAAAATAAACTAATTATTTGACATACATGTGTCAAAGTTGACAAGGTATTACAATATGGGATAAATTTGGGGGGAAAATTAATTTCTAGTGTAAGTTCAACTAATTTTGCTAATTCTTTGAAAAACTTTGTCAAATTTTTATAGCAAAAATTGGTGGAAAAAAACTTAATCAATGTATGACTTATTGTGTGGTTTTAATGGTTAAGATTTGAATTTCAAATTCAAGGGATTTTTTTTGAGGGCGGATTTTCACTATTTTGAGATATTTTTCATAAACATTTGGAAATCATGGTTCTTTTTTGCCTAAATAAAATGTGTTTTACTAGCAAAATTTGTCACTTTTAGGAAATTAAAAACTTGGGGGAAAAAATTAAGTTTGTTGTCTTATTCTTCTACTTTTGTAGATTGTTTCTTTTGGTTCATAGTGGGGATTGGTCATCAATAGTCACGGTGACTTCCACAAGGTTCTTTTGTGGTCCTACTTTAAATTCATAAGCAAAAGCAAATTAAAGTTTTTGAATCACTTCCAATTGTAACTAAAGTGGACTCTATGTTAACTCATCCTACCAAGGACATTGATCTATTCCAATTAATTGTATATGTACATAATTATCTAGCATAGCTTTGGGTATACACATTAGAAGTGTTTTTTAACATTGACAAAAGTATTTTAAAATCAAACCAAGCTAATAGGCACCAAGAGACAAAAGAATAACAATAACAAAACCCTAACCACAAAGGTGAAAGCATGCATTATACAAAACGCAACAAGTTAGCTTGACAATAAGAAGAGGTTCAAAGCTAGATCTAGTAGTGGATAAGAAGAACCCACTTCTTTTGGATACCTTATGTTATTGATCACCAATTTTTTGATGGTGCTTACATAAGTCATTAAAATATGACGTTTATATTGCACAAGTTTGGAGTCTGTGTCAAATTCAACTATCACAATATGTTTCATGTTCAATGATTGGTTGGAAATTTTCACACATGTCAATAGGGTGCTTCCATGTATGACATAGTCATATGGGAAGAACATGTTTTATTTGTCTTCACCCACCAATGGATGAAGAAGAAATCATATGGGATTCGTTGCCAATTTGACTACTCAACCTCCATTGGTTGGTCCTTCTTTGTTCCTTTCAATATAGAAATCTGAAATAAGTTTCTCAAAAATCAAACAAACATTTCATCAAAATTGATTGCAAAAATTGTTGCAAAGCATACCATTCATCTATTTATTTTTTAAATATATTTTAACATTATTAAAGGTACAAAATTCCTATGTTAACTAGTGCCATAGGCATCCTAGTAAGTAGTTAATTATTAATGGTGGATACTTACCATCCTTTACCTAAAGGATGGAACTAATGGGATTAGTTAGTTCATGGAGATTTGTAGTTGGTTGTAATTCACCAATCACTTAAAGGATTTTTAAGAAAGATTACAATAAGGACCTAATAACTTTACATAGGAGTAACATGTGGTTTTGGGAGGATGGGGATTAAAAGGATTAAACGAAGACTTGGGAGGAGGATCATTATTCTAGTTTGGAGTGGTCTATGAGATTCTTCTTTTGGGAAATGTGGTGATTGTAACATTAAAGAGAGAAGTTGAAGCAAGTTGTACTTTTATTCTTGCAATGTAAAATGGTTGATGGAGTATCATATTGTTTTGTTAGTGTTTTATTTCATTGGAAGTGTGTTAAATAGTGGGGGAGACCAATACATAATAAGATTTATAATGTTTTGTTATGTTTTATGTAGTAGTTCCTTGTTTCTTCTATAGGAGTAATATGATAACCGCTTTTTGTTTTAATTTATAGAATAGATATTACCTTTTGCCACAAGATGGTAAGTACCATTATATGACAATAGTAGGGAAGTAAACCTAGTATTTGAAGCTTAAAGAAAGTGAAAAGTTGTTTTAAATGATAGGTAGTAGTTATAGAGGGTTTGCAAGCATTGTACATGGTAGGCAACAGCCATTGAGGGTCCATAGGCACTATGAATGGAAGACAACACCACCTGAAGGTCTATAGATATTGTAGAGGATAAGTAGCAACTATGGGAGGCATGTAGACCCATTGGACGTCATTCTCATACACTAGAAATATTATTTGGGGTCTAAAACCTTAAACTCCCAATTTTCTTATCCTACTTTATTATTTTCACAAATTACCCTTCTTTTCACAGCATTGGAGTGGCTTATAGTTATGATGATAAAGTTGTCCGCAAAGGATAGTCCCTACTTTCTTTTTTTCTTTTTGCATAAATTCCTACTTGCATACTATTTGAATAATTATAATAAAAAAAGTTATTAATTAATACTTCTACTTGTTAAGTATAGATTTCTTTACTATTATTTGTATAAGTCATACTATAATAAACAAGTGTTAACAATCCTCTTGGAAGTAGGAATAATCTAAATTTTTTTCCCCAACATTACTTTCATGAGGACAATATTGCTCAAGGATCACATTTTCACCCTTCTATAGCATGTTGCTGACAACAATTTACTACAACAATAACTAACATCACCTATGGCAATAATAAACATACAATCTCCTCCTTCAAGTTCATCAATCATTATTATTTTCCCAACATCTTGCTCTAAAAATTGTTACTTCCACCTTTTTATTTACGTTTGTGAAAATTAAAACTCATCAAAACAAACATAAATGATTTGAGAACATTTGAAAACCACACAGACCCAAAAAAAGTTCGAAACCACTTCAACTACAATTATTGCAAATCATTCTATCAATTTGGAATCAACAAAAGTGTTGAAATCATTGTGCATTAGATTTTAATTTTAAATTGTCATTCAAAAGAATGATCATTACTAAACTAATGTTAATGGTACATATGTTAATTTTTTCTAATGTACATATGTTGAAGCAATGCCTTAATGTTATATAATTGCTAAGCTCAAATGATTTTCATATAAATACTTCATTTCAAACTAATATTTTAAAACTAACAATGTGAAAAATTAACTTTGAAAATTTGTTGCAAGGTATAGTATTTGTGTTCCTTACATAAACAACACCCATAATTTTTGATAATAACTTTATAAATAAAGGTGATGATTGATTTTTTAGTGAGTGTAATCACCTTCAAGACAAATTGTCACATTATTATTCATATGCTTACATAAACATGATAAGAAATTTGGAAATTAATCATTAATTTTTTGACTACATTTTAGTCATGATGGACACATGTAATTAAAAATGCCTATACTTGCCTTAATCAAGTGCCATAAGACAACTAGTTGGAAAAAACATCACATGGCACATGGTAGTCAAACCAATAATCACATTATGTTACAATTACATTTGTGACTACATAATCATGAAAACATCAAATTTTAGATTATATATGTATGTTGTTTATATGATTACTTAAATAAATATATTGATATTATTGTAGTATGGCGAAAATGCAGACCCCAAGCATTACCATCTTCACTAATGTAATGTTGAGGAAAACAAATGCAAATTATTCCTACTTCCAAAAGAGCTACAATCACTCACCAACTCTATTATAACTACTCACATAATAATCAAATAGTACTACATGTAGAAGGAAATGTAATAAGAAGGATTTGTCCTTTAAGGATAGTCCTATTGTCTAGTCATAACAATATTCCATTTAATGACACCCATAGCAAAGGAATTTTAATAAGAAAATAAAGAGAGGGGGTTGAAAGGTCATGATTACCTTTAAGACCTTCTAATGTATATTTGGTGATAAATGATTCAGACTAATGGGTCTGCATGTTTCCAACACATGTCTTTTTTTTACATCACCTATAGACCTTATGTGGTTGCCTACCATGTGCAACAACAATACCCTCCTTACAAACCTCAAATATCAAGTCTGCATGCTTGTTGTTGCTTCTTTGTGGTAGATAATCCGTGACAAAGTGTACTTTTGACTCTAAAAACTACCATAGATTGTAGATTATACTTTTAATCCTATAAAAGAAACACAAAACTAATTTATAAACACAACAAAATTTTATATAATCAAAATATGAATTATTCCCCCTATCTTTCTTTCATATTTTAGATAGAAAAACACCAACAAATAACCATGAAATTCCATCAACCATTTTCCATTGCACAAATAATAGTACAACTTGTTTCCTTACTTTCTCTCTCTTTCCAATGTCACATACACACCTTTCTTCCTCTAGAAAGACTTTTGTGGCCATCTACAAGCTATAACACAAGGGAATAATCTTCCCAAATCTTCCTCTTATCCTTTTAATCCCATTCCTCACAAGACCACACAAGGCCCATATTATCCCCATGAAAATGGGTTCTTATTTTAATCCTTTTTAGAAATCCATTAGGTGATTGATGCATTACTAATAACCATTCAACTAACTAACCCCATTAGCTTCATCCTTTGGTAAAGGACAATAAGTTTACCATTAGTAACCCTCTATTAACTATGATGCCCATAACACTAGTTAGCTTAGGAATTTCTATTCTTAAAAATTATATATTATATTAACTATTTATATTGCTATATAATTTCATTATTTACATCATATGAGTTGTTGACACATGTCACTACCTAGGTTAAACAAAAAACATAATTTAAATAACTAATGATAAGCTAAATTATTACTAATGTCAACATTAAATGTCATTTCATAAACTTTGATAATCAATTGCAATCATAAGTTTGATGCAACATCTGGTTTAATCATTTATGTATAGTTGGCGAAATATATTAATGTAATTGTAACAAATGACTTGGTTTTCATCTATCAATGGAATCTAACAATAATGGATAACATATGTTGACTTTTCATTAAAAAATTTATCGAATTACAAAGTAGTCACAAATTATAGTCACATCTAGGACTACAATTTAAATCCATTTGTTTCATAGTAAAATATGTGATTATTAACACTTGCAACTTAGTGATACATAAGACTACTACATATGTAGTTACAAAATGAATTGATTGTGACAATAGAACTGCACCTTAGTTGCAAACACATGGTTGGAATGAACAAGATTTCTTCTAATGAAAGTAGACAAAAAAATCACATTGCACAATGGTAATGGCTCATTGTTGGTACTAAATGTTGGTAACTGTTATTTAAATATCAATGTTAGAAATGTACTTGAATAATGATGTACACACCTTAAACCCCAAATCAGTTTTTTTCAAAGTTTAAAATTTGGTCATAATATTGAAAAAACCTATAATTAACCTCATAACCTTTAAACTATCTATGCAACTATTATTAAAAATAGTATCATGATGTCAATTTTGAATTCTAATAGAAAATAGCATGGTCCTTTCATTAAACCAATATATCTATATTTTTTCCTTCTCAAACACAAATGAAATGTTATATTTGGTCTTGTCAATATCATCTAGTTTTGTAATGCACTTCTTGTGTCCTTCCTTGCAAATCACCAATATCCAAATTCCAAAAACCAATAAATAACATTGACAATTGTATTTTGTTTTGCACATCTAAATATTTAAAAAAATGTTGTCCAATCACATTTTTAATTTCAATTTTTTAATTTCTTGATTCAAAACTTCCACTTGACATACTAAACACATTGTTTGATCATTTCATGATTTCTTTTGCAATTTTGTGAAGAATGGATAACTTCAATTATTTTACCATTTGAAAAGATAAAGTTCCAAATTTTCTTTTGCAAGTTTCATGTGGTTGAAAATACCATGGTACCCTAGCAACTTTGACACTAATTAATTATTTGTAAAACTGTTGAAATTTTCAAGAAAATATTTTTATAAAGTAATATATTGGAAAATATATTAAAAAATTCGAATATTTAATATTTTGACATGAAATTTCTAAATATTAATTAATTATTCAAATACATGTCTTGAAAATGCCTTTGAATTGTGATAGATAATCAAGGTGCATTCCAATGTTTTTCAATGCAAATGACTTAGACTACATTTTTTTTGTACTTATGAGATCTAAAAAAAGTCCTCAATTTACACAGATTCCACATGTACACACGTGTACATGTATAAATATAAAAGTGGACTCACTTTCAATTTAACATGCATGTATGTCATGAGAATTGGCTTAAATGAACCATGGTGAGGGATTGAAAAATACACTTGGACTTGTAAAACATGAGGCCAAACAAGTTCATAGGGAAAATTGAGTTTGGTAGCAAACTAATACAAAATATGATGCCCTATGAAAGGTTTGTATAAATGAAGATGTATATAGTAATTAGCCTTCACTATTGGAGGGAGAGAAAATGATGATCTTAATTTTGCAATGGGAGAGAAGGCCCCACCATAATAAAGGAATGACGTGAATAATCGACTCATTTCCCAAGTAGATTTTCACGAAATCTTCCTTCTTTTCCTGGGAAGCATGTGACACATGAACACAATTGAAAATTGAGTTGAAAACTTTGCAAAGGTAATGCCTTGTGGATTATATATTTTCAATGAAAAAAATTGATTTCTTTCTATGATGGGAGAAAATGTTGCAATTACCTTTATTTTAACATTGCAAAAAAAACATAAAGAATGTGAAGTCAAGTTGAAAACAAACTGAAAACTTGATTTTAAAAGGGGGGAAAATGTTGTAACCATATCATGGGTGCACAACCAATTCTTGATCTTTAGCAAAATGTCTTCCCAACATCTTCAAGCAAGCCAAATGCTTCTTAATGTAAAGTTGAACCAAATGGAATTTTTAAATGTGACATGTCACAACCTTAACCTTGGCTTATGACCAAACTTGGAAATGAAGTGAAGACATGGGTCAAATGCAAATTTGAGATTCAATAATTGGTTTGAAAAATTATGTTCCCACCATGGTATTTTTTTAAAGTTATGAAATGTGCACATGGCAATAGGATTACCCTTTGATATGCCTAAATGGCTTTTCATGTAATTTTGATGGAGGAATATGTGATTTCTTCACCATTTGTGAGCTCAGTATTTGACAAACATGAAAGGCCCAAGGTTGCTTATTTTTAAAAAATTTAAATAAGTCCAGGGCACCCACAAAAAAACCAAAGAAAAAATTCGAATGTGTACATTGAGGATCTTTCATTATCCATAATACATACAACAATTTGTGTTGAACTTATTTCTTTTTTCAAATATTTAAATCCTTGTTTGTAGTTAATAACACATTTTTTAATTTGCCATTTTGTGAAAATGCCCTAAAACAATACTTGGATTTTCACCCAAATGAAAGGTAAGGCATGTGAGAATCCAAAAGAAACACTCCAAAGACAAGCCCATTTCACGAAATCCCAATTTGGGAATTGGGAGCAAAGGGAGCAACACAATTAAGCTAGGCTACAATTTAAACAACATCGTTAATATATAATGAATATGATAGTGTGCAATAAGGTTGAGTCCTAGTTGTAAAATCTTGGTCAACTTAAATTCAAGCAAAACAAACTTGGGAATGTGCATGTCAACATTTTACAACTCAAAGTTCATTCAAATTAATCTTGATTTAGTGGTTAAATAAATATTCCATACATGTTCAATGTACAATACATGATATGTAACATACATTTTGATCCCAAATTTTGAGATTGTCGGGTTTCTTGTATGTGGTTCAAGATCAACAAATGCAAAAAAAATGCAAAAAAAACTAATATGTTAAATAAAATATTTTTTCCTTTTTCATTATCAAAGATTATTTAATGAAAATATTTATAACTAAAGTGTTTATGACTTACTTGAACACCAAAAAATCATATATGGTGATCAAAATGTTCTTAAGCAACATTAATGTAACAATTTTCCCAAAGTTTGGTTTTTTCCATACATCATTGTGATTTTTCACTTAAAAATTCATACAAAAAATCGTATATAACCTCACTTTTGAAATTTAATCCTAAATTTTCATGGTTCATGCATCCTTTGGTTAGTATTAAGTTTCTCAAAATATATGAAAATTTATAATTTACTCTTCATCATTTATTCAATTTTTTGGAAAATTCACTTAAGGCCAAGTTTCAAACTTTTCAAATTCACTTAAAATTCATAATATTATCTTAACAATTGATTTATAAAGTTCAAAAAAAATTCTAAATGTAAGAAAATAACATTGTGGGGGTGCAAACAAAACAACATGAGCATAATTCACTTGTTTAAATGATTTTTTAATTTAAAAATATTTTAAAAATATCGTAGGAATATTTTATTTGAAAGTTGACAAAAGGGTACATTCACAGTTGGGGTACACAAAAGGAATGTCTCACCCCAAAATCACTTTCAAAACACTTCTTTGAATGACCATTACATTTACCAAATAATTTATTTGGTAGAATTTGTTTTCATTAGATATTCACATACTTCTTAATTAAAATGGCGGTGATTTTTTGTGATTAAAACATGTCCTTAAGTGTCCTAAAAATTGACTCAAGACTTGTGTCCCACTAAGTAGATTTATTAAAAAAGACTTAATAAGATTAGCAATATTTGTTCAAATTGCTCCATGTTAACCACAAATAAAATAAAGTATGTTCTATATGATGGCACAATCTTTTAGTTTAATAAATCACAAAATTTGTGGAATTAATGTTAGAATTTTACATTTTTCATAAAATGGATGTGTTGATAAAGATAATCAAATTAATTTTGTTTATTTGCAAATTTATATTCCAAAGGTTTCGAAAGAAGTATAAAATATGAGTGTGAAAAAAAAAAACATTATTTGATGTTTTTAATAGGGTTTTGGCACTCTAATGGAAGTATGTCATTTTGGAATGTTAAAGTAACCTTGCATTCCTTTTTGGTTTATACCTAAACATGACATATCCCCCTTTAATTGTTTAGCATCTCAGAACATTCATTTTGTTAAGTCCTTGTTTTAGGACTCAAAACATAGGACAAATGAATGTCATGGTTCCTATTATGCCACCCCAACTATGAATGCACCCAAAAATCAAATCTAACCCAAAAAGATGTTGCGATGTACTATTCTGTAATTTTATGTTCAAAAGACATCCCTCAAAATGATATGTGATGTTTAAATAATCTCCCAAAAATATGACTATTTATAGTGTTTAATGAATTTTTAAAATATTTTATTTTCATCAAATTAATTCCAAAGCATACCACAATGTGTTTCCATAATATATTGGAAACATTGTCACATTAGATGTTTTAAAATAAGTTTCCACATTAATAAAAATTTTGATAGTAAAAAATGAAAAATTAAACATTAATTACAACTATTTTGGCTTTTGTAAATGTGACACACTATGATTACAATTTTTGGAAAGTTTAATAGGTTTTCACTTATGGCTCTAGGCTAAGAACTTTAATTATTCAAAATCATGTTCGAAGGATCAAACCTTGTTTGAGTTAAATGGGTTTTAAAGTTTCAAAGGGTAAAAAACACTTTAAAGCCCCCCAAAAATTGTAGCCACAAGTATAATTTTTTTGTAATTACTTTTTTGGCTAATGTATGGACATCAAATCTTGTATTTCTTGTTTTGTTTTAAGTATATATGATTAACTTTAAACCTAAAATAATCAATTATTTTTAAAAAATCAACAAACATTAAAAATTTGAACATATGTAGTATAATTGTGACAAATGATATACATCATAAAGTTTGAAAAATTGCTAATATTATACTTCAAAACTAAGGTTGTGGGTGGAGTTTTTGGATGAATTTTTGTATGGTGAATGGTATTGATATACATCAATTAAATTTAAGACCATTTAATTTTTAAATTTTTGTAATGAAATTTGATTCGAAAAATGTGTTACTTGCATTTGTAACAATAAATGCATAAATAATATATTAGTTTTAGGAAAAAACCATTACCAAATGAAAGACAAAGATATTTTTTAGATGGGCATTGCATTATTTTTTAAGTTTTTTTTGTTAGGTAATGTTTCATGAACCACAAACATGAAGCCTCATGGTTGTTGAAACATATAAATTATATAAATTACGTACATTCATTTTTATCCAATTATCCTTTCCATTTAATCATTGAATTAAGAATAATTTTGACTCAAAGTGAACTTTGAGTTTCAAAATGTTGTCATGCAAATTCTCAAGTTTTTTCCTTGTATTTAGAATACCCCAAAGGATGCCATGAAAATTTTAACTTAATATTATGATACTCGTTATACATCACTTTATTTGGTGAAAATTGTTTGACCCTTAGTGTGCTTTCACCCTAAAACCAAAATCTACAATCAAATAAATCGCATATATACTCAAAACAAAATTGTTTCACATTGACATATGGTAATGCTTAAATATTTGTTGTGACCCAAGTATTTTCAAGTACATGTTTACAATTATCTTGTGCATTCAAAATGTGATTTGGAAGGGCTAATTGTGTGTGAATTGGTAGGATGATACAATGTCAAAAAGAATTAGTAAAGGGATACAAGAAAATTACATTTCATGAAGGGGGACCATTTATTTAAAATCCTTGGACATCATGTGTTTCAAAACTAGAAATACACATCTTAAAGCAAATTGAAAAATTATGTATGTATGTGTTTCCCATGGGGAGCTATACTTTTCATTGTAATGAAAAGAGTGGTGTTTTAATCTGGTCACATTGAGGAATTCAATGAGAAAATTGAGTCCATGGTTATATCATGTTTCAACTTTGATGTGGATGCAGAATTTGTTTCTTGTAAATGGCTTATGTAGTTGAGGTGCTTGATAGGTGATCATGAATTGAGTTTTCCTAAACTTATCTTGAAGTCACACATGATCTTATTATCACAATGCAAACTAAGGAGCACACCAAAGATTGGAAAATGTTTTATTATAATACACCATATCAAGGACATATTAGTTTCTTGTAAGTGGTGTGCAATTGATGTGACTAAGAGATGAATGTAAGTATCCCTATTTAGTTTCATCTTGGAATCCTGCATGATTTTGTTTTCATAACACAAGGAATTAAAGAACACACTAGAGGCTTGAAAATCTTTTGTAACACATCATATCAAAGAGCTACCTTTTGACACCATTCGATAAGTTGTTGGGAGCACATTTCATACACACAAGAATTAAATGTATATAAGAGTTCCCTATGTAATTAAATGTCAATTAGTAACAAGAAGTTCAAGCAAAACATATCAAAAGATTTTAGCCTCATCCATTGGACTTGTCAACTATAATAACATTTGGCCTAGTGTCCAGCAAATTTCCTAGATTTGAAACAAAACAAATAATATCCTCATTAACAAGATGAAAAATTTGTGTTGGGGAGTTGACACATAATATTCATCGAAATATATTTAACTAAATTGTGACATAAAAATCATTATATTCTTGAAAGAATTTTTTTAAATTATATTTTATATTTAAAAAACATGGGTGCAAATGGGATAACATGAGCCAAACTTGTCCCCTTGGATGACTATTTATTGGGTGGTTGTTTTGAAATATTTTGGAATATTCTGAAACAAAGTCTTTAAATTTTTCTTAAAAATCTTTGAAAATTTTCATCACATTATTATGTTAATATGGTTTACATCAAATATTTGCTAAAAATATGTCATTTTCAAAAACATTCAATTCCATTTACAAGTGATATTATTGTTTAAAATCATTGGTTATAATGTTTTGAAAATGCTTTTGGATATTTTTCATTCATTAGATTGATTTCAAACTTTTAGAATATATATACCAATACATTGAAAATAACAATATGTAATATCCAATTGGAACTTTTTATTCTTTTTTAAAAATTTAAAAACCATAAAACCAAACACTAAACTTACATTTGTTATGGTACATGTTAGTGTGACAAGACCCACATACTTAGCACATACTTCATAAAAGTTCACATTATAAAAGGAAGATTTTTTTAAATAAATTATTAATTTTTTAAAAAACTAAAGACCTATTCTTATGATTTGAAAATTGAAAATTGATGCACTATAATGAAACAATGTTTTTTGTGCAAAATTTTGTCAAAATGTGATTTAAAAAAAATACTACATTTGGACTTTGATTTTAGTTTAGTAAGAATTTAAGGTTTTTACGATTTAAAAAGATTTGAAGAACTTGTTGCCATTTAATGCCAAATATTTTTTAGGATGCTAACCTAGAATGACACATTGGGTGCAAACGAGATAACATGAATGACACCTGCTTGCTTTTGACTACTTTTTGGGAAATATTCTTGATAAAGTCTTTAAAAACTCTTTTAAAAATTCAAAAAAAAAATCATACAATTTTATTAAGGTTAATGTTATTTTTTTTACAGAATGTCAATTTTAAAAAACTTCAAATCCATTTATAAGTTCTTTTACAACTTACAACCAAGTGTTACAGTACTTGATGAAAGCTTTTGTTAATTTTTATCCATTGGATAACTTTCAAATTAATTCATATGTTCTCATGATATATTAAAGATACAACAATATATAAAAAATTACAATTTCAACATCAAATTAAATTACAACTTTAAAACATGAAAATCCAAGCTTCTTATGGTATGTGTTATTGCAACGACCCCAACATCAAAAAATTGAAAATAATATTATTATAATGAAGAACTATCTTTCCTTTGAGCATTCAAATAAATAAATTTAATGTATAATAATTTTATAATAGGTTTTGCTGCAACTCAAGTTGATAGATAAAATTAGAAAATTGTTTGATTTATTTTGGTTAAACTTTACCTCCATTAGGTGAAAATATGTTCAATGAAGCCAAAACCATGTCAAAAGCAATGAAAATTTTATTACATATGGGCAAAAATGAACCAACCGTGAATGTTGCTTTAAAAAATGATTGCATGTCTTTTTGCCCAAAAAATAAGTTTTTCATACAAATGAATTTTTGAATTTTTGTGTGTGCAAATTGATATAATAAATAAATAAAAGTGTTCAGGAAGATAACATGTTTTTCTGTTTATATATTTGAATTAAATATCAATTTTCGAAAATGTGTTGATCCTTGTAAATTCAGTGTTTCATCTATAAAAAAATAAAAATTTCAAATCATAACCAAAAATTGATTTTTATTTATTTATGTTCTCTTGTACAATAAACTACAACTTTTTTTTAACACATCATGTACATTATATTGTAACCAAAAAGAGAGGGTGCAAGACCAAACAACACCTTGTCCTACTGTATGGGTCTAAGCAACATTGCAATTTTTGAGCTTCTGGGACAAAACACCACCACCGATCCTTTCCCTCACACTTCATCACTGAGCATTCCAGTGTACATTTTCAGATCAACAAGTAAACACAATTTCTACTTATGTAGATCGGCAAAATAGAATTTTAGAAATCAAAACTCATATTCGTATTTCATAAAATTCGCCCGATAGCACAAGCTTCCTCACTCCAGTATGGTCATCAAAATCAAACATCCTACTCAGCTAAGTTGTTGGCGCAGCGGAAAATTTCAATAGCTTAGCCAAGTCTTTTCACAGAACAGACATCCAGAGCAATCTATCTATGTATCTCTGAGCTCATTTGACACCTTCGGCTCTACTCTTCCATCCCCAACACAAAACTAAAGGCAAAAACTCATCTCCAATTCTGCATCAGTCTCTAGCTATTTTCTAAACTTCTCCACCTTAAGCATTGTTCATCCAGACTCAAAACAGCTAGTCAGTCCAAAATGCCCTCCCCAAAAATAGTCCCTTTTTGATCTATCTATCAATTCAACTCTGTCCTCATCTGCCACACTCTGTTCCACACTTCCACACAGCTCCTCTCAACTTGCTCTCCACCAAATCCTCCTCTCTTTCCTACCAATCTATCTGGCTCCAAAACTCGTTGTCCTCCTCTAATCTCCTCCACTCCGCTTCTTTCACAAGCTATCCTCTCCAAAACTCCTCCTCCGTTCGTCCCCCTCTCAACTTCTCTTCTTCCGTTCGTCCCCTTTTACCATAATTAACGCCGCCTTACATCGTCGCCGTCATCCTCTCCACTTCCGCTCATTAATGCAGCTTCACTCCTCACCACCATTTGCACCGCCTAATTCGTGTAATTCAGATCACACACACACACATAGATACTTCCATGCACTCCCATGTAGCAGTACTGGAGAGATTTCCGCCGAAAAAGTCATGGCGGCTAATTAAAACACAAATCAAGCCTCAAAACTTGATGTGTTCACAATGGTGTGGTGACCTACTGTTGGGTCACAATACCCCATTTATACATGGTAAAAAACTTTTGAAATTTTAAATTTTAAATCAATTTTGGAAAGTTCTTTAAAGTTTTATAGTTTTTGAATTTCACATATTTTACATAGTAATGACATTCTTCATTTTGCACTTTAAAATCCGCGAATTTACGTGGTAAAACACCTTGTCAAAACATTTTTCGATGCGAATGTTTACCAAATGTTCACTGGTTGATCTATAAAATTCGTTAAAATTTGTGCTTCTTTGGGCTTCCATAACATTCCCCCACCAAGAATGTCATAACTATGATATTTTAAAGTACGAATGCCTTTTGAATGTGGCTAATAGGTCTTTATCTTTTTAATTCATTTCCATCAACTTTGTTTCATTATATGAATCCTTTTGATAATCTTTTGCAACATTGATTCCTTTTGATGTAATAGGTGTTCACTTTCAAAGGTTTTTAATCAAAACCTAAAATTTTATCAAATGGATTTTTGGTTTGAATTCCTTGACATTCATATGAATGAGAGAGGAACAACTTGTCATGGTTTTAAATGGCAAAACATAAATAGTTTTTCAATCTTGATTATTTTTAGGGCCCATTTGACA
The DNA here is from genome assembly GCA_963921925.1 of Sphagnum tenellum. Classification (NCBI taxonomy): domain Eukaryota; kingdom Viridiplantae; phylum Streptophyta; class Sphagnopsida; order Sphagnales; family Sphagnaceae; genus Sphagnum; species Sphagnum tenellum. The sequence continues at coordinate 29,298,623 of OY998143.1, forward strand.
TCTTTTTTCGCTCGTTTTATTTTGACTACACATATTTTTCTATTTTGACATTTTAAAATTATGTTAATCATTTTGAATTATGTTAAATAACTAACATGAATGTTGAAGAATTCAAATTAAAATTTCATTAATTTTAATTTTGGGTTTTGGTTTTAATAAAAAATTGTTGAACTTAACCAATAGTTCCACCAAAAGCAATCAATTTTACAAAGGATTATGGTGAAAAACTCTTTCAATAAAAAATTTGATGGTAAAAAAATTTAGATGACAATAACCTACTACCCACACTCAACAAACATTCATTATATAAAAGTTTTGGAATTTGAAATTTCTAGAAACTCAAAGTATGTTTCAAAACTTCAAAATTTCAAAAGTCATTTATCACATGTAAATGGGGTGTAATGTACATAACATATAAAACAAAGTTGTAGTTTATAAAACAAAAACCTAAAGCAATTGACATATTTTGATATGTGGGTCCAACCACGTTATAAGAAGGCACACTTGCCCCCTTAGACCATTGCTTTTTCTTTGTTTTTTTGAAAGAATATTCTTTAATTTTAAAAAATACGTCTTTAAAAAAAACATTGAAAAAAATCTATAAATTTTTAAAATACTATTATGTTAGTTTTTATATTTAAAAAATCCCAAAATATGTCCAAAACAATTTTTCAAATTGTGTTTTTAGTGTCAAAACTATTTTTAAGTAGTGGTTATAAGTCCTTAAAAATGTAAATTATGTAGTTTTTACTCATTAGATTGATTCCAAACTTTATGATATGTACATAATGTATTCACAATAAAACTATATATTAAAAAAATAAAATCCAAAATTCAAAGTTTTCTACAATGGTTATAATTGTTCATGGTACATGTTAGTATGAATGTACCCATGATTCAAAATGATGATATTTTTCATGATAAAACACCAAATGTAACAATATCTACACATTTTGAAAAATCTATATTAATCAACAATGATAAACACAAACATGTAATATATTGGGGCAACTATATGTATTTTTTAATAGTAAGTTGCAAAAAAATTCATTCAAAAAATATCTTAGTGTTTGGATTGTCCCCTATATGGGAAAGGTTTTGAGTTTTAAAGTCCTTCAAACTTCAATTATGTATGCTCATGATTTTTTCGTTCATTTCAACATACATGCTGATAGGATTCAATGTTTTAATCAAGAATATTCTTGAAATCTTTTGAAAAATATTATTTATATTATTATGTCAACAAGGTCTATATTAAAAACTTGTCAAAAATGAATATGTAAAATTGTATTAATTTTTTCCAAAAGTAACTAAATACACATCCTTTTACATTGTGCTCAAGGAGGTTACAACTATTTTGAATATTTTCGATTCATTAAATTGATTTGAAATTCTATTCATATGTTCCCATGATATGTCACATGAAAGTTGTTGTATAAGCAAATCCCAAAAATGCAACATGAATTTAAGTTACATTTCAAAACATGAAATGTAAGTAGTGGTTACAACTATTATTGATTCCCATTAACATGATTACACCTTTATGTATGAACACAACAATTATTCCACTATGATTGATTACCTTGAATTGTACTTACATGTTACATGATAACCTAGGGAAGTCACATTTTTTATATTTTCTAAAATAACCAAAATAAAATGTGTTGAATTACTCAAGTTTTTTTGGACTTATTATAATGCCTTAGACTCAAATTGACATCAATTTTCAAATCACAAGAAATCTGAGTTTTTCAACACATTGACATTTTTATCAAGTCATATTTACTCATGCCAACTCTGCTAGCATTTACCCTTGCACAATCCCACAACCTTTCTTTACAAAAATAATAACACAACTTCATTCTAGAATTCTTCACACCCTAGGCCCAAATGATGATAATATTAGCATATGAAAATGCAATCACTTTGTTTAATATGGCTCAAACTTGTTCACATTTGTCATCTTTTTTCAAATTAACATCTTTATAGGTTTGTTGAATTACAAAAGCCAATTTAAACTTCATTAACTATTGAAGCACAATGTAAGACAAATTCTAACAAGAAGTTCAAAACAAACTTGTTAGCAAATCAAATTTTTTGCAATCCTAAAGACAAATATTGATCATTATATGTTCCTTGACAACTTCTCACAAACAAAACAACACCTTTGCAACAATGAAAACATCATATTTAACTTCCAATCACTTGAACATCTTCAACTTCTTTGTTTTGAACTCTTATTCACATCTCCAAAATCATGAATCAACATACATATTCTTGCAAAATCATGATCATCACATGCATTATTGCAACATCTTAGGATATTTGTTATTGCCATACACACAACACCCAATAAAAATAACATCTTTCAGTTGCAAAACACACTAGGGTCACACAACACAAATACCAAAAATACTAGCTTTTTTGCCATAAATCCATCGTTTCTCTACTCCCATCCATCACCACCTAGAGCCATCTTACAAAAACAACAGTGATTCCAACTCACACTTTCCCCTTTTCATTGAAAGTTAATATCACATGTAGGTAGCCCTAAACTAAAACCTTTCACATTTTAGCAAATTTCCATGCCTTCTTTGCACATCACACTCCTTCATTCACATTGCTTTGGGCTATAATGATATGTAGCAAATGTCACCCATGTATGATATTTGCCACCTTTCACTCGAGCACATCTTGTAGAAGGACTTCATCCTAGTCTCAATGCTCCCATGCCTTGATTAGGTATATGGGCTAATAGACATGTAGCTAGGCTCAAAGTGCCTAATACCATACTAACCCTTTTGTCTATCTTGACATCATGAGATTTATATGTTGTGGAGACAAATTGGTGAGCAAATTAATTAGTACAAAGAAAAAAACATAAAGAGATAAAAGAGCTCCAAACATGGAACTCTACATGCACACATGGATCCTTCCCCCTCCATTGTTAAATCTATAACATGAAGAGATCCATGCTAAACCTTTAAACCCTAACGAGAGCACAAACATTCCTTGGGGACTCCATCAAAATACTCCACAAGGAATTTGACTTTCGCAATTTGTCAATGCAGTTTAGATGCAGTGTTTGGATTCATGGCTGATGTGAATTCAACACAGTTACAGAGGCAACTTTTTCCTTTGTAGAAGAAACAGTTTTTATGCAGTGTATGTAGATTTGGTGTTATCATTCTTGGAATTACGAACCATGGCTAACATTGGAGGAAGATTTGGGCAATTCTACTTGTGTCTTGGAGACAAGGTGGAGATGAAGTTCTGAGGGACTTTGAAGAAGTAGATGGAAACATGTCTTTGCCACTTTCGAAATCTATACTGTATTGCATCATGCAATATGGTAACCTGATGATTTAGTGCTCAACATCCAGTTTCTCACATTGCAATTCCATCCTTCAATTGAATCCTTGAGTATGTTATTGTCTTTAGTTCATAAGCCTTGTCAAGGTAGAATTATCGCCTTACTTAGCATCATCAAAGACAATGGACAATATGCTACCTATTTAGTGGTTGAATCTGCTCTTTCAAGAACTATACATGCATTCCAAGTTGTTCCAACTGCATCATCAAGCTCACATGAAAAATTGGCTGACAGATCAAGGTAGAATTGTTTCCATGGTTTCTCACAACTGTTTTACTTCATGACTCATCTTTTCCAGATTTTCATTCAATAATCTATCAAGAAACAATATCTTCACAGACTTCTACAACCTAATATTCAGTGTTTTATTTAGGCAATTTTGTGATGTAGCCAAAGTGGCTATGATCATCCAAACACATATTTAGCCAATTTTGGCTACAATCTAAATATGAAAGTAAAATTTTAAAAACATTTATGTATATTTTTGGCTAAATATTTTTCAACCATGTATAGAAATCTGGCGATTCTTAATTTTTGTCAAATTATGGCTATTAAAATTCTCAAAAAGCACTTGGTTTTAGTACTTTTAAAGTTTTAATATAGCTTTTTGGCTATATTTAACAGGGGGTAAAAGGCTGGTAAGATTGAAAGAAGGACAACTTTACAAAACCCTTGAAGAAAAACGGATTTGTAAGTTGTATCACATCTTTGACAAACTCATCCAGATAGTCTGTATAAACACTATGGGTATCAAGTATCAATAATGCCTAAGATTTGACTGAACTAGTGCTGGGCAGTTCTTTGATTTTGTTTATAAGTTTGGTTCTAGATTCTTGAAAATTTTCAAAATCAGAGAACACCCTAGTTGCAGATTCTTACAAAAACATTCTAAATAAAAGACTCAGATTCTGGGCTGGAATGAACCAATAGCCACTAATGCACCAGTTGAGGATGAGCCCGTTCAGCCTGTTTTGCGGATGAACATCCTCCCTGCCTGAGGTGTTTTTGTTTTTCACCTCTTCTTTGCGTCACCTACCTCCCCCCCTCCTACCTACCACCTACGAACCCCACCCCCCCCCTCACTCCATCGCTAGAGCTTGAGTTGTGGAGCAGAAGCTGTTGCTGTGGAGCTGTTGCTGTGGAGTTGTGCTCGAGCTGTGGGGCTGTTGCTGTGGAGTCGGAGCAGGAGCTCGAGCGCCCACGATCAGGTAAGATGTTTTTTTTTTTTTTTTTTTGTGTTTGTTTTGTTTGAAGAGGCACAACAGCGGAGCGCTGCAACTTCTCCTTCTTCTCCTTCTTCTTCTTCCTCTTCTTCTTCCTCTCCTTCTTCCTCTTCTTCTTCTTCTCCTTCTTCTTCTTCCTCTTCTTCTTCCTCTCCTTCTCCTTCTTCCTCTTCTTCTTCCTCTCCTTCTCCTTCTTCCTCTTCTTCTTCCTCTTCTTCTTCTCCTTCTTCTTCTTCCGCCGTCGCCTTTTTTTTTTTGCAGCGGAAGAAAAAAAAGAAGAAGGCGACGGCACGTCGCCTTCTACTTCCTTTGCTGAGCTGCAGCTCAGCTACAGCTCACCGTACCTTTTCTTTTTTGTGTTTGTTTTGTTTGAAGAGGCATCACTGCGTTACCTTGCAGCGCTGCAACAGCACAATGCTGCAACTTCTCCTTCTTCTTCTTCTTCTTCCTCTTCCTCTTCTTCTTCTTCTCCTTCTTCTTCTTCCTCTTCTTCTTCTTCTCCTTCTTCTTCTTTCTCTTCTTCTTCCTCTTCTCCTTCTTCTTTTTCCTCTTCTTCTTCATCTTCATCTTCTTCTCCTTCTTCTCCTTCTTCTTCTTCTTCCTCTTCTTCTTCTCCTTCTTCTCCTTCTTCTTCTTCTTCCTCTTCTTCTTCTCCTTCTTCTTCGGCACTACGGCAGCAACAGCGCAATAGTGCATCAGACGCATGGCGTTCGAGCTCTGCAGCACAAAGGTCAGAATCCAGTGTGCCAGATGTAAGAGCTTCACCTGGAAAAGTTGCAGCGTTTGCAGCTATGTCTGGTGCTGGACCTCCACTCCTCGCCAAGTTACAAACAAGTCTACCAGACTCTCAACTTCATGGTCCTTCCTTTTTCAAACAGGGTTCTGCTCAATGGGAACCTCAATGCATGGCCGCTCCCATTTCTAGCTCTTGGGGTTTCACACATGATCCAAGAGAGACTAAACCCTAGAGTCCTAGTTCTTCTTGTTCTTCAAATTCTTGGCAAATCTGAATCTCCATTGACTAAGCTTTCTTTCCCCATAAGTTTCAGATAATGGTGCCATCTGATATCTACTGTGAAAGAAGGTGCAGAGAGAGAGAGAGACAAAGATTAGGGTTTTTGTTGCCTTTGTAATTTGGTCTGAAGTTTCTTTTCATTTCAGTCTATCGAGAGGCCTGGATAGCAACATACAGGCTGAAAAGCTTTGCCTCTCAACACCAAATTCAATTTCTGAGTTTGGACACATTTTAGGGTTGGAGAATCAGGAAATGTAATGTTGGGTGATACCTTGGAAGTGGAGCTTTGAAATGAAGGAAGCTTTCTACAGAGTTTCTAATGAGCCATTTCATATATCTGATGTTCTTGTGCTTCTGGTGGGCCAGCAGCTATGGGGACAAAACATGCAGGATCTTGGAATTTGTGAAGGAAAAGAGGAGGGGGATCCATGTGAGGGTTTCAGCATGGCGGATGTTGATCTTTCATTTGATAATTATGAAGACATTTTCTCAAGCACACAAGATCTGTCATCTTCGTCCTTTGACAACATAGAGGCTAGGTGCACATCTATGGGCCAGGACTCTGCTGGTGAGCACATGCAAAGCATCCCATAGTCAGAGTTTTTTGAACTGACCAATGTAAGTTTCCTTGCCAATTTCAACAATTGCAGTTGTGAATGATTATTTCCCTTTCCAAGTGATGAAAGAAACATGCCAGATTTGAGGACACTGTTTTGATAAACTCATTACTGAGCTTGTGGTGTTCTCCTATGTCTGTGGTGCAATTTTCTGGCCGGGTTCCTATTTTTGTTTCTTGCTTATCTCTTTCACAAAGAACATGGCAAGGTGATTTTACTGTAAGGAGAGAATTTCCATTTCTATGTCATGTTCCTGTTGACACAAATTGCTGACAAATTTTTGGTTCTTGCAGGGTGCCATGGGTGGTGGCTCCCAACCATAGGTCTACGAAGGGGGGTCAGCTGGACAAGGGCCTGGGCCACCTCCAGACCCAGAGATGAGTGAAGTTGGGATGATTATTGGCACACCGGTACAAAGGGGGCGTCACGACCTGGAGATGAAAGTAGTGATGCAGAGAACAGGGTCAAGCTTGTCCTGCATCTGATGAAGCTATGTCTGCGTCTGATGAACAGCGCAGCGCTGCAACTTCTCCTTCTTTTTCTTCTCCTCCTTCTTCCTCTTCTTCTTCCTGTTCTTCTTAGTCTTCTTCTTCTTCTCCTTCTTCTTCCGCAAAGAAGGCGACGGCAACAACGTTGCTTCCGTTGCCTTTTTTTTTTTTGGGCAGCAGAAGAGAAAAAAGAAGGGTTAATAAACAAGATGTTGCTACAGTAGATGAGGGAATTGTTCTGCTAAGTGTTGCTGTGTCAGAGGAGGTGATTCTTCTGCCATATGTTGTTAGAGAAGATGAGGCGGATGAGTCACATGTTGGTATATTATATGTGGCATTTGTTGAGTAAAATGTTGCTGCATCAAATGAAGCAATTGGTGACCGAAGTGTTGTTGTATTAGATCAGGAAATTGATGAGCAAAATTGTGCTCTATCACAATTGAAACACAAAGATAACATTTGTATAGATTGTTTTAGAATTTGTGGAGATTAGAAGATAGAACATTAGATTAATTATAGATTAATAAAATTGTACAAGTTTCTTGAAGTTTAATTATATCCGCACCTTACATCATTTGTTGGAAGGTGCAGGAATTTTTTTGTCAAAATTTTTTTACTGCAATATCTTAAAACTGTTCATGTTTATAGGAGTAGTATGTGATTTTGTGATTTGATGTTTTGCAAAACTTGCATTCTATTTTTTAAACTTTCATTTTTTGGGTTCAGGTTCGGAACTAGAAACTAAACAAGCTTCTCAACCACTTGCACTTCTTTGTCCACCTAATTTGGCTCGGAAGGATAAGGAATGGACAAAGGTTGGGTCCAAATGGAAGTGTAAAGTTGGCAATTGCACTGTCGCATATTGTGCAAAATGGCTATTGACCAAGCACTTGAAGGAGGTGCACGGCTTGGTGGCAGAAAAGTCTAAACCTAGGAGGCCTTCAACTGTTGTAGGAGGTCCTTAACATCAAGACCATGCCAAGATGAACGCACGCATTTTGAGAAATGTGATGGTTGTGCAAAGGCGAAATGGTCAGAAAGTTGTTAGTAGTGCTCGTGCCAAAGTAGAACGCAAATGGAATCACTTAATAACTTTTGCAAAACAGTGTCCACCATTCCCAAAACCATCTTTGGTCAGATTAGCTTCAGAGTAATTGTTGAAAGTGTTGGGCCTTAATGCATGCGGTGTGGGCAGTGTGCCTCGAGATGCAACATCCCGGATGGTGAAGGATGAAGATTTACAAGGGATGATCCGATCCACCCGTTGTGTATATGCACGACAATTGAAGACGACATAGGATGTCAAATATTGGGATCGAGTGTCCAGTAAAACAAGTCGAACAAAATTGTTGGCAGATGTTTTGGATTTTCATGAATCTAGAATGATTCATGGAAGGTAAGAAACAATATTAGACAACGTTTATTGTTTTTTTATTATATTTCATCCAAGGTGTGTTACGGTTTATTTGGTGATTTTTGGGTGTTTATAGGGTTCAGGACCAAACAAAGGCCCAGTTTGTTGCAAATGTAATTCAGGTTGACATGCATCGCCGTCATTTTTACACTGCTCATCATGCAGCAAAGGCTGCAAATGCAGCAGCTGCATATCGAGCTAAACATGGGATTGTAGATACTGATATGGGTTTGGGTTTCATTTTATATAAGTAGTAAGGTTTTATAGCCCTTTTATTTTTTGGACTACCCAATTTTGAATTTCGATCCTTTGATATGTTATAGAGATCCAATTTTTTTTTTCATTGGGTTCTCTAGTAATTTTCCATGCACCCATTTTTACATCTTTTATCAATATAATAGTATCTTCTACTCACACTTGTTTGATGTGTATCTAGTTAATCATATATGTATTCTTTGTCATAATTTTGTTAGTACTTGAGATGTAAGAATCAAACCAAAGATCAAAATGAACATTATACAATACTTACATCTAAATTAATAGGAATCACATCACTTGTAGACTTTAAAAATAATCCACACATTTTAAACATATAATACCCACATCATTTTCTATTATGAAATAAGACCATTTTCTAATATGCAATACCTGCATATAAGTCCAAAATAGCCACATGCATTTTGCATTAATTGCAATACCCGCATATAGGGCACAAATAATCGTTGACATTCTTCATTTGTTGCAATACCCGCATATAGTCTCCATAATAGCTCCTGGTTTTTTTTGGCATCTCTTGTAATACCCGCATATAGGTCCCATAATAGTTGTTGGTTTTTACATCCATTGTAAAACTTACATTTTGTCATAAGATTAATTTAGAATAATATTTAATTTAGGTATATAAAAAGACATAATTTTGGTACCCAACCACTTTTGAAATGACATTACATGCGAGTATTGCATTTAGGGTTTAGGGTTTTACATATGGTTTCCTTCAATCACCTATGTATTATTTTAGTATGATTTTACAAATATGTATTGCATTATTTTGCATATAAAATTCTCCCTATAATGCACCGTAGATTTATTTTATTTACTATTAATTTGTAAAAAAATTGTTAATTAATTTAGGGTTTCCCAATTCTAAATTTGAATCATATTCCAATAGTATATACTTATAACAATTATATGTAAAAATGTGCTTTGTTTTTGATAAATTCTTTTAGTTCAAATTTAAAATGTTATAACACAATAAGGATTAGACATTAAACTATCATAAATGCTTATTAGGCTTACGTGGTCTAGGCTAGTATATTACCTATATGACTAGTAGGTTTACTTAATAAATTCAATCACTTTCAATACCTACATAGACCATTTAAGATATTAAGTTAAAAGGCTTACATTAATGAATAAATTACATAATAGGCCTATATTAAAAAGGTAGCCTATCAAGTAATTAATTAGGTTACTTAACAAATAGCTTATTACTAACCTATTACTCATGTTTAGGTTAGGTTGTTTAGTTTGATCAATGTCCACACTTTAGTCAATTTAACAACCTTAGGTTTAAGCTTTTGTTGAAACTAATAATTTGTCAAGGTTATAAATTCTTGGTTTTTTTTTATGAACACTATTGTGTTTTTTGGATAGTCAAATCATCTTTCAACTTCTAAAAGTGTCGAAAACATTGCAAAACAATTTGGCCCTCACAAAGCTTTTAAAACCCACACAAACTCTAGCATGACGTCTAAAAGCTTATGTACATGTTCATACCTAACTAATAATACGTAACCATAGGTTTAAATATATATTACTATAAATAAATAGATAAAAATATATGTATTGAAATGGATCAACAGTATAATTCCATAATATCATTATTTATATATTAGGTGTTATAAATAATAATATATTTGGACCAATATTTAAACAAATATTATACATCATAAAAAATAAAGTTTACATAAGGACTTGTGTTATATATCTATAAAATATAAAATATTTTTGACCCACTATATGAATATTTTAACCAAGAAATTATTTATTATATATTAAAAAAATATAATTTTCAATTTCAATTAAACATAGGATTAATATATGGGAGAGATCATTTTTATTATTATGTGAAACAAAAAAGAAGAAAGTAGAAAATTACGTGCTTTGAATTTTTTTTAAAACATAATTTAAAATCTTGTTAAATTAAAGACTTTATGTTTATGTTTTCAGTATGAATATACAACTTTAAAATGGGAAAACAAATATGAACATCTTTGAAAAATATTTAAGCTTGAATTTTTTATTTTTTGATCTTGACAAACTTTGTATTGCATTTAAGGTTGGGTTTTCACATAAGATTTGTTTTTTACCTTTGTGTGATAACTCCAACCTAATTTTTGCAATCTCTTTGACGAAAATATATAATGAAATTGGATTGTTTCACATATGTTTAAACCCTAAAATTTTCCCCCCAATTTAATATAAAATATTTATGATAATTAATGAATTATTAACAAAAATTTGTCATATAATTAAATAATTAACAAACCATTATTTCAGATAATTTAGATGATTAATTATCAAGAATTAGATAATCATTTATTTATTTAAAATAATTAACCAATCATTTGGCTTAAATTTATTTACTTGAAAATAAAAAGTTGGATTTAATCAGATTAATTAATTTGATATTTGATTGATTAACTTTAGTATATTTTTGTTTTAATAAGTTATTGAAATCACTATTTACGATAATTATTCCGTGTTATAGATTGCAAGTTCAACTTTTTCATGAAAAGTTTTTAAACCAAAATAAGTTTGATCACAATTGTCATTGTACTATTTGTTCCATAAACAATAGAACCTCTTTAAAAATTCATGAGAAAAAATAAGAATCATGGATTCCTAATCAGCAACCCCAACCTCCATACACACCTTTGTTAGCATATGATTTTGAAATTAACTAATTATTTTAAAGTGACCCAAAATGCAGGTATTGCATTTAAGGTAGGATCTTCATTTAAAGAAGGCTTAAACCCCACATGCGTATTTTTTGTGTGACCTAAAGTGCAGGTATTGCATTTAGGGTAGGATCTTCGTATGAAGATGCTTAAACCCACATGCGTACTTTCAAAATGGCCCAAAATGTAGGTATTGCACTTAGGGTAAGGTTTTTTCAAAGTGACTTTGCATCTACATATTGTGTTTAGGGCTAGGTCTTCACTTAAGGGTATCCAAACCATTTAGATGGGTTTTTTTAAAAAACGTGTGGGTATTGCATTTAGGCTTGTTTTTCATTTAAACTTGCAATACCCGAACTTATACTTACTTCTACTAACTGGAATTTTGGGGCATGATTGCAATACTTGCACTTGTACTTACTTTTACCAACTGGGATTTTGGGGCCTAGTTACAATACTTGCATCTAACACTAATATTATCATTATCCTTGTGTTTTTTGCATTTCACACTTTTTGTGCTTATTATTTGGAAACAATAATAACGTTTGTGCCATATTAGACTTCATGTGTGTGTTGAATACATGATGTTCAAAGAATTTGGGGTATGATTTCCTCCATACAAAATTGATTCTAAAAGAAAATTCTTAGTGCTAATGGCAACAATCTTGATTAGTAATTGAAACATTTATTCATGACATCATTTAGTCTATGGAACATATGGAAACAAAAGAAATTCAAATTATGGTATAGATTTAAACAAGTGAAAAGATCCAAAACCAATACAATGAGCAAAATTTAGAGTATAAACCTTAAGTTCTAAAATATATGAACCAAATTCTTATACACTAAATAATAAAGCATAACCTTAAAAATCCAAATGATATTTTGCTATAAGCCTTATTACAACCCTAACTATACAAACCCTAACAAAAAAAAGTCTTAGTGATATATGTCTTAAACCCAAAAAATTATACAAACTATACAAATTATATAATGCAAAATATGTTAATATTTTGAAACAATTAAATAAATTTCAGACAAAACCAAAAGAAAAGATATGTCTTTTACTTTTGTGTGATCTCTCCAACTTAATTTTTTCCACTCTTTTTGAATAAGATATAGAATGCAATTGTATTACTTCACATATGTGTAAACCCTAAAATTTTCCCCCCAAATTTAACCTACTTTAGATTAATTACTATACATTTGTGAAAAATTTATTAATTAATTTATGTGTCTCAACCCTAAACCTAATGGTTAAGTTAGTAGGGTATGTAATTAATAGAGTAGCTAGGTTAGTAGGGTAGGTAGTTAGTACAATAGCTAGGTCATTAGGATAACTAGTTATTAGGGTAGCTGTGTCAGTAGGGGATAATAAAAAAGGTACCAAGGTTGGTGCAATACTTATGAGGGTAGGAAAGTGAGCAGGTAGCTATTCGGAGTGACCCCAAATGTAGGTATTGCATTTATGGTGGGATCTTCATATAAAGAACCCTAAACCCCACATGCGTACTTTCGGAGTGACCCTAAATGCAAGTATTGCATTTAGGGTAAGATTTTCATATAAAGAAAGCTTAAACCCTACATGCGTCCTTTCGGAGTGACCTAAAGTGCAGGTATTGCATTTAAGGTTGGGTTATTTCAAAGTGACTTTGCATATGCATATTGTGTTTAGGGCTAGGTCTTCACTTAAAGGTATCCAAACCATTTAGATGGGTTTTTTTGAAACGTGGGTATTACATTTAGGTTTGTTTTTTCATTTCAACTTGAAACACCCAAACTTATACTTACCTTTATTAACTAGAATTTTGGGGTTTCGTTGCAATACCTACACTCGCACTTACTTTTACCAACTGGAATTTTGGGGCATAATTTCAATACTTGCACTTGTACTTACTTTTATCAAACCCTAACAAAAAAAAGTCTTAGTGATATATGCCTTAAACCTAAAAAAAATACAAGCTATACAAATCATATAATGTAAAATAAATTTTTTTGAAAAAACATAGGAAAAAAATTAAAAACCAAAATTCAAAGGTTTTAAACTATAAATATTTATTAATTGAAAGAAAATATGTTAATCTCTAAAAATAATCAAATAAATTTCATATAAAATCAAAAGAGAAGATATGTCTTTTATCTTGTGATCTTTCCAACCTAATTTTTCCACTCTTTTTGAAGAAGATATAAAATGCACTTGTATTACTTCACATATGTGTAAACCCTAAAATTTTCCCCCCAAATTTAGCCTATTTTAGATTAATTACTATACATTTGTGAAAAATTTATTAATTAATTTGTGTTTCAACCCTAAACCTAATGATTAAGTTAGTAAGGTATGTAATTAATAGAGTAGCTAGGTTAGTAGGGTAGGTGGTTAGTACAATAGCTAGGTCAATAGGATAACTAGTTATTAGGGTAGTTGTGTCAGTAGGTTGGTGCAATACTTATGAGGGTAGGAAAGTGAGCAGGGTAGCTATGTGTGAGGTCAAGTCCAGGAAAAACGGCCAAGAACAACAAAAACAAAAAAAAAAGAAAAAAAGTACAGTGATCAGCAGCAAAAAGAAATCGACTGTGATGAGCCCCATCCGGTGCCGAATGAAAAAACGCAACCCATCCAGTGGACAGAATGGCCAACTGGTGCATTGGTGGCTGTTAATTCACCCTGGCCCAGATTCTGGGTTTTTGAAAATTTTCACAGAACTGGTGGGTTTCCTGAAAGGATGAGTGAACAACCAGTCGTTCAGGTAGGTTCATGAATTTTATTGAAAATCAAGACTCAGGGTCAAAACCAATTCTCTGATAATTGAAACCAATTATTTTGAGAACCACTGATCAAGGATTGATTTTACCTGACCCTTGGTACCCACAATTTTTTCTTTGAGAAAGAGAGAGAACTGCACCACTTTGTCATAAACATCTTGCAACATGCCATAACTCAACAACTAGTAATTTTGCCTATGATGTTTGATCCATGAGCAGCAAAAATACTTAGTTTCATCCAAGCTTATTTTGTTAGGAAGCATTGCTGCAATAGTTCAATATTGTAGGGTGATACCCGAGGAGCTTGGCCGTCCTGAAATAATCGCCCACCCAAGGTGAAGCCTAGAGGTGCTTATTTTGGGAATATCCTTCTCCAAGGGCTCAGTTACTCAATAGACAGAACTGGCAGAAATCTAATTTGTAATTGTCCCATGATACTCAGCGGGTATCCTCTGGGTATCACTGGAAAAATTGAAATGCTCACTCGGGTGGGCAATCTGCTTATAATAACACCCACCATTTGCCCAGGAGAAATTCCACTAGATAAGGTGCCCGATCCAGAATCCAGATAGACAAGAAATTTTCTGCCAGAGTTGCTGTAGGACTGTACAAATCCCCTCACAAAAAAAGGTAAACCAACAAAAATCCGATCTTTTGAAACCCATCACCTGCCAGGTGATCTTTTTCCAACAGTCCAACATGTTGCCAAGTTCTTTAAAAAAGTTTGTGAAATGCAGACAGTTCTCACACAAATTGGCAGGACAAGGAGTAAGGAGGGAGGGTGGTGTCGGGGGTGATCAAAGCAAAGCAAAACATAAAAGGAGGAGTACATACATATGGGGCCCAAGCGGGGCCACTGCAGGGCTTTCTTCTTCTTCTTCTCCCTCACTTAACTAATGGGGCCTACTGATCTTCAAAGACACTGATCATGCTTTACTCTGCACTTTGTCACATGGCCATCAAGTGCGTGGAACTGTGAACACTTTGAACTGGTAGCGTACTTTTACTCTGGAGGTGGTGTTGTCTGCAATTGCCATGCATGATATGGCAATCCTAAAGCTGCTGATGTAAACCTGGATCACATAACACAGAGAGCTTTGATTGTCTGCAGACTTATTTTTGTTCAACTGTTTTACCTCATTTCTATGGATTCTTGAAGCTGAATTTGTCAGGTTTTTTTATTACAAAATATTAGTTTTCTGTATTTATTGTTATAATTTGTTATTGGAACTTAATAGTTTAATGTGAATGAGATTTTAGCATTATCATGTTTGGGAAGTTAATCATCGAAAAGTGCGTATGGAGTCTCATCATAGATGTTGCAAATTGATTCGTGCACATGTGTTTATGTTTATGACTTTGTTAGTTTCGATAATATCAGGTGCTGAGCTAGTAATGCACAACACTTTTATAGTGTGTAATAATTTGTGACAGATGTTCACTACCTTAGATATTGCATTAAAAAATTTCACACGTAGGAGTTTTGTCGCAACCATCACATGGCTATAGCTTTTGTTGATCCAAAATTTTTGCATTGTTTTTGCACAAACAACCTCTGGCCAAATTCCAAAAGACATCATAGATTGTTTCATTGATAATTCTTTTATTGGTGCAAAGAATGCAGCTGTTGCCAACTTTGCAAAACAACATTCTTTTCGCACAATACCATGTATTTTTGTCCACCTCTCAGGTAGATTTGTTCAAGAATTCCTTGAGACAAGCAAGGTACACCCACACAAGCTACGCAATAAAAGATAGAGTTTGGATTTTGGGGGGATATGGATCCGCTTGTGGAGTCTTTTAAATACTATAATGAATCATTTTTAAAAACATGGATACACAACCTGAATTATACAGACAATTAAGGCTATGATATGCAACCTTGGCTGCTTGAGGGATTTTGCAGACATCACTGTATTTTTGCAGTTTTAAACACTATTAGGTGTGAAGGTGCATTTCTTGAATTCGGCATCTTTCTATTGGCATGCATGCAATGCACTCACTGCATCATCCTGCAAGTATATTGTGCAGGGGGTACCTATTTGTTTAGTTGTATTAATTATTTGTGGGGATGCATGTTGAGTCATCCCATTGGCTGTGTGAAATTTTTATTCTTTAAACTGTTAATCACCAGTTTTGACCCTGGCTAATTATGCTTCCACATGCATACCATTAGCATAACCTCACCCGTGATTTTATTTTTCAAAATTTTTATCTCTTATTCACCAAATTCTTTATATTGCAAGAATGGGGAAAAATAAGATCCTTGAATCTCATGTCTCCAAAGATCATTTTTTGTGAATTTCTCACGAAATTCCTTCTCACCAACCATACATCTAAATTTCAATGTCAAAGTAGTTTGCTGGCAATTGATGTATTCCTTCAGCAACTGACAATGGGTTTATAGTTTGGACTATTTCCAGCAAATAACAGAGGTAACAACTTACTTACAAATAACAACTGGGAAGCAGCTGTCCTCTCTGTTGCAAATGCCATTAAAGGGTATGTGGGAATTCAACTCTCATTTAATCTTACATCAGATACCTTGACGTGTAACAGGTACAAAGTTTTGTCTTCTACACTTTTGGGCCAAAAAAAGGTTTTGGGTGTCAGACTTGAACAATTTTTTTACACATTTGTTAACAATTCAGCTACTTACACCATTCACGTAGAGATTCTGTAACTATCTTCTTTCATTGAGTATCCTTATAACTCACTCGCATCACCACCTCCATATTGCATACCTGCAAATATCAACTTAGTATCCTAATTCCTGACTCACACACCGTACGTATGTGCACCCCTCCATACCAACATAAAAGTGGAGAATCTCAAACTTCAGAAAGATGTCAATTTTGTTGTTGCACTCTATTGTTTGAGGCTTTGGGACAAGCCATTTTCAACTTTTATAAAATGTTATGAGAAAACAAAGTCCAAGATGTTGGATTTTATGTGTGAATGTCATATGTTCTTTTGTAAAGTGCTCAAGAATGGACAACAATTTGATCCAATTGTTTTGTATGAAGATTTTGGTTGTGTTGTCGTCAATTGACCTAGGGGGACACTAATTATAAAGAAATAAAAATTACTTGAATAAAATATAAGCTGCAATATATTGGTTGTTGGATAAAAATTATAAGTTAATTAGTTTAAAAATAAGGTACATATTATTCTAATAATCAATTTAATTCTAGGGTATGTAATAATCTATATAAAAAAATATAATTAATATAGGGTGACTTTAATATTTATATATTAGAAAATTAGATAATAATAAAATAATAAAAAATAAGTTAAACAATTATCTAATGCCCTTTGAAAATGGTCTTTGATGCATGTAGATCCTAAACTTTACACTAAGTGTCCCCCAAGCCCATTGAACACACTCATAAATTGGTTAGCCTTTGTGGTTTTTGAACAAACTCTAAATCATCCAAGGTTTGGGCTTCAATCCTTGGTTATAATAATAGTGCATGAATCAATTAGATGATATGAATGAATTCAAGCAATATAATTTCTTGGAATAAATTGTGATTACTTGGAGTTGTTTTATTGGTGGCTTCTATGTTGGCCTTCCAAGAGCCAATGAAAACCTTATCCTTGGTGTAAAAATTCCAAGTCCTATCAATGTAATGTTCAATCCAAAGGAAGCAAAAAACATAAAGTGGATACTTTACATAAAAGAAATTTCCAAAGTTAACCTTGAGCAAAAACTGCTCCAAGCTAATGATGAAATTGAAAATCTCACCAAACAAAACTAGGTTGGGCTAAGTGCATTCCCTTATAAGTTGTAACCACTTGATAAGCCTCCTATGCAAAACTAATTCATGGGCAATCCATAAGGCAATGGTGAGGGGTTTGAATGTGAATTTTCGTATCTCACAAAATGGGTCTTCTTCTATGTAAACCAATCAAGACTCAACTTGAAAACCTATGTGACAAGCCATATGAATGTGCAACTCTCCTTGGATGAAAGTTGTGCCATTGTCACTTGATATTGAAATGTCTTTTCTTCTCATCAAAACCAAGACTACTGAAGCTTTTGATAAGTTCCACCATGGGGTTTTTCTATGAATACCAAGTTTATATCCCCTTTTAATTGTGTAGCCAAAGAAGGGAGTAAGCACAATCCCATTCCCTCATGTTTGAAGTTAAAACCTTCACAAACCCCATGTCAAAGAATAGAAGGTGGTTGTTAAAAAGGGGGAGGTCATGGGGATTTACAACATGAAGAATAGTCAAGTGTTGGTCCATTTGAAGAGAACTTGTCTAAGGATTGAGGAAGAAGCTTTTAAGTTTCTAGGGCCTAAGTTGATGAAATTGTGTGTTTTAGGATCTAATTTAAACCCTTGAGTGATGATAAAAAAAACTAAGGTGTTCAAGAAGGTTCAAAATGTTTTTATGGGTTCCAAGGGGGTCTTTTTGGTTCCAAGGAATGGAGATGATAACTTACTAGTTAGTGTCATGATGAACCAAGATTTTTACTTGGAATTTATAATCTTCAAAAGACTGCCACCTTTTGTTGAACTCCACATGTGGTAAATTTGAGTGTAATATTTCATCATGGCCAATGGAGGAATGCTCGCATATGAATTGAAACCAAGTGGAACACCATTTGAAAGGTTCCCAAATAGTGGTTGCCCAATTGAAAATTCTTAAAAGTCATTTGGTTTATTTCTAACAAATTTGGGTCTTTTGCAAAGCCCTACCCCGAGAAATGAATTCCAAAATTCTAATGAAAAATTTCCAAAAAAATTAAACATACATGAGCTAGTTTATATTTCACTATGCCAAAACATGGCATATAGTTTTGGCATATATAATTTCACATATGATTGATTATGTATGAAAATCAAACTTGTGGCTTTTGTCATTAATAATATTTTTAATCGTAGTAATTTATGTCATTCGTCATGTGATTTCTATGACTACATTCAAGAAAGATGATGACTTTTATGATTGACTTAAAAATGTAATCAAATAATTAAAATATTTATTAGTTTAGGGTGAAAGCACGATAAAGTGTACATAAAAAGTTGTCAAAAAATATCAAGTTAAAAAGAGGCATTTTTTCATGAAAACATAAAAAAGTAGATTCAAATTTTACTTAGATTTCATTTTGAAACGATTGAGCCCCCAATTGGGTTTATTATAAATGAACTACAATTTTTTTAAAAATTGAAATAATAAAAGTAATGAATAAATAGGTTTCAAATTGATTGGTCAATATGGTGTTCAAACCTACTTTTTCAGTAGAAAATTTAATGAAATATACATGTATGAAGTTATAACGTAAATATCATTGTATATTCAAGGGCCTCACTAATAAAAAATTTATTTTTTCTTTGGTAGAATATACTTGACACATACTTGAATCAAATGTTACACTACAAAACATAGGTTATAAAAGTTACTTGAATTTAAAAAAATTTACATGAAACCTACTTTTACAATGCAAAATAAAAAAATTAATGCATAATAATGAAGAATTATTTTGTTATTTATCATTCAACTAAAAAAATTGAATATAACAATTTTGTGATGGGTTTTGGTCCTATTTTTTTGTTCACTTGACAAATAGACTTACAAGTACTTTTAGTTGTACATTTTACCATGCTTTCACCTCTAAGTAACCTATCTACCTATTACCTATTTAACTAGGTAGGTTAAGTAGGTAATAAAGTTAAATCTATACATAGGTATGTAAATAACACAATTTGAAAAAGAAGGTTTTTTTTTTGAAACTTTTAATCAGAAAATACACAAAATGACAAGAGTGAAAAAAACCATGCTATCAAGGAAGGTGTCACAAGCCTTGGCAAAAGGGATGAATTTTCAAAATTTGTGACATTCACTTGATAGGTTAAAATAAAAAAATGTGTGTGAAATTGTGGCATGATCATGATGCTCCCTATTAACTTCATGATGTTCTTGACCTCTTTGATCATGGGGTCAATTTATAGTTTTATATTTTCTGGACTATATAGGTTAGGTTTGACATGTTGTAAATGAGGTCAAACATGTTTGAGAACTAGATTTTGAAAGTGTGTGTTAAAGCAAGATCTACTTAATTAATCTGAAGTTGATTTGGACACCACTTGGAAAAAGCTTATCAATCTAAGGATAATGTTTTTGGTTTTGATTGCACCAATCTCCTTGAAATGGTGAGCTCAAAGTAACCTTAGGTGAGTAGCTTCAAAGGCTTGAAGGATTCATGCAATTGAATTTAAGGAAATCCATTGAGTCCCTTGAATAATTTTCCAATGATGATGCATTTAGCTCTCAATTGCCCCACTCCGACCTTCAAATTTCATTCATTCAAAAAATCTCCATCAAGTTCCATGGAGATGTCAATAGGTGATACATTTCCATCTATTGTGTGTAAAGGAATAGAACATCGGGTTCCATACTTCTTCAATTGGTGGGACATCATTAGTACTAAGAGAATTTTTCAAATTGAAATTGGGTGTACTTTTTTTTTGACTTGAGAGTGGCAAAGACGTGCCATAAAGAATCAATCTAGTTCAATTTTCAGAAGTTATGAAATTTTAAGGGTTGTGGCTTGGTATGAGTGAGGCGATGGCCTTGTGTTTCCAATTGGGGTTGAGTTGAAGATTTGTGGGTTAGTAAGGAGCTTTCGAAAGATGTTGCCTTTGATGGTTGCTTGAGGCTTGGAATGAGCTAAAAGGACTTGGGACATTTAAAACTTTGGAATGGATTTGATCCTTGTGAGAACGTGGGTATTGAATAAAAGGGGCTTGAAACAAAGGTGCCTATAGAGATTTTGGGGTTTGTCAAGTTAAGTTTGGGATTCCAAAAACATCATTTTGTGAACTAAAATGGAACTCAATGGACCCACCTAGACATACATCAATCCTTTGGTAGATGCCCCAAGAAAGAGATGAAATAAGCAAGGCTATTTAATTAGAGACCCCTCAAAACTTGAAAATACTTTAAATTTTTTTAATTTACAATAATTTGGATGTTCATTAAACAAAACAATTCA
This sequence comes from Sphagnum tenellum, assembly GCA_963921925.1. NCBI lineage: Eukaryota > Viridiplantae > Streptophyta > Sphagnopsida > Sphagnales > Sphagnaceae > Sphagnum > Sphagnum tenellum. Next base: position 29,319,482 of record OY998143.1, read on the forward strand.
ATGAACACTAAAAATAGCTTTATGTCTAGTGTTTATTTTAATGATGTTGTGATCATCCACAAGGAGATATAGCCAAGTTTGGTTAGAGACCAATTATGAAATAAAATTTTATTCAAATCATTCTATATCTTGATTACTTACTTGAACAATGTGTAGAAGCATGATTTTGAAGAATTTTTTCAGTTTCTGGTGATGGAAAAAAAAGAAATATTAAAAAAAATTGAAAAGAATTTGCCAAATGAAAAAAATTCACCACCACCAAAAAAAGAAGTTGTCTATGACCTTGTACCTTGAAGGTTGAATATACAAATTGCAACTTTCCATAGCTACAATGATTTATATAGAAAATTACAAATAGTTTAATAGAATATCACAATTGTACAAGAAACAAATGAGAGTCAACAAATGGAGATCAATGTTTTAATATCTTACACATAAAAACATAAAAGAGCCAAGATCCTAAAGTGATGCCTTTATGTTTGATTTTGGGCACCTAGTTATCTGTTTGATTTGTCCCCATTTCCAAGTATACAAAAGCAGGGATGGCACTTTGATGTTATATACTAAATAGTATACTAGTACACAAAATCATATGGCATGGTATATTTATACCCAATGAGTTGAGGACAAAATGCAACTTTTACATATACATATATATACACTCTTGGGCCACTAGCATTAACCCATTCACTTTGTTCACACAAGTTGTGTACTTTTTGCAGGAGAAGAAGAAGAATGGCCCTATGCAGAGGAGTAGTTACTACTAAGTATGGCACACCAAACAGACCTTGTTCCATACCCTGCAAAACAGATCAAATTTTCAAGGATCCACAGGGCCTCTGACAGCATCACTTCCTGACATGTACCACCCCCAAGCAGATAAGTGTTTTTGCACCTTTCCACCATGTGAAAGTTGAGACCCCTTTCAACACTTGATAATTTCATATATATATATATATACTAGTGTGGCTTGTGCCCGTTGGCCCAAGTGTGAACCCATTACAAAATCAGGAAACTCAACATGTGAACATCGTTTTGCAATGTATGCATTGATTTTTTTGAACAGCCAAATATGAAAGGTAAGCCTTCATGTGTTACCACGTTCTCAACTGACTTTTTGTTCCAATACCTGGTTTTTTGGAATTTATTTGAATTTTCAGCGGTAGAAATCACTTAAAACTCAATATCTCTCCCACATTCTGAATCCAAATCTGACCAAATAAATTCCATTAAATCCTGCTCATCAAGATCTTTCCAAGAACACCAAGGGCACATTCCAATTGCTTCGAAATTTTCAGCTATGATTTAATTTGATTTAATCTTTAGTGAAGAAATCATTCAATATTCAAGATCTTTGACACCGTAAGTCTAGACACCATGGAATCAAGCCCATGCAGCCCTTCTTGTTGAGAGCTTTCCAAAGTCACCAAGAAGATGATCTGAAGCATCCTGGTTCGGTGGATCTCATCACTACAAAACAAAACAAACTACCTTCCTTCATAGATAGATTAATCAAGTTGTTGGCTTTGCATACCAAGGCAAGGATATTGTGTTTAGATTCATTATAGAGTATAGTAGCTTAAGGGATTTTGGCCTCTTGATAATAGGTCTATTTTTATATGAGAATTTTTGAAAGATGATATTTTGGCCTGTGTTGAAACTTGAGATTAGTTATAATAGAGTTATAGTATCTTGAAGGATTTTGGTTTCTTTTAGAGGATTTTTTTGAAGATTATATTTTTGGATGGTGAAATATTTGAATTTCCATAATTGTGCTTTTGCCTTAAGATACTTTTCAAGGTACATGCCAAGGCCATAGTGTGACACAGCCCTTGTTCATACTTGAATTGAAGGTGGTAAATCTTATAAATTAAAGCAAACATGGTGGTGTTTGTCTGTTTGTTTGTGGTGACAAACAGGGCAGGGCACGGCAGCGAGGGTAGCCGCTGCAGGGGCCGGGTGAGGTGCCATTTCTATTAAAGAAATCCTTGGGGAAAACCGAGGGACCTGCATCTAATCAAACAAAAATACAATTTCATTAAAAAATTATTTTCATTATAGAACATATTAAAAAAACTAGAATCTTTTTAAAAAAATAGAAACAAAATAAATAAATAAATAAATACATAAAAATAGAGAAAAATGAAGATAGACAATATAAGAATAGAAAAAATAAAAACATGAAACAAACATAAACCAAAAAAAAAGTAAAAACGCAAAAACTATAAAAAAGGAATGGAAACAAACGAAACAAGGAAAGGGAAATACAGTAAAATAATATTAAAAGAAATATTTTTCCAAAAATGAAGAAACCAAATAAAGAGTAAAAAATAAGAAAAAAAAACTTATTAATATTGAAGAAAAACCCTACTTGAAAAAGAATGAGGTGTGTCTTCTTTCTCCAAACTTCAAACTTGCATCCAAATAAAAATATATATGAAAGTGAAAAAGAAAGACTTTATTTTTATTATACATAATAATAATAAAAATAAAAAACACATAAAAATAAAAAAATAAAAAAGTTAAAAGTTTTAAAAAAAAACTAAAACATGAACCAAGTTTAAAGAAACCGGGGGACTTCACAGTGGCCAAAGGTCACGGGTACCAACTAGTTCTATATAATGAAAATAATGGTGTGTGTGTGTGTGTGCTGGCAAGTTCTTTACTTTCATGGAAAACCTCCAGTTCCAGTTCTAGTCTGAAGCCTTTATATTATTGTTGGGCAGTTCTCTACTTTAATGAAAAACCTCTGGTTCCAGTTCTAAACAAGTGAGTTAAAATCATCTTGGTTCTGGTTTCAAACAGAAGTGGAACTGGGGGCAATCCAGAACTGAGTCTGGTTCTTTTAGAAAACAAAATTCTTCTTCTGGTTCTGGTGCTGAATATCAGACAGGTTCCAGTCGACTGGAGCTGGCAGTTAACTGTTGATTAACCCTGGTTCTAGTCCCTAGTTTGTTTCATAGACATGTATTTCAGTTCCAGTTCCAATTTCTGTTTCAACACATTAACAGAATCAAGTCAGATCCTGTTCCAGTTTGGGTTTTGCTAACCAAAAACCTAAAGTGGTTGGTTATCTACCCAACAGTGTTTCGGGTTTAAGCTTTCCGGGCACCTCTAAATGCCAGAATTGGCAGTTAGTGCAGATTCAGTCCTACCACCCATACCTATAACTTTATAACTTACACTAGGGAATGCATCATTGGGGTTTCATTTTGCCTTTTTGTTCATAAATAAGCTCAGGCTACTAGCTTCTTCATCCTATTGATTTGATAGGGGGTAGAATGCAACCCCTTATGGTGGATTCCCTTAGGGTTTAGGTTTAGGGTTTAATGCAACAACCCTAAGCACCCTTGTAATTTTGGTTTCCTAGTCACCCACTTGTAAAGGTTTTTCCCAATGTTGTCCACTTCTTGATTTCCAAAGGAACCTTTCTGCCTCCCCCACCCCCCTTTTTTTTAGGTTTTTGATTGAACCTTTAATTGGGTTTTGAGATTGGTTATTTGGATTTTTTAAGATCTCCAGTTTTCGTCAATTTCAAAAAGATTTTAGAACTGATCTGGTTTAAGACTAGATTTGATTTGATTTTCATTTCACATAAAGTATAATTATTATTTTTGATTGCAATGTTAGTTTGTTCAACTAGTATATACAACTAAAAATAAACATTATATAATATTAATTATGAAAAAAATCAAATGAAATAACTTGCATAAAAATGTAAGATCAAGATTTTTTTTAAAAAAACAAAGTTATATTCATCTACTTAGAGAACCCGCAGTTCAAGTTTTAATTCAATTTTAAAAAGAGATAGGTTGTTCCGTTAGGTTCCAATGGCAGTTTAGAGACCTAAAATTTAACCTATAACCTAGACTTGGACCAGAGTGAAACAGCACCCATGAGCACACCCTGAAGGATGGATGATAAATGGTCAGAAAACAGTTTTCTGTTGGGTTCTAGTTCCCTAGCTAACTATTGTGGTCAGCCCAGTTGCCTTTTTACTACCTACCTGATAACAACCTGAAAGCAGGTTGTTGTTAGTAGGTAGGTAGTGAAAGCAGCCCTTGCCTATGTATAAACCATCTTATAAACCAACAAAAACATTTGCAAATTTTGTGGAGATATTGTTTTCTAGAGTAAACTTGATAATTTTTTGGAAAAAATCACCAAATTTTTCATATGAAAAATTTGAAAAGAAAAATCCCCGATGATGTCAATAGAGATGGATTAAACCCACGATGAGGTCAAGGTTACAACCATTAATCCCTGGCACAAATCTTACAAAAAGATCCTTGGAGAAAAGTAAACTCCCTTGATCATGTGTGGGGCTGAGCTGAAATTGTTTAATTAGATGATGGAGTGAGTGAGTGAGTGAGTGAGTGGGGGGGGCGGGTGGGGAGAACTGACATTACCTTCCAAGCTCTCTAATGACAGAGCTCCTTTGCTTTTTGAGTTAATTTGGAGACACTCAAATCACACTAATCCTGCAGCACAATTGGACTATGTATGAATGAAACAGCCATCATCATCATCATCATGTCAGTAGTCATTGTGCTAACTTAACTTATTATTTACAACTTGGGTCCTTTCTCTTTCTTCTCCCATCCTTTTTTCCTTCCAACTGTTCATGTTTTCTCTTTGTACTTAAGTTTGTCAGGTAATACATTATGCCAATCGCTGAAGCAACACTTCTTTCCTTCCACAAGAAACAAAATAGCAAAATATTGTTGTTGAAAAAAAATAAAAATTATGATAAGCAAAGAAATGTAAACTCTTATTGGAGAACAACCTCTATTTATTAGTTTCTAATCTTGAAGCTTTCTGGGGGACTGTATATTTCCAGTTGCACCCAAATTGGGTACTCTGTTGTTTTTGACATTTGTGTCGGTAGTCAGTTTTTTGGAAACTTTGAGCCCATGCTTTCACATGGCTTTGTTTATAAGGCTGGAGGAGCTTAGAAAATGTTTGCTTGGGGTTGTGTGCCAAGCAGCTCAAAAACTCAGCAAAGGCTCAGATGAGAGAGAGAGAGAGAGAGAGAGAGAGAAGGTATTGCCTGCCCAGAAATAGTAGTAAATAAGAGGCTCTTTCTCTTGCAACTACTACTACTACTGCCCCTTTTGGGAACCAAATGGCTCAGGCTTAGATCATCATACTTAATGTGACTGAGGTACAACTGTTAACTTTAGTACTAATGATCAACTGGCCCAGTACAGATCTCATCTTGGCCATGGTTTTGTTGGCCTTGCCTACCAAGGCAAGGATGTTGTGTTTAGATTCATTATAGAGTATAGTAGCTTAAGGGAGTTTTATAGGCCCCTACTAGGTAATAATAATAGGTCTATTTTTATATGAGGACTTTTTGAAAGATAATAATAGTTTGGCTTGTGTTGAAACTTGAGATTAGTTATAGAGTTATAATATCTTGAAAGATTTTTGGTTTCTTTTAAAGGATTTTCTTGGGCATTATATTTTTTGCATGGTGAAATATTTGAATTTTGATAATTCTTCTTTTTCTTTAAGAAGATTAAAATTTTTAAAAATATATAAATTACTTTTAAATGTATATGGCAAGACCACAGTGTGACACACCCCTTGTTTCTATTTTCCCTCCAATTTTGTGATGTAGGCTGACCAACATGGGCATTCATCCACAAGAGGAATTAGCCAAATTTGCGTGCAGGAAGGAAAGTACACACATTTAAGAATTCTGCTCTATTTTGGTGACTTGATGGAACCTATTGTCTAAACATGACAGTTTCAAAAAAAATTAAAATATCCTTGAAAATAATCTGACAACTTTGTCAGACTATTTTCACAAAAATCCTTTGCAAGGTTCTTGCTGGATTATTTTTGGGGTTTTTTTTTGTCACCAAGTCGAGACACTTAGCCTCAAAAAAAAAAACACACACACACACACACACACACACACACCCCCCAATCTTTCAAGTTCAGAGGGCTGTTAACCCTAGCTTATACAATTGTTCTTCAACATAATTCATTACTCATAGGTAGTGTTACAAGTTTCAGCAGTGTTGGGTGAATATCACTATTTCCCAGGTATCCATTGGAGGTGATCATGGCGGATATTCACCTGGGTGAAAGAACTGGCCGCAAAGTTCAAACCAGGGTTTCTTTTTATACTTTTAATTTGTAGCACAAGTGGCAAGGGCATGTGCGAAGAAGTGCCTCTACGGCTAGTTCCTAAAAATTTTAGTGTGATGTATGTAGTTAAAATGTCAACAAAAGAAGTGAGAATTTGGTGAAAAGTTTTGAAATGCAAAGGTAACTTGTGACTCCTATTTGCACATCTTAGTAGGCTCTAAGTATGTAAAGGTGTTCATTTTTCAGGTTTCTAACATACAATTATGTTATGAAATTAGGCTACTTGCAATATTTCCAAGTAGAACAAACAAACTACTAGCAATGAACACCTTGTTAAGGAATTGAACCCTAATCACAAGGCCTTATTCAATCCAACAGAAGATACCCATAGCAAATGACAAATTAGTAGAAACATCTTATCAAACTTTGAAAACATGATTGTAACTAAGCTGTTATAGTTGCATGATGACTTGCTTTACGTCCAAGCTACATTTGTCAACAAAGCTAATGAACAAAAATAGTGAAAAAAATGTTGTAATTTGTAAATGACATGAAAACCTACCATGTGCATGCAATAGAATATGTTGGAAAAAACTTACATGTCATGACAAAAACTTTAAACTTGCATTGTACTATTGTATTGCATTAGCTTACAGGTTATAACATCAAAAACAATTGTAGCTAAAATATCAACAATTATGTGTTAACTCCTACTTTGACCTTGTTTCCATCATTCCAATCTATAATAGCAACTTGGAAATGGTTAAAGTCTTTAGAGAAGAAATCTTGTGTGAACATGCATCTAACAAAGTTCAAATGTTTTGCCAATTGATTTTAAAACATGGATTTTAGAAGTGGAGAATGTTTTTTTGTTTTCAACTTTACCAATGACTTGCACAATGGCCAATTTAATAAGTCTCATGATAGAGAGTTGAAAAATGTCTAGCAAACTGCTAATGATTCCCTGTTTTCATTTTAAAACTCTTCCATGCCCTTAGAAGCTTGCATATTTGTAATCAACTTGAAAAGGGACATATGTAGATCCAAATTTTATTTTGAAAATGGTTTAAAAACCCGTGAGCTAGATTACCAAGTTGTTTCAGGGTACAATAATGTTGTTTAATCCATTTGCAAAGGTTGAGTCATAATCTAATTGTAAGAAGTATTGTGAGTAATATAACCTTAAGTGCATTCATAAGTTCATGATTTGGAAACATGTGTTCCAATTTAGTGCTCAACAAATCACATGTAACACTAGTTCATTGAGTTTTTATAGCTTGTATAATTACTTGAAAGTCATCACAAATGACTGCAGAATGGGCCCTAGTTAAGGGATCAACAAAATGGACCATATGACATTATCCCACATTGTAAAAAGCCAAGCGTTTTGTGACGGGCTCCCAAGTCCCAAGTTAGGCCCAAGATGGGCCTTTGTTTCTAAAACAACGGAATTGTGAGGATTTGAGGGCACATTCCCAACTCTCAGCACTAAAAAAGGTAGAGGGGCGTGCTGAAGCTCCGGGATGGGACTAGGAAGAGGGACAAGCTTTAGTTACTCATTCAAACCTGCATTAAACCAACCAACAAGTTGGTTAGTTCACATTCTGAAACACCCTTAGTGATAGGACAAGCCACGAGCAACTCTGGACTCACAAGACTCACCATGGTCCAGACTCGAGGGAGGCCACCATTTTCCCCCATATAGTATTTTCTGCGTTATTCCGTAGCACCCACATCCAAATGATTTTATGTCCTAGGACTCCCAAGGAGAAGCCCCAAAATTGTTCCGGTTTGGACTCCTGGGACTTTGTGAACTCATAATTCTTTGCTCCGACCTCAAATTGGGATGAGTTCTAAAGCAAATTTGTAGTTTTCTTTGAGAGCTCTCTAATGATGTGTCGCACTCTATCTGCACACACTAGGGTTGGGTCGATTCCTGACTTTTAGTGGTCTCCTGGCCTTTCTTTTTGCCATAACTTGTGTTACAAATGTCCAAATGGCTCATGCGAGGCCATTTCGACATCTACACTTTACTAGCTTTCCAATGACATGAAGAATGCTTCAAGGCAAGGTGTTTTGGCCCTTGCAATCAAACTCTGAAGTTTCGAGAGCCCCAAAGGACTCCCAAGTCCCCATTTCAGGAGTGTGAATGTCATCTTCCCATTCTTCCAAAAGTGGGGTTGCGACATTTTGTGCCATAATTCCAGTCAATCAATCAATCTTATATAATTATATAATAAGTGCTTGCAAGCACATGTATGAACTTAAAAAAGTTTTAAACTTGGAAAGAGATGTTCAAATCAATGATGTACATTTTGTATAAATGTCCCCAATAGATTTTGACACATGTTATGTAATTACACATAGACATTTATTCCTTAAACAAATTTCATCAAACCATTCATAGATTCCAACATAACCAAAATACATGGTAAGTCCAATGTATGTCCTTTTAGACTTGAAAGCTCAATGGCATCAAATTTTGGCAACAAAATTTCAATTTTCAAACATCAACAATTGACTCCAACCTCTCAACTTGTTCCAAGTTCCAATTTTTGACTCCCAATTCCAAGACTTGAGCAACTATAAACTAAGTTATAAGTTCTAACATTCACAAAAACATTCAAGACTTTCAATTTAGGAATGGGACTTGTACAACTTACAAGCTCTAGAGTCCCCTTCAATATGGATTGAATCATTCTGATGATGGCTTGTCAAAGCTCATAAAACATGAGGCAAAAAGGGTGGTGGAGATAGCAAGAACAAAGGCTCTTTGACATCAAAACCCTAAAGTCAGCCACAATGGCAACCCCTAAACCTAAAATAAAACAATCTGACAAACCTATTTTGAAGACAAGTGCCATCCAATGGTGAGTGTCATCCTTGGATGGCCCACCCTTGTGAATCTTGAGTTACCCAACTTGCAATTGGGCAAGTTTTAACACATCATTTGCCTTCTTTTCAGGCTTAGGGGTAGCAACCCCTTGCTATTGGTAGGGATTTGGAGAAAATTCAGCAGTAAAAGAAGAAACTCTGGTTCAGAGGAAGAACCAGCAGCCTCAAGTATTTGGCCCTGCCGGAGATTAGGGTTTAGGTCAGGGTTAGAGTTTAAGGTTAGGTTAGGTTTTGCATGCAATTAATAATTGATTATGTTTTCAATACATCTATTTAAAAATTCTTTATGAATTAAAAATTTGTGACCCTATTGAAAGAATTGGTTCACATCCAACTATTGTGATATTGTGGAGAAACCATTTTGCAAATGTCATGATGCAATTTTGTAGGTCGTTTGAATCCTTGTTACTTTATTAAAACTGCTTCTTATTAGCATGCACAATTTCACATGTTTTTGTGAAATTATGCATATTTGATTTTGAATGGATTTTGGACCTTCTATTCAAACTTTAGGCTTTATTTGAACACTAATCACTTTTATCCAAATGCAATGAATCTGCATAAGAGAGTACGTAGGTATGAGTACCCAGACTGGATAAAATCTCCAGAAAGTCTTTTATGTACCATCAACCTCAAGGCACCCATGACTGTGTTTATTGGCCTTGCCTACCAAGGCAAGGATATTGTGTTTGGATTCATTAAAGAGTATAGTAGCTTCAGGGATTTTGGCCTCTAAGGATTTTTGAAAGATGATATTTTGGCTTGTGTTAAAACTTGAGATTAGTTATAAAGTTGTGATATCTTGAAAGATTTTGGTTTCTTTTAGAGGATTTTTTAATAGATTAAATATCTTTTTGCATTGTGAAATATTTGAGTTTCCATAACTCTTCTTTTGCCTTAAGATACTTTTCAATGTAAATGGCAAGGTCACACTGTGACGCACCCATTGTTTTCCTAATGGCTGTACTATACCGGCTGCATTAGGGCATCGCAGCCCTTCATTATATGATATCTGTGACTTTCTAATATCCACTATACAACCCCAAACATAAGGGTACTTGACATTGGCCATCAATTTGACTTAACAATTGCAACATAGTTCCCACACACATGGTGGCTACACTGAAACATGTGTGGGCCTTGGATACTTATTGTGTCAATAGTCAAGAGTGAGATCTTTGAAGTCTGATCATGAGTTGGAGAAGAAGCACATGAAAAGAAGGCCAGGTTTTCTTTTCTTTTATCAATTTTATGATTGTGCAACAATGGGGAGCTTTTTCATTGAAAATATATTGAAAAACTACACTGAAATAAAAATTTCTAAATTTTTCTCCATGAATAAAAGCTCTCAAAAAAGCTCACACAATGGTTACATGATCATTGTAATTTGTCATCTGAAGAGTGCTGCTATTATGTATCTATCCTTGACCACCATAGTAGGCAGTTGTGAGGGAATTGGGCACCATTTACCCAGGGTGCTTAATAGCATTAAGTATGGTACGGTATGGTTCATTTTGCAATCCTTCTACATTTATCCTGGGTCTTCACAATCTGAGCAAACCTTTGTTGGGCAGAGAACTGAACTTTAAAAAAGTACTCAAAACTGCTTTTCACCATACTCTCCAGAGTACACACACAGGATTTGGCCCAAACAAAAGCCCTCATATTCTTTGTCAAAACAGACATCAGGATCTGATTGTGAATTTAAGGCTAGTGGATGATGATAAAGAACAACTTGCTTACACTCAAGTCTCAGTTATGGAAGAACCGCTTCTTTATATTTTTCTTTGTATTTTGAGGGATCTGCCCCAGCAGAAGATCCTAACGGAGTTATGTGGTGGGGGAGATCCCTCAAAATACAAAGAAAAATATAAAGAAGAGGTTCTTCCATAACTGAGACTTGAGTGTAAGCAAGTTGTTCTTTATCATAACGGAGTTATGTGGTGGGGGAGATCCCACAATATTTCTACGTTCCTGCGTTCCCATGGAAAGATTTTTCGATGGGATGGATCAGGAAAATTCAAAAAAACAAGAACTAAAGAATGGAGGAAAGAAAAAGAAGAGATTTTTACAACTTGGAGGTTCCCATACTTGTGTGTTCTTCATCAATCGGGAACGCCCTCTGGCTACCTCCCTCATGTGACCCTCCCTCAGGAGAACCCACTCATAAGAACCCACTCATATGGGAACCTCCCCTACAACATAAATTCCCTTAGATATAAGAATGTGGGTTGTGAGTGGTGGTGACATAACAAATGTTGCATGGTTCTTTACTTTCATTGGCAACCTCTGGTTCTGAGAAATAGATCAGAATTGTCTTGGTTCTGGTTGTGGTCCAGATTTCTAAATGTAAATTAGAAGGTTGTGGTTCTGATTTGGGTTCCAGTTCTGAAAATCAGTCCTAGTTTGGATTGGATTCTTAATAACCAGGACAAGAATTACCAGATCCAACGTTATCGAAACCAGTTAACTATTGGATCTGGTCCACCTTACTTTTTAAAACTGTATCTTGGTTTTGGTTTCAGACATAAATAAAATTGGGAATTCAGTTCTTCCTAACTGAAACCAATGACTCTTGCTTGCCAAAATGGGTACTCGCACAATATAGTAGGTAGTGGCAACACTTTAACCCTTAAAAAGTTGAAGAAGCCTCGATGAAGCCCAAAGTGAATCTGTTTTTGACATTTGCATGTTGAGTTTTCCCAAGGTAAAAGAAATATTTAACTTAATAAAAACAACTGCACAAATGTGAAGTCAATTAAGTCATGATGATGCTCAAAGAAATTCACTAAATTCAAGTACATGGTTACAAAAGACTAATATCATGTCTATACCAATATAAAACTAAACATCCGTCATCTGAATTGCTCATATGAATAAAGAAGCAGGTTCCTATATGATTTCTTTTTGTCAATCATCGGATATCAAAAACAATGTTTTTTTTTTCGAAATTTGTGAGGTAGGTGAGATGGCCATGATCATCCACATCCACAATTTAGCTAAATTTGGATAAACATAAGATCTAAGGAGAGTAAGAAAGTTTAAGAATCATGCTCTATTTTGATGACATGCTACAACCTATTGTCTAAATATGGCAACTTCAATCCTTTTTTTTCCCCTCATAATGTGACCATAGTAGACCATTTTGTTTCCCCAAATAAAAGCCTTAATTTGTACTCGTTGCAAAAAGAGCCTTTCTTTTTCGTTTTTTCCAGGTTGTAAAATTTCTCCAAAAGAAAAATCACTTCTGAGAAGTTTTCTATTGGATATAAAAAAGGAATAAAAAGAAATGAATAGTTTGTGGATGGATGATGGTCATTCATATTCTGAATCTGTTAAAATGATGTTGGGATGCTTTGGGTTGGGTTGGTCTCGCATTTTCGGGGATTTCCTAAGCAGAGGATCCGGTACTTGATCTTCCATGTCGGTGCTTGCCTGACCACATTACCTACACGTCTTTCAAAAGCACGGTAAGCACACCAAAATCCAAATAAAATCCCACACCCCCACAGAGCCCTCCATCCCTCCCTTGGTGATGATGTTCCTCACCCACTTAGCTTTTCTGCTTGGACGGATCCTTGTGCTGAGACCATAAGCCAAGCTTCACGGGTGACAAGAAAAAACAAAACACTCCCAGTTTAATGATAATTTACCTGGCTGCAATAACACGAGTCTTCCTCTTGTGATTCCATTTTATAATAATTTACACACCATCTTCTTGTCATTTGCACACATTGTGTGGGATTTGTACGTGGGGTGTGTACATGAAAGGTAAAAACTTGAGGCTATGGGGTTTACCATGCATTAATATCACAGCTATGTGGTGGTATGGCCATGACAAGACTGGGAATCAAGCTTTATTACGATTTTCATAAAGCCTATGAAGAGCTGGGTGAATTCTATGAAAACCCTAATGCCCCTGCAGGAACCGGATGAAAAGTTTCAAGCTTTCCTACGATTTTCATAAAAGCCCATGAAGAGCTAAGTGAATTCTATGAAAACCCTAATGCCCATGCAGGAAATGGATGAAAATTGTCATCCTGTTATGTGGTGTCCGAATACATTAAAAGACCCAAAACAAAAAAAAGTCTTGGTGGGTTTTCTGAAGTGTTGTTGTGTGGATATGTGACTTGCTGTTGGAATTGTGTGACCCAGCACCCACCAGGGCATCTTCGGTTGGAAACTGGGGTATGACTCAGTTTTAGCTGAACCACAAATGCATTACCAACGTTCTACTTACCGTGGTAACACTTATCATGTAAACTTCCATCCTCGCACTATCAAAGTTGGTAAATAAAATAGGTAAGTCCATGAGGAATGTAAGTAGTTATTATGTGTAGGGTAACACGAGTAACACCCTTTGAGCTCGATGTTCCCACATTAACCATTCACGTGGATAGATTCTGCTTCATAACATACCCTCTGCATACACTGAAAAAGTTCTGCCAGTGCTTTCCGTAAGTGAGTATAAGTAGAATGGGAATGTAAGCAGTTACTATATAAGTAGGTAAGGCACTTGGTATCCGCCCTGGTAGGTAGGTAGATCCCTTTGGATAGTTAGTACCTAGTGCTCAATATATTGTTTGATGGTGAATATATCTGTAGTTGTATTTGGATTCAAGTGGAAGAACTGCTCATTTTTTCAAGACCTGGCATTTGTTTATATTGGGAGGATATATTTGCGGTCATGTGATATATTTGCCCTGGGTTGTAAGATTTAAGTGGGTTTTATAATGTTTACCTCACTTTTATGTGTGTAGAATATAAGTTGAAGCTATCCAATTAATGGAATTGTATACCCTCAAAGTATCTCCAAATGCTCATTACTTAAACTTAGTTGCAAGGAGTTAAAGAGTTAAACCTAGGTTCAAGAAGTTTCTTCTGCAACTGTTGGGGGAATGACTAAACGAACTATGTTGATAAGCTTGTTAAAAGTGTGTCACATGTGGTTCCATTATTGTGAACCATTGTGTCCAAGGTCAGCACCCCCTTTGTTGCAACTCATGTAGAAGAATTTTCTGGGACCACTTAATATCCATGTGGGGGTGTCACTTATGCTTGTCCAAAATGAACTCTTGTGTCCAATGTGAGCATGAGACATTGTTCTGACAACTCATCATGGGAAGAGCTTTCCAGTGATGAGTTATGGGAAACCATTCTTGTGATACCACCATAATGAGTTACAAGCAACAACCCCATACCGAACTAGCTTTTGATGTTTTCTTTTGTTATCACATCTTGTTCATGCAACATGAATATTATTTAGGTGATTTTGGTGTAAATTTTCAAAGCAATATTTTACACTACCCATGTAGAATGCATGATACTTGATATGGAAGTGAATGAGTAACCCATACTTGTATCATGATCCTCACTTGTACTCAAACCATGATTCAAAGCTCTTAAATTAACATCATGCTTAACATGCTCTTCATGATCAAGTCATCAAAAATATAATAGGTCCTTTGCCAAGTAAACTAAAATAGAGTTGTGATTTTAAAAATGAAATGAACAATATGTACTTATATGTTTGGTGATTAATGTTGAATTATTAAATTGATTTGATTATAGAATGACATGTGAAGTGAAAGGTCCTAAGTCCAACCTCGTCCATACTTTAAATGGAATGAAATTGTAATAAATATTTAAGTATTTCCCCCATATATTGTTGAACTTCAAAGTTCAAAAGCTTAGATTTTCTTGTTATGCTTGTTAGACTCATTATTAGTTTCTATATCATTTTTCATTCCCAATTGTTGCATGAGATGCTATGACAATTTTGTGACATTGTTCACACATGCAACTTTAACTTGGAGGGTTCAACCTTTCTATTCCACCTTTCAAATGGGAATGGGAAAAAATGATTTCAATCTATTTCCAGTATCAATATTACAATATCATTAAAGAATACAGTGTCAATTGGTGATTACATCTTTCCACCTTTTTTGGTAATTAATATGCCAACTATTATGTTATTTTTCATATTCCCCATGTCTATAGTTCTATCAAAAATGTTCTCAAACATTGGGTAAATCAAGAGAGATACAAGTATGTAGAGTCAGTTAACCTGGAGGGAGGTTGCAGTTGGAGTGAATGGAAAAAGGTTTATGATCACATTAAATTTCTTTTTCTTTTCATTGAGAACCCAGCTAGGGCAACCATAGCATTGGGTAGGAAATGAGTCATGATTTTTGGTGGCAAATTTTTGTTAATTTGTGAATATTCATGAAATTTTCGGAAAATATGGATTTTTCCACTCTAAGATGTGTTTTCTTACCAACAAAAATTCACCATTTCTATGAAATAAAAAAAAATGAAGGGAAAAAAAAACTCTAGAAGAAACATTGTGTTTCCATGTTAAGGATAATAGCCTGAATGTCCTGCATGTTTAAGGATTATGGCCGGAGTGTCCTGCATGGCAAGGATTATAAATTCAACAACAAAACAATCGTTGGTTTTAAACCAATATTCTTCAACCACCTAAACACATTTATCAAATCCACCATTCTTCTCCAATTGCTTCTAAATGTGTTGGGTATTAGCTTCTTTTTCACAACTTTGTAGGTACATGAATTGCAAAGAGATGCAATGCAAGCTGTAAGTCTTGAAAGTTAGAAAGTCATGTTTAGTGTTGGTGAGTTATTAAATTTTTCCAAAAACCAATCGATTTGGTTTTGGATATTTTATTAAAAAATTCTCAATTTTAATACCTTTCATGGTTAAATTCTTTTTTTTCTTCATTCAAAACCAGTTTTTTCACAACAAATTCTTAGTTCGTTTAGATTAATTGATTAAAATTTTAAAAATTAACAGAAATTAAAATTTTATATTTAATATGAAAATGATTTTTAACTTTTCAAATATTTCATGGGCCAAGAGAAAAATTAGCAAGCTTCATTACAAAAATTTCATATCTTAAAAAAAAACATAAAATCACATTTTGAAACATAACCTACTCAAATAAAAAAGCACAAGAATAGTTTTTAAAAATTCATCTCATCTGAAAGGAGCTTCGCAATCTAATATCTTTTGCATCATCTTGATAGTTGTGATATATTAGAAATTCCCAATTAACAAGTTCTTTTTCAAGTTCATTGATGCTTGTAACCATGTCAAAAATATCCAAACTATTATCTTGGCTAATGTTGTTAACGTAAGAACTTTTGACCTAAAATAACGGATGCAAATGATGATTAGACCTCATGACAAGCATAAAAAACAAGGATTTCTTATTCTCAACTATATGATCACCTTTTGTTCATGACCCATCAAAGAATAGATCAATTTCTAACTCTTGAATCTAAAAAATTAACATTAAGCCTTGCATATTGGGTATAGTCACAACAACACATACCACAACAAGGATAATTAGAACTTGATTTTTCATGTTGTAGAGTGGCAATTTAATTTGTTCTTGAAATTTTTTGATTTATTTCTATAACTACATATGTCATGAGAACTAAGTCTTATGAATAAATTTGAAATAAATCAAATGAGTAAAACATATGCAAAATCATTCTTAAAACACTATAACCAATTTTTAAAGTAAAAAAATGACGTTCAATGACTTGAAATTATTTGAAAATGACATTTTTTGGACAAATTTTAATACAAACCTTAACATAATGCTAATAAAAAATTCATTATTTTAAAAAAAATCTAAAAGTTTTGTTGAAATATTCTACAAATAAAATAGTTTCCACTTTATTGTGAATTTTCCTTTCATCATATCTTGTCGAGAAAGAAAGGAAAGAATCAAGGATCTTGCAAACTTCTTTCTTTATGTTCCTTGCAAGACTTCCCAATTCAATATCCAAACTTGAATCATCATGATCAAAGCATCAAAAATAACAAGATGGTTAATTTTTTCCTTTAGTTTAAGGTTAATGGGAATGGTTGCATTCAAAACATCATTCAATAACTAATGATCCCTTCACCAATTTAATATATAAACAATGATAACAAGAGACAAAGTGTTAGAATAATCTATGATATATGCCATTTGAGAGGAAGGGGACATGACCAATGACCCTAACACCAATCTACTTATTATAATGAAGGACAATTTTTTTTGAAATTAAAGAATTTTCTAGAACATGATCCCTTCGCTTGCAAACTGACACAAGTCAATTTTCTATTCATAAGGAAAAAAATTACAATGAAAAAATTCAAAAAAATACCAAAATAAAACAACTTGCATATCATCACCTTGTTTTGAGTAGCATGTTAAATTTTCAAGGCTGAAGGGGTGTAGTAATGAAAGCTTCTATCCATTCTTGTCTTCCTTTTCCTAACTTTTAAAAAAAATTTACACATTTGTATAAACTACTTGAGAGTTTCTTTTGATTAAAACTTATCTCAAGCATTTGCACATTTTTTCTTTAGTATTTACCCAAAACATGAAAGAAGGCATGTCCAAAACATGTTCCTTCAAAACTTTTAGCCATGCCCAAAGTCTCACAATTCATTATTAATTCCAAAGTGGTTATCGTGAATGGTATTCAAATTAGCCCCAATTCATCCTTTGCATAAACAAGGATATTTTTGGTAATCCATATTGCTAAAAAGATCTTGTAGATTTCTTGCCAAGGTTTGACCTTAAGGTTTCAGATGCTTCCAACAAATCAATTATAATATGTTTTGGCACCTAATTTTCTCCTAAAATTTTCATGACCAATGCTAAAACATAATGGGCTCCTTTGGACATCCAAATATCAAAACTTGTAATATGCCAAAACTAGTAAGATGTGTCTTTTGGTTTTCTTCCAATTAATCATTACATTTTTTAATTGAAGGTTTTTTTGGAAGGGAAAACAACAAGAAAGCATAATACATTACCAAATGCCTCAACCAAATACTTTAAAGAAACAGAATAGGGACATGGATTTTGACAATAGAAACATTGAAGTTCTCCAAATACCTTTTTTAGTGCACATTATCCTTTTAATTATAAAGAACCATTGTCCCAAAAAAGTTAAAGATCGCATTCCCATTTACCATAGACCTCTTATTTGCAAGTGCTCTTTCCATTGGACCTTTCAAGTTGTTATTCACTTTTTTTCAATTTTTTTGCAATTAATCCATGGTTTACATCCACATTTTTCCTCAATGCAATTATACCATTATTATTTAAATAAGACATTGGATTTTTCTTCAACATTGTCCTTTGGTGGAAACTATAAAAAACATTAGATTGTTATAACAAATCACATAATGCATTAATTTTGGGACATCCACATCCACTTTTGACCTATCATTCATTTTTTTCAAGATGTTTCTAATATATATATATATGTTAGATGAAGATGTGCAAATGCAAATGACTCCCTTTCACTTCAAATCAAAGTGTCATTTGTAATAAATTGTCTTACAAAAAGAAAATCACAATAAAAATTCAACAACCCCAATTTATCCAAAACCCAAAACTTAGATAAAACATACAAACAAACCCCTATAAACAACAAAGAACAAAAATCTCACTTTTTTGAATTACAAAGGTTGCTATTGTTATAAACTCCATAATGTTCTAGCTACAAATAACTTGCACATTAAAGGTGAGGGGGGAAAATACCATCACCACAAAAAAGAGGGAAGTAACATCACAAACTTGCCCCCTCCATGTAAATGTGTTTTTATAACACTTTAATAATGTGTTCAAGGTACAATGCTAATGAAGTGTTGATACAATCATGGGTATGATGTTGTGATAACATTGTAACACATTTTGATGAAATGTCATTGTATTACAATGTCATTACAACATATCAATGATTGTATCAACATTTCTTTAGCATTGTACCGTGAACACATTGTTAAAATGTTGTAAAAACACATCTACATGGAGGGGGCAAGTTTGTGATGAAAACAAATAACAAAGAGGTGACACATAGAAAACTCAAATCACTTTAAGAAATCCAGACGTAAAAATGATGATAAATAATATGGGTGATGATGAATAACAACTTATCACAAATTTTCTTCCTCCATGTATATGCATTTTTACAACACTTTAACAATATGTTCAAGATTAAATGTTAACGAAATGTTGATCAATTAGTGATACAATGTTGTAAGGGCATTGTAATAAAATGATAAATTATCATAATGTATTACAATGCCATCACAATATAATATCAATGATCATATTAACATTTTGTTAACACTTAATTTTGAAAAACAGCAAAAGCAAAGACATTGAGCACCACCATGACAATGCAAATGGAACCAAAAACAAATTCAAAAAAACAAGCAAACAATGTGAAAAAGACCAAAAAAAACAAAGAAAAAAACAAAGTGGGCCTAAGAGGATTCAAGATGCTAACAAATAAAGGGTTTTTATCTCTCTCTTCACCACACAATGTGCAACAGCCACCTTAAACCCTAAATCTGACCCCAACGAACAATAACCTATTGACTAAATAAGAACTGGACCTAGGAGGTTGTATTATAACTTACCCGAGGATTAGGTTTTGAAATTACCTTAAGAGAATCCAGACCTTACTGAACCAGGTCTCTCAACCTATCTATTCTTTTGGGCGGGTATTAACCCAGGTATCACTGGGGTTGATAATTTTCAATTCTTTTGGAGACAACAGGGCTGAAAACTGACCCCCTTCTGGATTTTGGTTCAATACCCAGCCAACGCTGGTCATGTCCAGTGTTATGCAGGTGTTTGGAATTGTTAAGAACCTTAGGTTTCAAAATTGTTCAAAATTTAAAAGCAAACAGAGTTTTTTTTTTTAAAATAAAAGAATTTAAGAACCTCAGGTTTTGGTTATTTCAAAAGCTTGAAGAACCTAATGGGTTTCTGGCAAGAGTTTTGGCAAAGAACCGTGGGTAAAAAGGTTGGGCAGTTCTTTGAATACTTTGCATGCTTTTTGAGGATGGCGGTTATATGTCAGAACTGGTTCTCTGATTTTCTGGGAACATAATAAGTACCGATCCTAGGGAAGTGCAAATACTTGGACCTCTCCAAGGCATGGGCACTATTTAGTGCCACCAGGTTGGTTCCCTTTTTGCAAAGAGAACTGTGCGCAGCACCATGTCTGTTCACGCATTGTGAATGACAACAGCTGGAAGGACTTGTCTCATGTCATGGGTACTAAAGTACTATCACTTAGGACCTCACTTAGGACCATTCTCCACACTCAACCAAAACCACTATTGGCCCCAATGTGAAACAAGCCGTTCATTGTGTAATTAATGGCTTTCCCCTTTATGATAGGTTCAAATGCAACCTTGAGAGACAAGAAAAATCAAAGTGTAATTATTTATTTATGTAATTGTATTGGAGACAAAAATAAAAAGTAGCCTAGAGTCTACAACTAAGTCTTCCATTAAAGTTATTTTAAAAAATCATCTTGCCTTGGGGCCCTATTTCAGCCCCAACCTTTTCTGGAGCCTCAAATATTATTATTATTTGCAAAAGGAGACAAATTAATTAGAATTTATGTCAAATACTGACTATCTTCATTTATTACACATAAATCTTCAACTTTTTAAATAATATAATAGTAATAATGATGAAATCACAAAAAAACTCAGGGTGAAACTAGTTTTACTGTCAGTAGTGAGAACAAAAATAATTTCTTACCTTCTTCAAGGTCATTGCACTCTAAAGAATATTTTTAATCTTATCCTACAATTATACCCAAATTGCTTGCATTGTTGTTGTGTTTTTTCTTATTTTTATGGAGATTTTTTTAATGTCATTCACAAATGAATTCTCAATTCAACCGGAAAATATATCTGGAAATCTTACAAGGATCCAAAAAGTCTCATCACATCCCTCTGTGATGAGAGGGGAGCAATTTGGACATATATTCTGAGTAAGCTAGTTCATAGGAAATTCTCCAAATGAAGTCAAACAGTCACAATGCTCCAAAACAAATGTTTAAGAAGCTCCTCCAAAAGTGAGGAATACTATTTCTCTTCATGTCAACTCCAACACATTCGTGCCAAATTCCATACCATCTAAGAGCCATTTCCATGTCAGGTTTCCTTGGTTTTGCTTGCATATTGTAATTCAATTGGACGAATTTCTAAGTGTATTTGGAGAGCACTTTATTATACTTACAAATACCCGAGAAAAGAGAATGGATTGTATACTCCTTAAGAATGAGAGGAAAATTATGTGTACTTGTAAATGTAAGCTCCCTCACACTCTTAAAGAGTAGGTATAAGAACGCTCACCCATCTTACACCTCCTGATCTAAGGATGTATAGGTGTATGATAAGGTTCGCCTCACGATATACTATGGGTGAAGCCCATGAGTGAGGAAAAGTCTCCAAATACAAGGCCAGTGGCCCTTGACTACTGCCTCATCTGCCCCTTATTTTGGGACTGCCCCTACAATAACAGAGCTTCACCCTACACTAAAGTCAGTGGGCCCGATGCACAAACCCACCACTTACACAAACCCAGTGCTAAAAAATAACTGAGTGAAAAGGCCTACAAAGAATCAATAGAGAGTGAATTAATAAATTTCCCTTCTCCATTTCCCCCAAAACAAAGAGAAGACTGAAAAAAGGTTAAGAGAAATTAGGGGGTGCTTGTGTTTGTAAAATTCACAAGGTTTAGATCATTTCCACCTACAGCACTAAAGTGGCTTGTAGACTATATTTTGGATGAAGCATAGGAGTGAAAGAGTGTGACAATGAATTTCGGCCTGTATATATGTGAAAGGATGCATTGCGCTCCAAGAAGAGGGCCAGTAAAAAGAAATGACTCTTTTGATTGGCCATCGAGCAACTATGATGACATTTAAATTGTATCTCACTTTATATTAGTGAGCGCCAAAAATTGCAAAAGGACAAATGTGCACACCACTTCAATGAGCGTTCTAGTAGAAACTTCACTGTTAAATTATTTGTAATTTAGTTCACAAATATGAAAATCATTTGAAATTCAATAACCATGGATTCAATGGTTCAAAAATTGTGAAACAACAAATGTGCACACCACCTGAAGATGATGAATAACTAACACTGTATGTGGTATGTGGTAAATACTAATAGAGGTCCAGTTGGATGCAGGAAACACTCACAGAGGCCCAAATAGGGAGGGGTGTGGGTGAAGATGCTGTAATAAAAGTAGTTTAAAAATTCAACACTTTGGCTGGCTGCTGGCGCTGCTGCAGTTGTGTCCCTCTCTGTGTGTGCACTGTGCATGTCTCTCTGGGGACTTTTCTGAAGCACCGGCTGCTGCTGCTGCTGCTCTCGAACAATCCCAAGGAGATCTACATGGGCCCCGCGCGCGCGGGCGGCGTCTCCGCGAGAGAAAGAGCTATTGCAGCTAGCTATCTAGCTAGCGCGAGAAGCTTTTTTGCTTCACAAATGTGTCGCCGCCACAGCTGTAGCAATCCATTGAAGCTTTCCTCTTTATAATTGAGATCTTCATTAAACTAGTGTCAAGAAATTGATCTGGGCGTAGTAGTAGCTGCAGACGTTCTTACTTCTTAGGCCTGGATATGGATCGATCACATCGGCTGTTGCAGCAGCGATGCCCACAGGATTTAGTGCGTACATGTACCATTTTTTTTAGCTTGTCGATATATCAGTCGTCGACGTCGTCGTCGTCGTCGTCTTCGTAGTGCCCCAGGAGCCAGAGTTTCCATTTTCTGGCTTCCATTTGCCTTACGGCAGGAATTGTAGCTGCAGCGTCGACGGAACTTTGTCAGGAAACAGTTGCTGCAGCCATACCCCCAGTGTCATAGACTCGAGTACTTTGCTGTCGTAATTTGTTGGATCAGCAGTCTAGCCGCTGCTGCGTCCTATTGGTCGTGCCGGTGTAGTGTGCTCCATCTTGCAATGGCGACGACGATGTCCTTGTTGATCCTCAAGGCCGCTACTAGTGCCAGCTACTAGAGCTACCAGTCGCTAACTCTACAGTCCCGACTCGTGGGAACTTGCAGCTGCTCATTTGCAGCTCTTGATCTGCATCATCAATGCATTTGTTTTTTTCTCTTTTTGATCTCAGCTTCCTGCAAGGTCCAGCTTCGACCACAAAGTACTAGTTATAGTGCATGACGTCTCAGTCTTTCGAACTTTGGTTTTGTTCCTGCAGCTAGCTAGGTTCATCTAGCTCCTTAACTACGAACTCCTCCCCGCGAAGCTAAGACGTATATATAAGAGCGACAGCTCGCCTTATGGAACTCTCCAGATTCTTTACTTGTTTGCAGTTCATGACGTCCGTGATTGAGATCGATGTCATGCCCAAAAGGACGTTCTGAATCCGAGTTAGTTCGACTCCCAAGAATCTGTTTTCTCGCTTGGTCAATATGTCTGTGCAGATGTTCTCTTGTGTCTCTTGGTACGACGTAGCTTCCAGCTGCTAAGAATCGAGATCGTACTTGCAGTTTTCCACTAGGTCTGGAGCTGCTGTGATATCGCCTGCGATCTAGCATTCATGTCCAGGGGAAGAGGAAGTCGAGGGTGAGAGCAAGTGTAGCGTGGCGGTCAGAGCTTAGTAAGAGCTGGGGGCTAGTAGCTGCAGCTGCGAAGAGTATCATTTCGTGAAGGAGACGGTACTGACCGGGCAAGCTTGAGCGAGGGACATGGAATGCGCTATTGACGCAGCGCAGTTGCTAGTGCGCGAGGGAGAGGGAGACGTTCGTTGCACGAGCCGCCGCCAGAGACCAAGCTGCTGCAGTCGACTGCTCATGACTTCTCAGATCTGTCGAAGCTGCTGTGGGCTTTTAATAGTTGGGATCAGATCCAGGTAAGCCGAGTCGTCGTCATTCCATGCATTTCTCACAATGGTCCGAATCCTATTTCCGCGAATTGCACCACCATCGCTGCGTCATTGCCAAGAGCTGATAGATCTCATGTCGAGAACTTTACTTCTTACAGTCTTTTCAGAATCTTCTTTGGTAGGCGTGCACCTAACAAGGAGCTTTGCACATTGGTCGAAGTCTGGCAGTCCTTGGTCTCTGAGGAAGCTGCGATCCTGCTTTCTAGCTCTGGACTAGTACTACTCTGTGTGTCCTGTGGAATCGTAGTTTATTGATGTGAATCTTTTCTCAACTGCCTTGCAGCAGCAGGACGCACTAACAACTGTATACAGTTAGGGATTCTGATTCCGAGTGGAGTGCTCGTCGAAGGACTTGCAGCAGCTCATGATCAAACCATCGTCTCGGGAATTCGCGAAAAAGCTCTGAACTACCTCTGCAGCTAGCTAGCACGCCGAAGAAAAGATTAGTACCCTAGTGCAAGCAAGATGTTGAGCGGATTTGCACGAGCAGACTCCTCCAGCCGCAGCTACTACAACGTGGTCGTCATCACATTGTGCACGGTGTTCGTACTGGCGACAATGAGAGATTGTGCTCCGGCAGGTGTGTCAGCCTCCAGTAGCGACGACGTCACAGCGCTCCTCGCATTCCTGAAGACGGTGCGAGGCTCACGCGGTTCGTTATCGAACTGGAAGGCAAACGCGGACGGCAGCTACACGCCTTGCAACGGCTGGACCGGCGTGACATGCGACGCACTGGGGAACGTAGTGAATGTCTCCTTGGCATCGTTCTCGTTGTACGCCACTCTTCCGCCGGAGATCGGTCTCCTGACGTCCATGCAAGTGCTCGACCTCTTCGCGACCAACTTGACGGGTGCCATCCCTGCCGAGCTCGGCAACTGCACCAGCTTGACATTCATGGACTTGAGTCAGAACAGCCTGACGGGCGTCATTCCCGCCGCGCTTGGCCAACTGGTGCATCTCCAATATCTCCTGCTCAATTCCAACTTCCTGGAAGGCGCATTGCCTCCCGAGCTCGGCCAATGCTCCAGCCTCTCTAACCTTATATTCTACGGCAACAGCTTGAGCGGCAGCATACCTCCCGAGTACGGTCAGCTCACACAGCTCAAGATCCTTCGCGGTGGTGGCAACTCCAACCTCACAGGAAGCTTACCTCCTGAGCTCAGCAACTGCACGCAGCTGATTGAGTTGGGGTTTGCAATCACGGGTCTGCATGGCAGCATCCCTCCAGAGTACGGTATGCTGACGAACTTGACGACCTTCAAAGTTTACTCTACCAATCTCACGGGCTCTATTCCCGCGGAGCTCGGCAACTGCACGAGCTTGCAATACTTGTACTTGGAGCAAAACCAGTTGACGGGTATCATCCCGCCGGAGCTTGGCAATCTACAGCAGCTTGTGGAGCTGAACCTCTGGTTCAACCAATTGACTGGCGAGATTCCAGCGTCTTTGGGGAACTGCTCGTCTCTGCAATCAATGGAGTTGTCGGACAACCAGTTGACGGGAGCCATTCCCAAGGAGCTCGGCCAGTTGCAGTCGTTGTGGGCGTTGTACCTGACTGGCAACAAGCTCCAGGGAAGTATCCCGCCGGAGATCGGCAACTGCAGCTCGCTTGCGGACTTGCAGCTAGACAGGAATGAGCTCTCTGGAGCTATACCTGCTGAGCTTGGAAAGCTCAGCCTGCTCGGCAACTTGCTCTTGTGGGAAAATCAACTCTCTGGTCCTTTGCCGGCCTCTCTCGGCAACTGCAACAAGCTGGCGAACATCGACGTGTCGACTAATAGTCTGAACGGCAGCATTCCGTCGTCGCTCTTCTTGCTGCCCATGCTCGAGAAGCTCACTCTCATTTCCAACCAGCTCACTGGGGAGATCCCTACCAATATTGATCAGAGCACTGGGCTCTTGCGTTTACGCCTCTCCAACAACTCGCTCTCAGGTGAGTTGTACACTACTACAAATGCATGTCTCTGTGATCTTCTGAGCTTCGAACCTTGACTTCTCGGCAAGATTTTCTGAGTTGCTCAGCTTTGGCATTTGGTCATGTGTTTAGATAGTTCTGGACTAAACTTTGGACTTTTCTAACACGGTGGCTCGGATCAAGTTAAAGTTTCTCTCCGATTTTCCAACTTCCAAATGATCAATTGTTAATTCTGAACGCAGGTTCCTTGTGTTCCTTTTGTTGTTCCTTGTTGTCGCTGTTCACAACAGCTGATGTAGCAAGTATATTGTTGTGCTGTGTTGCAGGTAGCATCCCTCCCCAAGTTGGAATACTCAAGAACCTTGTCTTCCTGGACATCGCCTTCAACGACTTGTCCGGAAGCATCCCGAGCGAGATCGGAAATGCCAGTGCACTGCAGCTTCTCACTCTAAATGCTAATCATCTCACTGGCACCCTGCCAGTTTCGATAGGGAACCTTGCTCGTCTCCAGACGCTCGATGTCTCCGACAACAACTTGGAAGGTCCATTGCCGCAGGAGTTGGGGAACTTGGGTGAGATTCTTCAGCTTTCGATCAGTGACAACGGATTCATGGGTCCCGTGCCTACATCTCTCGGCAATTGTCAGCAGCTGGAGCTTCTGAACATGAGCCGAAACCACTTGAATGGCTCCATCATCCCTGAGATAGGAAAGCTTGCAAGCTTGATCTCTGGGCTCGACCTCAGCTGGAACAACTTGACTGGCCCACTTCCACAACAGCTTAGCAATCTTGTCAGTCTCCAGCTCCTGGATTTGTCACACAACAGCCTGACAGGAAGCTTGGAAGTTCTGGGACAGCTTGATAGCTTAACTTCTCTTAATGTCTCCTTCAACGATTTCACTGGAGCTCTTCCAGACTCCTCCGTCTTCCGCAACTTGCCATCAAGTGATGTCTTGGGCAACCCAGGGCTTTGTTTACCAGACCAGCAGAATTCTGCAAACACTTCATGTGGTGCTTCTGGCAGTGGACAGCCAAGTGGAGCAGGAGGAGCTTCAAATCACCATTCTGGTCATGGCAAAGCTGGAACTACAATCATGGTGTGTCTTTTGTTCGGATTTGCACTGCTGATTCTCGGTGGTGGCTGCTTCTTGTTCTACAAAAGATATTGGATCTATGGCAATCCTTTCAGCAGCAGCTCAGATGCGCAAGACTCCAGCACATGGCCATGGAAACTCACACCATTCCAGAAGCTGACATTCACAGTGGATGACGTTCTCGACAGTCTGGTGGAGCTCAACATCATTGGGAGTGGGTTTTCAGGTGTGGTTTACAAGGCAGAAATGGATGGTGGTGAGACCATTGCTGTGAAGAAGCTCTGGCCTGCAACAGTGGGAGGAGAACGCAATTATGATGTGTTTGCAGCAGAGGTTGACACTTTGGGCAGAATTCGGCACCGAAACATAGTGCGCTTGTTGGGTTATTGCTCCAACAAGGAGTTGAATCTGCTCATGTATGATTTCCTGCCCAATGGTAGCTTGGGGGAAGTGCTTCATGAGAAGAGGAGGAATCTCAACTGGGAGACTCGATACAACATCTGTCTCGGAGCTGCACAGGGACTTGCTTACTTGCACCATGACTGTGTGCCTGCAATCTTGCACCGTGATGTTAAGTCTAATAATATTCTGCTGGATTCACGCTATGAGGCATTTGTGGCTGACTTTGGCTTGGCCAAGCTGATTGATGGTGCAAACTCCAAAGCCATGTCCAAAGTTGCAGGCTCATATGGCTACATTGCTCCAGGTGTGTTCCAGGGTTAAGCTCTACAATTGCTTCATATTCTTGCGCTTCATGAGTTGCTCAGAAATTTCAGAAGAGGGGAGAGAGAGATCTCACAAGTTTCTCCATGTTTTCTTTGCACAATGTTGACCCTTTCATACAGTTTGGAGGAAAAAAAGGGCCATTAGTCCTAATTGGTGGCAGGGTTTTTTGCCTCACTTGTGCAGAGTATGGATACACATTGAAGATCACAGAGAAGAGTGATGTATACAGCTATGGGGTGGTGATGCTTGAAGTTTTGACAGGGCGACGAGCAGTTGACTCAAGGTATGGAGAGGGATGGCACATTGTGAAATGGGTGCAAGACATGAACATGAATCCACAAGGGATAGTGATGGATGTGTTGGATCCAAGGCTATGCGGGATGCCTGATGACTTCATTCAGGAGATGCTGCAAACACTTGGGGTTGCACTCATGTGTGTCAATCAGACTCCAGCAGAAAGGCCAACAATGAAAGAAGTTGTGACATTACTTCTGGAAGTGAAGCAAGAACCTGAAGCACACATTTCAAAGCTGTCACAACCGCTTGTGAAACGCCAATCAAGTTCAGAACAGTGCTAGCTAGCTAACCCCCTCTTCAGTTTCAACCTCTCTTTAGCATAGCGCATTTATACACTAAAGTGAAACAATTACACCCACCCAGTATACACCAACCCACCACCACCACTGTCCCAGTGCGATATGTATGCTTGCAGTGTACAACACTCTCAAAGTCATCAAGGCTTTACAGACAATCATGCCAGCTGCTTCATGATCATCAACGCATCATTGACTTGCTGTGTGTTTCCTGATTCTCTGTCGAAGCAGGATCTACCAATGTTTGAATCATCTCATTGCTTTGTGTGCAATTGAGTTTGAACCTGAATTTTTGCCTTCTTTCAAGGGCATAAAAGTGAGGGAGCAACTTGACACCAGAAGAAAGGTAAAACAAAAAAAAAATTGCACAAGGGAGAAATCAGACCTGCAATTAGACACTAGTGAGAGAATAGCAATTGCAAAGTCAATCCCACTTTGATTCAGTCAGCTGTGCTGCAATTTTGTGTCGCAGACTTGTGAATATATCTTCATAGACTAATCATGTAATTGGAGCCCATGCAAATGGAGTTTTTCTTTATAGTTATACTACTATGTGCTTGATAGCAGCAAAAAACCTGCACAATTCACACTCCAATTCAAGAACTTGTTTAGCAATGCATTCTCCCCAAGTCCGCATTACCAAGAAGGTCAACCATGCAAGTATAGTGTTTCAAATTGCAGAATCATATAAACTGTGCTCATTGAAACACAATAGCACAGGCCTTCATCCACCAAACCTGCACAGCTACAAGCTAACAGAAGACAAACAAAAGTGATATCATTTGCCTGTACACGTTCTTCACACATCTGTTCAAAATGTTTAAGAGCTTCCATACCAGGGCCATGAATCGCATATCTGCCAAGTATGGCATTCCAAGACACTGCATCATGTGAGGAGATCTTGTTGAACACTTTGAGCATCCTCCATGCTGCCACAGCTTGCTACATGTCAATCAAGCTTTCCCACACACACATCTGAATCCCATCCATGTTCAATAATCTGTTCATGAACACACCCACTCTCTTCAAGTGCAACTATACTGGCACATGCATTCAACACCCCCACAAAAGTAGCAGAGTTTGCCTGCAAACCTTGTTGCATTTGTTTAAATAATTCCAGAGCCTTCTGCCCTTGCCCGCATTTCACATGTCCCCATATGATGGCAGTCCAAGACTGGTACATCATGAGATGGCATCTTGTTGAACACTCTTTGAGCATCCTTCATGTTCCCACATTTTGCATACATGTCAACCAAGCTATTCCACACACACATCTAAATCTCATCCTCTTTCAACTATCTACTGGGAGCACACTCTCTTCAAGTGCAGCTACACTAGCACATTCATTCAGCACCCAAACAAAAGTAACAGAGTCTGGTTGCACATCTTCCTGTTGCATTTGTTGAAATACTCTGAGTGCCTTCCATCCTTGTGCACATTTCACATGTCCCAATATGATTGCATTCCAAGGGGCAACATCTTGCAATGGTATTTTGTTGAACACTCTCACTCTCCAAGCATCCTCCATGCTCCCACATTTTGCATACATATCAACTAGGCTATATCTTACAAAGACATCAGCCTCAAACAACTTTGAAATATTTGTTTATGGAGCTGCCTGCCCTCTTAAAGTGCGTGTAAACTAGCACATGCAATTGAGCACGGGAACGAAAGTGAAGCTCTCAGCACTCATGCCCTTTTGTTGCGCAATTGTCTTCTCATGTTGCCCAGCCATGACATAGCTTGCAAACCTTCTATTCCATGAAAAGCAGTCCAATTGGACAGTGGTGCCATGGCAGTCAGCTTCGCTCCCACCCATGCAGGGTTTCGTCGGTCCCCAAGCCAGAAAACGTTCTGTGTCTTCTTATGCTTGAAATCCGACCACCTTATATTCACCTTCTGACCTTCTCAATGGTGGGATAGTAGGATTGCCAACAATCTCACCAATTTCATCTCTCTGTCCTGCAGCTGCGGCTTTTGGTCCAACCTTTCCACCCCGAGAAGTTGCTAGTTCTCTATGACCACAAGTAACTGTGTCCTAAGCAACGCGACTCGAGAGCGAGTCGATGGCGCACTGCCATCACCACCAAGACTCGATGAAGCCCCGGAATTCAGGGAATTGGAATACGTAGGTGGCCCCGACGACCCGATGATGGCACCAGTGTCGCAACCACAAACAGCTTCAGCAGACACGAAACAATGGAGAGTCTTGGGTGTCGCATGAAGAGAGAGAGACACTTGCGACTCCATTGGTCCTCTAAAATTGTGACAACCCTACCAAAACCCTAATACTCAAATGTGTATACAGATATGGTTGAAGGCCAGTGCAACTCATGCAAAGAGCTTGTTTTGGAGAAAAAAATGGCCCATTAACGGAATGTTTTGCTTTGAAATAGCCCGATTTAGACAAAAGGTTCTGAGTTCTAGCATGTCGCCAAAATATATTAGGATTACTAAATGTTTCTACTTTCCTATCTGACCTGTAGCCAAATTTGTCCTCTTGTGGATGATGGCTAAACCTCCCCCTCACAAAATCTGAAACCACTCTCTGTAAATAGCCATTGATGAAACCATGCCAAACATGATAGAAAGAGAGCACCCAATGAAAAGGAGAGAAAAAAAACAAGGGGCCTGGACCAAAGTCCAGGCAAGCAAGCAGCCCAAACTAGGTGGGCCACACCGTGGAAATGAAAAACTAAGAACAGAACCCTCCACCAGTTGCATGAAACATATCGGCTTAAGCGAGGGTAGGGCCCACCTCGTGGAGGAAAGGAACCACTAAGAATTGGAACCCTCCACCACTTGCATGAAGCATATCAACTAAAGAGAGGGGAGGTAAACCTGATAAAATTCCAAGCCTAAACAAACCTTCCCTTGCATTTATAGCTATTATGACGCACTCCCAAGTCCCGGGTTGAACCCACTTGATGGTCCAACTATGTAGAGTTGCGAAAAGTTGGGATTCGAAAGGCACTTTCGACTTCCAGCACTATAGAGAGGTAGAGGAGTGTGCTAGAAGTCCCGGGATTAGACTAGGAAGAGGGACTAGTAAATCAAGCTTTGAATTCGCACCCAAAACCAACCACACAGGGTTAGTTTCACATTCCGGGACACCCTTGGGTGTTGGGACAAGCCACGGGCACTTTGGACCACAAGACTCACCACGGCCCGGACTCGGGGGAAGCCACCACCTTCCCTCATATAGTATTCTCTGCAACGCCTTCCCCCATATAGTATTCTCTTCAACGCTCCGCGCAGGCTACATCTATATCCAAATGGCTCTTTTTCCGAGACTCCCAAATTGAAGTCCCAAAATTGTCCCGAAACTGTCCCGGTTGGAGTCCCTGGACTTTGAAAGTTCATAACTCCCGACTGCAGAGTTTGATCGCAACAAGGTTTAAACCAAAGTTGTAGCCCTCGTCGAGATCTTTTCAACGCCGTGTCACACTTTCAATTCAGAGGTTGGGAAGAGGTTGATTCCTAACTTTTTGTGGTCAGGAGTCGAACTGCCAGTTTGACTCCCGGCCCTTCTTTTGCCCATAACTTGGGCTACAAATATTAATGCGAGGCCATTTTCGATATCTAAGCTTCAAGACCTTTCCAATGACACCAAGAACACCTCAATGCAAGGTGTTTTGGGCCTTTCTGTCGAACTCTAAACATTCGGAAGTCCTAGAGGACTCCAAGTCCCCAACTTTAGAAGTGTTGGGCTTCACCCTCACGCTTGACCAAGGTGGGGTTGCGACATATTACACATTGAGCTGATAAATAACAAAACAAGTTCAGACCATCAAATCTAGCAATCTCATTGGGTGGAAAAGAAAATCTTGATCCCTATACACAACCCTACTCTGCTGAACACTAAAAATATTGGTCCATTTCCTTCATTTTCAGTGGTCCTCCAAAGTTCTCACA
This sequence comes from Sphagnum tenellum, assembly GCA_963921925.1. Classification (NCBI taxonomy): domain Eukaryota; kingdom Viridiplantae; phylum Streptophyta; class Sphagnopsida; order Sphagnales; family Sphagnaceae; genus Sphagnum; species Sphagnum tenellum. The sequence continues at coordinate 29,351,470 of OY998143.1, forward strand.
AACCTACCAAACCTTATTACACATTTGCTTGCTTGCCTGGACTTTGGTCCTTGGCCCTTGTTTTTTTCTCTCCCTCTCTTGGGTGCTTTCATTTTGTAAAGTTTGGCAGGGTTTCATCATATATTTACATATTTAATTATAGTTCACAGAAGATAACTAAGAAAAAAATTCAGACCACCAATGCCCTGAATTTTTTTGGCCATAATATTTTTTTCTTTTCACCTACACACAAGCCTGTTAAACAAGGTTAAAAACACTGCTCCTTATATTGTCAATATTTATGATTCATTCTTTTTTATCCAAACCTTAGAAGAGAAAATAGAAAAATGGAATCTCCTCAAGACAAGACAGGAGATGGCTGATGCTCCTTGTGAAAACGTCTTATGGAACATGCTAGCTATCGGCCATTGTGCCCAAATTTCCAAACAGGCAGAGAACCAGGCACAATGGCCTGCCCCCAAAAACTTTCCACACGGGCAAGGAACCAAGCACAATGGCCTGTACCTGACATGCTCCATAGGTGAGCCAAAGGGGGAGGCACGCCATCTTTCCAAAGAATCTTCCATTTTGGGGGGCCTCCATAGTTTCAACTTTTGTTTGTGATGGGCCAATCAAATTGGCTCGTTGCCAAAAACAAAGTTGAACTTGTGAAGAACCGCCAACTAATCAATATAAAACAGAATACCATAACCTAGGGTCAGTTACCACATTGACAAAATGAATAATTTGTTTTTCAAAAAATGAATTTGTTTTAAAATTATGAAATTACATATTTTTCCATGGTCCATGTACTATGATAATAGGATATGAGTAGTGAAATTATTCAGAATGTCGCCTCTAATAATTGTGATGATTTTCAACACGTCAACTTCATATTTTCACAAAATTTCCTTTCACTATTTTCAGGATTATTTAATCAGGAAACTGACCTTAGGGTAAGGTAAGTACCCCCATTATAAACTGGGGGTACTTATTGTGGCCTGTTTCTTGTGGCCTTTTCTGCTGATCCCCATAGTTTTCAAGGCTGGTTCTCATGATCTTAGGTAGACTTTGTACACCTTGGTGGCTTGGCTGATTCTCCGACGTTTGTCTTGCATGAGGTGGCCCTTGTAACATGCAATTGGTGTCTCCTTGGTGACCATCATTTTCCCCTATCTTTTCTTTGGGTCTCTCCTTTGTAGTTCTATAGGCGTCTTCTTCTTCCTTTCACAAGCTATATATCTTCTAACAATTCGAGAATTTAGTTTCTTTTGGGTGCACATTCTGGTTTATTTCTGCTTTGCTTCTCATTTATTTTTACTCAAGTTTAGTTTCAAATGGTTGCCAAAGGTTTGCCAAACTTGTATTATGGGGTTCCATATCAGAGTCAAAACAAAATTTCAAGCCTTTTTAAAGGCAACCAACCTACCTTGGGCTGATTACAAGTGAGTTTTATGGTTGTGTGCACACTATGAAATGTAAAATTTGTTCAAAGATTGAACATGAAAACAAGTTTTTAGTTCCAAAATGGGGTTCACTATAAACATGTTGGATGGCATGGCAAGGCTGTTGACTTAGAGGGGACGATCATCTTTGAACTATTAAATGCAAACTATACAATGCCCATTGTTGTCTCATGTTGGTTGTTCATTTTCAGTTCTTCACCCTTCAATTAAGCACAAAGCCCCCATATTGTCGCAACCCTAGCTTTGGGCTCGCGACCAAGGCAAAGGGGTTGCAAGAGTGCGGGCCAAGAGGAAGCCCGGGAGTCACATCATAGACTCCCGGGAGTGCAAGAAAGTGTGAGGGAGTGAACCCTCACACTCCCAAGTGAACTCCCATGTTGGGAGTTGGTGAGAGTTGGAGTCCCAAAAGGACTCCCGAAGCTTCAGAGACCAATTTGAGGGGTCAAATCTCAATGGCTCGTGGTGCTCTTTATATCAATGGAAAGCTCTTGAAGCGTAAATGTCTAAAATGGGCTCGCATTGCTCATTTGGACATATGAAACGAAATTTACGACCAAAAGAAGGACCGGGAGTCGAATTCCCGGGAGTCTGCCAGTTTTGACTCCCGACCACGAAAAGTCAGGAATCGACCCGAAATACTTGGCTGCAGACAACGTGCGACATACCGTTGAAAAGGTCTCGACGAGAGCTACAACTTTGCTTCAAACCGCACTTCGATCCGAGGTCTACTCGCAAAGTTATGAGGCTTCAAAGTCCCGGGAATCCCGCTGGGCGGGATTTCGGGACTCCCGCGCGGGAGTCCCGGGAGTCCCGGGAGAGAAAAGCCATTTGGATGTGGGCCCCGTGGAGAGTCACAGAGTATACTATAAGGGGGAAGGTGGTGGCTTCCCCCAAGTCCGGGCCGTGGTGAGTCTTGTGTGTCCGTGTTGCCCGTGGCTGTCCTAGCACCAAAGGTGCTCTAACTTTGCACTAACCACTTGGTGTGGGTTGTGTGCAGGCCCGTGTGAGTGAATAAGCTTGTCAATTCTTCCTAGTCCCATCCCGGAGCTCCAACACACCCCTCTACCCCCCAAGTGTTGAGAGCTAGGGAGCGCATCCCGACTCCTCCCTCTTCCGCTGTCTTTCACTTGGACTCACATTTGAGTCCTTTAAGGAGTTGGGAGTGCGTCACATATCCACATCACAACAATTTACACCACTTGCAACATCAAGTCACCCATTGAACATGCCAGTGCCAATTTATCCTACTTCAAATCAACATGGTTGTCACACATCGTTTCCATTCGATGTCGATGTTATTGCATCAAACGTTGCTCTCCTTAGAGTATTCAGGCCATCCACTTCAGCAATTCGAAGTCCTTTACACATTCTCAAGGTCCAAAACACCTTTCCATGTCATTAATCACCTCCCAAAAAAAGGAATACCACATTAGATGAATGACACCCAAGTACAAAAGTTCATGTTGAGTAGCCACTAGTCATTTTCGTTAGTGATGTTCAACCTTCACAACCAATATTGTTCACGATTTTCACAATGGTCACCTAGTTCTTTGCTTTTGTGTGGCTATGGAAAACCCCCATAAGATGCACCTTGAAACATGCAATTTCTTTTTCTATGCCAATAACATTGTTCGATGTGTGGCAACCTTTGTTTTTTTAATGGATGTTAAAGCCCCCAACTCATCCTCATGTGTGGGCCATGTAGATTGGAACCATCCTCATGTAGAATGAAATTGCCCTTACAAAGGTTGAGTTTGTACTCATTAGTGTTCATGCATCTGCATTTGCACCAACCAACATTCAAGAGACTCAGTTATGGGAACTCCCATTTAGAAGACATTGTTGTTGGCATGAGGGGAATTAATTGTCTAAACATCCCATCAATGACCACATCCTTGTTCGAATACAACAGCCAAAAGATTTGTTCCCATGGTGTTATGTTCTAAAGAGTTAAATGAATATTTTGGTAAAGTTTACACATTATAATGGAAGGAGGTGTGTATAATGTTACCATTTCCCAACAACCAACATGTTCATGCCTTGATTGGAATTCCTATGAACCTAAAGCATTAGGTCATAGATTTTCTCCTTGCAAGCATTTATATGGATATATAATGTTCACCTTCATTGTGACAATGAATATTGTATCCATCAAAGCACATTGGTAGTTACCCATCAAAACACTTTGTTAATTATTGAGGTGGAAAAACTGTTGAACAGAGATCCCGTTCCCCCTAAATGATAAATGTCATGTGTTTTTTATTTACAACTACTAAACCTTACCAAGGGGTTCATTGTCCATGAAAGATGAAGTTGGTAAGCAAAGTTTTGGATGATAACTCTTTATACCAATTTGGATTCTTAGTGTCCAATTTAACCACATTTGGAATGTGCGAGTGATAATATATTTTGGCAATTTCTTACCCACCTTTTTCATCAATGGAATATCAAGTCAATTATTATTTTCCTAGCTTTTTCACCTAAGGAATTATGGGATTCTTTTTTAGGTGCTAGAGAAAGGCCTTTGACCACACCCATTTTTTTGAAAAGGTCACAATGAAATGATCAATCTTCATTGCTACAAGATCTAGTTGTTTGCCAATTAACACATACGCCATCCTTTCAAACAAAATGGTTATTTCACTCTAGCACTGAAGTGGTTACAAAATAAGGTGGTTCATTTTTTGCATTGCAATCCAATTTTTTGCAAAGTGGCATGCATTTACATGCTATTAACATGACATAAAAACAATATTTTTTCAAATTTGTGGCTAGATTTAGATTTTCACTTTAAAGAAAAATACTTCAATAAAAAAAAATTGCAACATATATACATCAAATATAATGATGGATTTTTTTAAGTTGAAAAATATGGATTGGTTTGTTGTTTGTGCCTTTATACACATGCATTTTTTGTATGAATTTTATTTGGAATATATTATAAGGACTCAATATATGATATGTTAAAACAAAAAGAACATATGTGAAAAGAATTTGCTAGGAATAAATTAACCAAAAAAAAGTTGTGGACTTAAAATTAATCATATTTTCATAAGTCCGTATCATTTTTGTGTGGATTTCAATTTTATTTTATTTTAACATGTACAATAAAAAATATTAAAGGACTTATTTTCAAATGAACTTTTTAGTTCATCAACCACCATGTAATTCCCCACTCACTAGATTAATGATATCAAAATAGGCTATCATTTTCACACTGCCATATGGATTTTAAAAGAATAGAGTATCCACCGAAATGAACCACCTTAGAATGCATACACCCATCGATGTGTTTTTTGCCACATAACAACCATCTTTGAGGTATTGAACATGGAATAAAAGTTCATCAATTGTTATTACATGTCAATGTGCCCTAAGGAACAACAAAACTACCTTTTAATGCATATAAAGACAATTTCTTTTCTAAATGATGTTAAGTTTGCATTAGCACTAACAACCTTTTTTAATTAACATTTAAACCGTTAGATAATATATCTTTTTTTGATGGAAAACCTAAGAGACATGACAACAAGACCCAAAAGAAAACACCAAAAAACACAAGTAACATGCCAATTTTGTTTGTTTTTAAGTATATGTAAGTATTTATGTTGATGAAAAGCTCTTACGCATGCATAAGCTTGATAACATTTTTTTCAACTATTTCAAAAACACTTTATGGTAACCATTAAAAACATGCTCCTTTGGTCCAATTGTGGGTCATTTTGTTATTTGTAATGTCCTTATGATGAAAAAGGGAAATAAACTAGGACTACTGGATCACATAATGTTTCCTTACTATTTGGCACTACATGGAGTCTAACCAATTGGTTTAATATGCACTCTCTAATTTATTGTCATTTCAACCATTTCTTTATGCTTGAACTATTTAAACTTGAACAATTTGAATTTGTTTCGACACAACATTTAGACATTTATCCAAAATCCTAAAATGACACCATCATTTTTTAACTTTGCAAAGATATAAGGCAAATATGCATGGTTGGCTTTGTATTTTCAACCTTCTTACCACGAAAGATAGTCTTGTCATGTGTTATCATCATTCCTTCTTCACTTGCTTTTTAACCTAGGAAGTAATAAATGTTAGGTCAAAACTAATTCAAACCATTACTTTTGTGTAGTCAAATTATAAAAGAATTAATGACCAAACTAATGAATACCTTTACAAATGTTGATGACCCTTTGACCTTTGGGCTTTTGAAGTGGGTAACGACCACCTCATGGCTACAACACACATCAATTTTCTTGAACCATGTTTTTGTCATTTTGGGAGAAAATGATCACCAACCTCGCATTGGATTTAATAGATCTGTAACAATATTCTCATGAGTAGCATGAAAATGGGCTAAACATATTTTATTATGTTCCTCGTTGCACCTATAATTGTACTTTGCATTTTTACATTTTGCTTTCTATGGACTTTGATGAAGGGTTAGAAAAAAATAAAATTCTAAATATAATGTCTCTTCTTCCTTTGACAAGTATCTTTGTGTGCTTCAACATTTCCCATACAGTTATGCTCACTCTTTTCACTTGAGTTTATGGTTCATGGTGTTTTCGATTACTAGACATGGTGATACAAACCTAAATCAAGAAATCCCCATTTTCCAAAGTCACAAGCATTACTTCTTTAAACATGTGCAACATAAACACAACTCAACAAGAATCCTACAAACCTTGTGGAGTTGAAAACCTTGTCATATGCGCTTATGTGATATCCACAAGCGGGAAGGACATCCCAAAAGAAACTTTACAAAATCCTATTAACCAGTTGAGGCAAAAATTCAATAGTGCCTAAGTGACCATGCCTTGGGTGCTCAAGATCTGCCCTTGAGTGGAACCGTCATGTAATACTCATAAATCAACAATGGATATTTCTTTCACATGATGCTTTCAAAAGTGGCATGAAAAAATAATAACTCCAAATAATATACCTTGTTTGGCGTGCACCAATGTTCCCATGTTTGATGATGGCACGTTCCCAATTCTAATAACGTCACTTTCATAAGTGGGTGATGTCATCATACATGCAAGCAAAACCCTGGACCCGCCACATTGGCACAAAGCCACATGTCACCAATTATGTGCCACATTAGCATCATGTCATCCAATGACACATCAACAATGTGTCACTCAATTCCACATTACCAATGCACCACATCAACACCAAATCACCAACCTGTCACATCAAAGCCACATCACGAACATGTCAAAACTTTGTCATCCATGCCACATCATTGTTGTGCCAAATTAACACCACATATGTGCCATGTTGGCTTCCACATCAGCCATATATCTTGACAAATTATTCAAAACTTTTGCACACCTGCACACTCGCACACTCCACAAACCCAAATAGCTGGCCCCTTTTGCACAAAATAAAACAATTCTAATTCATATGATTCCTAAATCTATCTACAAGTATTCAAATCAGCATTTTTTCATACAATCAGAAAACTTTTAAAGAAGACAAAATTCAAATAGAATTCACAAAGAAAAATTCAGTAAAGCTCTCTTATGCTTCTAAAATCTTTTCTCATTACAACATAACTCCTCTTCTAAGAACAATAGAACGAACTTGGAAAAAAAATCTCATCACGAAGATGATAAAGTATGGAATACAACAAGAATGATAATTCAAAATCATTAAACCTTGAAAATGTCCTAATCAGAATTTTAATTCCAACTAAAATTCTGACCAATAAAAATATAATTGGTATATAACCAATAAAAGAAAACTAAAACTAAACAGAAAATGATATCTTGAAAAATGTATTTCTTAAGCATTTTGTTATTTTTTAAATAACCATAATTAGTGTCAAACTACCAGTAAGCAAATCATATGTATAGGTTCTGAGGTGACTTTGTGTGGATGATTGGGCTTTTGGCTACAAAACAAAAAATATCCAACTGACATTGAGGTTATGAAGAAAATGACACTAAATTGAATATCTATGTATAGATGTAGATTCTCTTGTTTTGTATTGTCACCCACACCATGGTGCTTCTTGCCTTGCTCTTGGTATCATCATCCAGTTCTGGGGGTGCATGGAGCTGCCCTTAAAATGTTTGAAGCTATGGTGTGGAAGCAATTGAGTATTGAAGTAGTATCTGGATGAAAATCAAATGAGATCAAGATGGAAAACTACATATATTGCAATTTGGGGAGCAATCTTGGCAGTGTTGAAAAGCCTTCATTGAGCCAAACTTAATAGATGCAATTTCATGATTTTATAAACCTGAGGTGTGAAAGACATTGAATTTGTTGGAAATTCAAAAAGATTAATTACAAAAAGTTGTGATTGGAAAGAAAAATTAGTTGAACATGTTCACACTTGAAAAAAGATAATTGGATCTCAAACATAGGACAAAGTAGGTCTACCACTTAAATGTATATATACCTTGCAAAACAAGGTTATAGTAGAGATATCGGCAAATTCACCCTGTCTTCACCCTGTCTTTGGGCCTCCTTTCACCCCCTAACCCCTCTTTTAGTGGTATCCGGGTACTGGTGCTGTCTTTTCCTGGCTTTAAGGATATCTCTAGTGTGTCAAAATTATCCGCCAAGTGAGGAAAACCAAAGACAAGAAACTTCTCGGGTTTCCTTAACGTCTAGGTTGATGATCAAAATACATATGGGACCATGCCCGGAGAAAATAACAAAGGAAGAAACTGACATTTCTCTGTGAACCAAGGTTGATAAGGGTCTCCTATTGCTTCATGTGTTTTAGTTGCGTCTAAATGTCCTTGGATCATGAGAAACCTTACGGACTACTTGGTGGGTTGCCTATAGCTTACACTGGAAATCTAAGAAGACACCTAAAGACCTACTAGGTTATGGGATTACAGAGGGCTACTTAAAGAGTTACATAAAATTTACCTAAGGGGCTACATAGGGCTATCAAATGCCTACACAAGAAGTTATTATAAAGCCTAGGGATCTTTAGGAACCTACCTAGAATATGGAGTATTCAAAGGTTACACACAGGGTGGCTTAATGAGACACCTAGAGGCTTACTTGAGTTATGGGATTTGTCGAGGTTACTCAAGAGAGCTACATAAAACATACAAATGCAAATTGACTATTTAAGGAATACCTAGAGGTTAGTAGGGGCTATCTAGAGCAAGATAATAATGGGAAAAATCACTATATAAGACCCTCATTGTGAAGAACTACATAATGATTATGTAACTCCCAGTGTAATCTTGACTCCTTAAATATTCCCACATCATGTTGATTTCCAATATGTTGATTTGTACAACAAACGTGCAAAAATAACAATTAAATTTTCGTCCATGAATAAGATGAATGTATTAATATTTCATCCATGATTTTGATGGATGTACACCTTCACCCTTATGCTTGGTTTTTTATTTACCCTTTAAAACATTCATTTTCTGTTCTAATTTTTATGGTTTACTTGGACCATTGTAGGAGAAATGTTGCATCCAAGCATTATGTTCTAGCTTATGAGATAGCTTGCCTCACCTAAAAAAAGGCTTGTTGATCATGAGTTTTGTACATCCAAAATTTTAAAAATCAAAACTCACCATTTTGTCCAACAGCATTATAATAAAAACTTGGAACATGCTTGGAATAAATAAATATAGCCTTTTCGGTTGTTTCTTTTTTTCTCTCTTGTACCCTATCTGGGTGTTATTTATTTATTTATTTATGTGTGTGTGTGTGCGCGCAGGTGTGCTTGATTTTATTTTTTTCCTCATATGGCCTTCATGTGATACACACCTTGTTCTTTTCTTCATCATCACTTTTTTTTCAAGGGAACACTTATGGGCCTTTGTTTTCCGACTTCCCAATGCTGGATGCTAGGGAGGATTCTCATCCTAAAAATCTTTCTCCAGATGCAAAGGTGGGGGAGAGAAAAGTTCTAAACAATTAGTATTCACATTGTTTACTACACGCAAAATCTGATATAGAAATTGATTGATTTTTCCTATATATATATATATATGATATGGAGAATTGGAGATTTTGAAACTTAATGAAGCCACTTTGATAAGTTGGGTACCAACCCATACATGGTACCTCTAACTTCTTCGAGTGATTATATTCTCCTGGGGACTCACCTTCTTAAAATGTCTTTGTCTTACATAGGCATTGTAGGAACTCCTTTCAAGCAGATAATGTATAAGGGACGGGGAATTTTTTAAATAGGCTTAATGGATAAGGTTGCAGGTTTGGGTTTTTCTTTTTTTTTATAAATTGGGTGAAATGAACCGTGCTGGTTTTTCGTCTCCAGAAATTTAGGGAGAGAGGAGCGGGAAAGATTTGAAGACTTAAAAGCTTTTGTAACCAATGCATAATTTGGCCTAGTTAGACACATGAATAATCTTTTAAGTCTAATTCTTCCCAAAATAAAAAATAAAAAAACTGCATCACTGTCTTTGAAACTAAGCAGATTCGAATGTCATCCTTACCAATTACAATGGGAATCAAATTCACTTTTTTGGATGTCATATGCAACATTGAAGGTATTTTAAATTAATCAGTCAATAAATAAATAAAGGAAAAACACCTGGCAAGGGAACAAGAGAAGAAATTTGGTTACTTTCGTGTGAATGGAATAAGATTTTGTTAGGGGCAGAAAATCATGTCATGTTTCAACATTGAGTCTTTTTGGGATAAGTTTTAGCACTGCGGACACAAAATATATATTTGACAAGATTTTATTTTTAAATATGAAATTGGGCAAAGTCCCAAAAGTGGATTAAACCACCAAAGTTTCCAAACCACAAAATTGGGAGAAAAAACATTTGCTTGCATGCCCTTGCAGATGGATGGGCTTGGTGTTTCCATCAGTGTTGGCTGATATTGATTTTTTGCGGAACAACTGCCTGATGTTTGTTTTGGCAAAAATTTAGCTTATCAATATTTTGAGTCGTAATTTTTAGTTTTGCATAGGATTAGGTTATATATATATATATATGCAATAATCAATCCATAACCATTAGATTCATGTCATTTACTGATTGGTTATAAAACTTTTGAGTTTTTTAATTGCATCTTATGAATTCATTTTTTTGTATATCTATTTATTAGCATGAATATGTTTAGCTTTCTAGGATTGACAACCTACTTGGATGATAACAAGGTCATGTTGGTGGGTTACTAATTTCTTGAAATTCAATACCAAATGATTAGGAAATCACTCACAACTATTGGGAACCTTAACAAACAACTAGTAGGGTATCAACAATATAGTTGATAATCAAGTAAGAAAAAGTCAATAACTAGTTCCTATCTGAGTTAACCTTTTTTTGGGTGTAAAAAGGACATATGGTGTCGCAATATTTTATTTGCTTCTAGAAAAAGTCATCAAATTTTCACAAAAAATAGATTTTCACCACATTTGGACTCTAACTTTTAGTGTGATGGGTACCAGTTTTTTTTCAAATGTTTAGATAGGTTCCAAAATCATGTCTGCTTGGAATGTTAAATCCCTCTTAATTGGATGCTATCCAATGATGCGGCATTCAAAATTTGAATCTAACAAAAAACTGGTTTGAATGATCTGGACTCTTGATAAATAAACAAAAGTTTACAATATATTGTGGGAAGACACAAAACATTGTATTCAAAGTAAGCCACACTAAAAATAGCAACAAAATTAATCAACTCATGTGTTGATATTTGCATATGAATGTTTGTACTCATATATTGATAAAACCTTGCCGGTAAGACCTCTGGGCAATTTGTCAAAAATAACATTGATAAGGGGCCTATGACGAGACAGTACCCAAGTCCAACACACATTTATCTAAGTGTTTTACAAAATTAGTATTGACATTGGAATCAGATTCCCCAATATTTTTTCAATTTTGAAAAAATCAAGTTGAAAATTTTCAAGCACATTTGCCTGGCACTAAGTATATCAATAATTACTAGTTAGCTCAATTATATTAAATCTGATGTAAGCTCACTCTTCCCAATACTGTTCCAATTGAAGTGGGTTAACATCAACACTTGAAAATGGAAAGACAATTTCCTGTCAAACTGGAGATTGTGAAACAATTAGTATGAACAACACTTCATTACAGAGCCCCATGGATTGGGAGGGTTAGGATATGACCACTTCCAAATAAACAGCCACCCAACCTGTAGTACAAAAGAGAAGGACCTCACACCTACTTCTTAAAGAATACAAGTAGGGGACATTTCACCTTCACCGACATAAAAATAACATGGAACAACTTAAACAAAAATGGGCAGCACAAACCTCCCTTCCCCCCCACCCGCCCATTTGCAATGGCTGTGGAGATGTAAGTCAAATGAATTTACAAAAGAATGTGAATTTGTTGAGAGGGTAGATGTTGGAATTTGAATTTTCTACTAAATATTACAGGAAATGATATAGAAACAAACTATATACCAAGTGATATCAGCAGGTTTGTTCACCTCTAGACTTTCCCCTTTGTAGACCCACCTTTCGCTCCTACTTCTAACCTGTTACATGTAATTAGTAGTTGAGGTTAGATTCTTTGATTCTCCAATATCTCTATAGTCCAAATTAGTTAAGATTTCCTAGGCAGTACTAGATGGGCAAACTTCTCAAGATATCCTTTCTTTTTCCATCAATCTTAATGAATAGAAAATATTAAATATTTTTAAAATCCCATATGTATAACTATTTATGATTATGTGTATGGTGAAATAGAAGGGTTCAAATTACTAAAGTAACGAAAACAGTAAGTGACATTATTGTGACATGATTTTGGGACACCTTAAAAAGTTTTAAATTGTAGGAATTCAACTTGGATTATCATTTCCTTTTGTACTTCCCCTCTGTATTGATTCCTTTATCAATAAAGTTTATCACATTTTGAGCATAAAGGCATTATGGGTTGCACACTTTGCACCTTGAGACTATGGCTGGCATAGTACAAATTTAGATTAACTTATATACTTTGGAACGTACCTTTGGAAGAGGTTCAAGATATGCTACGATCCCAGCTCCGGAATTTTAAATCCTTGTCAAATCCATATAGTGCCCATATGAAGGTGCCAGCCAAAGTTGGTTTGAAATCAGAAACTGTCTTTGAATTCTGAGGAAAAAGAGGAGCTAGAAACAAGTAATTTGCACCCATAAGAAAAACAGAACATTGAGTTAATAATAACATCTAATCTGGACGTCATTGATCAGGCGTTGCAGTTGAGCATTGTAGATCAATGATTCCATCTCCACCCTATGTGACCTTCCAAAAATATTTCTCACATCCAAGTTTTAGTTAGGCTACTAAGAGCATCTCCACCCCACACCTGCAAACACCCCTTTTCATTAAATCTTGCAGCAGGATAGAATAAATCATGTTGTGCTCATGTATCAATGTTCATTTTAACTTTTTTTTATATATTATTACTATGGATTCAGAGAGTGAGTATTACTTGTTCAAAGTGACTATTACTCACCATTATTGAGTCATCTTCAAGCATGAGGTAGGGTGACCCATATAAGGTCCTTTATTTGTTTTGGCTCGTTATCGAGCTCTCCTAAAGACCATTATGCATGACCTTAGTTGCATCTTTTCATCCCTAGCAAATGATACCCACATCATGAGCCTATGAATGAGATTATCGGTGTCTTTGACCACCTTTCAACCCAACTAACCGTAGTTAGACTTAAGGTCAAGGTGTTGAAGTGCAAGTTTTGGAGTCCATCAAAGATCTCCACACATAGAGGTTTTTCAAGGTTGCACTTTGGTTTCAAATGGCTTATGCATTTTGGGTGTGCCAATGGGTACTCAGAACTTTATCACGCATTTTTTGGGTGAGGTTTTATCTTAGGATGTGGTGCATATCAATGATCTTCTTATCTTATCAAGTCGCTTTGGGCATTTTGTCCTCATGTGTAGTTCATCAACCGTTTTATCGCACTCGGACAGTTGTTTCTTCTTTTTCCGTCTTGTCTTTTTTGGCAAGTTTTGACAGGACAATTAGGTAAGTATGCAAGAACATTATGAATTTAGGATCATGGGAGTTTTTTCAAGGCCCCTTAATGAGGCGTCAGGCTCGACCATTGATATCCTTTAGTGGTATAAGCATTCTATCTATTGAAAATTATGCCCCATCTGCTTTTCCAGGGAGTTGGGTTTTGGTGGCTTCATATATGTGCTCTTGGTTTTATATTTTCGATAAACCCATTTTGGAGGGGTATGTTTCTTAGGTTGAAAAAGGCCCACACATATTTCAATCATGTTTATGTGCAACATGAAATGGCCTTCCTCCTACAACTAAGGAGATGCACCCTTCTTTTGAAAATCTAGCAGTTAGCGGCACCCTAGGTTTATAAGCAATTTTTATGCACATCCACCACAATACATCCCTTAAGTCTATCTTAGAGGATGACTCCATTTCCTCATCATCTAAAACTTGCATTCATTCTTGTTCAGGCAAAGGGGCAAGGCTATGGTTGGTTACTAGGCCATCTATCCATTCATTTTGCATTGCACACTTTATTTTCACTTCAGCATTGCATATTTATCTTGGTTTAATTCACCCTTCGGCATCTAATCTTCTCACAAGTGAATGTGGAAATGGGTTGAACACATTTTTAGCACATACTTAGCCCATTACCCATTTGGAGGTCAACATATAGCCACACATGATGCCATCCGAAATGTCATGTATGCCTTCATTCGAAAAAATGAACACGTGGTATGGAGATAATGGTGGTACGCCTTTATGTCAAGAGTTTCATTACAAGCTAATCTTTACATGACCTGAAAAGACCAAGTCTTTATTGCCAATGTGGTGGTTAGTAACCCAATGTGGGAAACAATGGTTATGAATGTCCTCAATTGATTAGCGGGTGTAGCTGTGGAACTAAGTGCCATTGCTAAGATATACAAGTATAAAGGGCTTCATGAAGGGCCCCACTTTATTCTGATGCGATGGAGGTGCATGGTGCACATGCGCGTGATATGGATCATTTCATTAGGGAATGTGCCTGTCTTTTCCATGATAAACAATTGGGAGGTCATATTTTTGCATGCAATTTTTAGGTAGCATGTTAGTATTGTTCTTTAACATGTTTTAACCTTTGTATAGAAAAGAAAATTGCATTGGTGGGTGATGTTTGTTCTAGACCTCCCATTATTATTAAATTTCACAATTTGCATATAGGCAACATTAGGGGGGCCATGGGTGAGATAGTTTCCTACCACGAGAGGGACTAACTTTCTCCTTTTTTTTTTGTTCCTACGAATTGTTTATCTTTTGGCCTTTTTCTAGCCTTCCCTTTTTGTCTCCCTTGTCATGGTTTGAACCATTGATCTTTTATTAGATTTTGGGTTTTCTTGGATGTAAAAATATAAATGGTCTTTGAATGTTTAAAGGGATTCTATGACATGTGTGGGTGGGGATAGTGATCATTAAACATTATTTTATTTTTAAATAAATGAATTGTTTAGAGTTTTGAAGTGGAAATGTTCTAACTATTTTCCAACTCCACTTATAGAGTTAAAATTGGACTCTAAGTAGGTGAGAAACTATTAATAATAACCCACTATCTCCAATCAAACTATCTAGCTAATCAGAAACATGAATCAATCAATCAATGCAATTTGACTTCATTTATTATATTGTTCAAGAGCTCTTCCAAGGCTTTAAAAGTTGTACATTTTTCCATAAGGTCACAATAGTCTTCCAGTGGATTCACCAGATTGAACTATTAAACCTCATCTATCATGTGGATGACAGATTGTTATAAAAGTTTGAAACCAAAGTCTTTTAGTGCCTCCAAATCAAAACTTCCAATCTACAAAATGGTGATGAAAGCAATATTGACCGAATTGCAGTCTTATTGGGAGATGGCTTTGGACCCGGTAGTGGGGAAGAAGCTTAATGGGGCTTCAATGGCATTCATCATGCTTTTTGTTTTTTGGATCCTTATCCATTTTGTCACCTCTTTTCTCTTCAAGAAGAAAAATCTCCCTCCTTGTGAACCTTTCTTCCTTCTAAGTTTTTCCAATATTGTTCCATACCTTGAACTTCCTTCTAAAACCTTGCAATTAATGCTTATGAAAAACATAAAACTAGATATGTTAAAAAAATTTATAGCAATTATAGAAAGACTCATGTTTCACAAATTGTAATTAACAATAGCTAAAAGATAGGTGTAAAGGGATATTTGCTAAATGACACAATTAGGTGCACAAAATACATACGTCTATTCCAAGATTCTTCTTAAATTAAATGCAACCAAATCTTTTTTTGCAATGGGTTTGGATTTTGATTATAGCCATTCTGGGACAGCCATTGTTGGACAATTTGTTGCAATTGTTAATGGAAAAGAAACTACACAAGAGTTTCACCACTTGCGTTACGAAATATGGGCTCATAATTTTAATCCAAGTCTAGTCAATCAAACAAGTTGTCATCACATCACCTGAAATTGCAAATGAGGTACAAACAAATTTTCAAGATTGATCTTGAATTACTTAACATGTGAACTTTCAATCTCCAAACTTTTTCAAAGCTCTTTGTGAAATCTTTATGTTTTTCACAAGGAAGGAATGTTTGTCATCTATTTGGTAAGTGCTCTCACAAATTCTTTTGTGCAAGCAATGATTACAAAACATGAAACAATATCATCCAAAAAGTTTCCTCTAATGTTGCAAATTCTAACCAAGGATAAAACAATTGTTACATTCTTAGACTATGACGATTAGTACCACATGTTGAAGAAGGTTCTAATTGGTCATCTCTTCAACATCAATACCTAGGTAGTTACGATCCTATATTTAAGTTTCATCAATTGGGTTGTGTATTCTTGACTATTAGGAAATTTTGTTGTTTGTGTATCATTAGCATTTTTTGTGTATCTTTGGCTTACTTGCATGAGGGGTTTTGTGTGAATTCATGTAATGGGTGGCAAAAACAAAATCAACCCATTTGAGAAAATGTTATGTTCTCCATGTTGAATGCCATGTTCTTGGACTTGAAAAGCAATAGTCCTCATTTTGGAAGTGCGATGATTAATATTCATGACTATATCAAGATAATTTTTTTCCCCCTTCTACATGTTCCAAGTAGCGATCATCATCAACATGCAAAGTGTTTTTTTTTGGATTTGATATCGTGTTTTGGATGTTTTGTTTCATGTCCAATGATGGGAATACGCTTCCTTTTTGTAGATATTGGGTTATGTGCCAAAGGAAGTTAATTGTCTAGAGTGGGAGTTGTTACAAAGAGGGAGATTTTTGACACATTAATCAATGTCATACTTAAGACAATCATCATTGAGGTTGACTAGTAGGATTTCTTCCCTACTTTTAAATGGGTACCTAACAAGAGTTTGGAGGACAATATCAAGGCCATCGAAAGATGAGGAACACTTATCATCATGGGCCTTATCAAGGAACAATAAAACGTTTACAAAATCAATTGAATATATGTGATTACTTAACTTCTAATGTAATGTTAAATTCTACACAATATTAAATATTTTGAACTAAATAATAATCCATTGGGAATTGGATATAATTTCTAGTCATGGAATCATGTTTTTTTTATTAGTTTAAAAGTTAGATGTATTTCAATTTTTTAAATGAAGGTTGTCGGATCATCTATTTTGTTCTCCAAAGAGCATCTTCCAAAAATTATGCAAAACATGCAATTTCATGAATTTCTAGAACTAGACTTTGTTCACTTTGATCATCATGTAGTTTGAGTTTCACAATTCCTATATTCATTATTTAGTTAATTTATCATCAATATGTGTATTGTGGCCTATTGGGTGGTTGGATGATAGGGACTAAGGAAATGTCTTGTAGACATATTGTTAACAAAGCAAACATGTTTGAGTGAGTTGCAAATGGAGCAATTACTATGGGAGACAATACTTGAAAGCATAAACACAGTCATGGTGATAATGGAATGGATTATGTTTGAGCTTGCTAGGAATATTGGAGTACAAAAACATCTATATAAAAAAGTAGTTGATGTTACAAGTGGTCAAAATCAAACAACATTTTGGATGGTCAAAAAAAATGATATTCTAAGCATACTTTACTTGAATGTTGTGATTAAGGAAACTTTTTTTAAATACCCACCCAATCCATTGTTGCCACCTTGTTATGTTGACAAAGATACCACTCTTGGTGTCTATGACTTTCCTAAGGGTTGGCAAGTAGATGTTATTTTGATATACTAGTTGTTTACAGAAGTTTTTTTAAAAAATTTCCTTTAGTTTTGAAATCTGAGCACGAATTAAAGCATGTTCAAAAAGTAGTTTGATGCAACTATTCGACATTCAAGAAATCGTGGTAGAATAAATTTTCCCAAGGTTGTGGCCATTCCCAAAATAAACCCAAACTAGGATAAACGAGTAGAATGCATGGTTCAAGTTTGTGGGAATGTCCCCCAAAGCCCAAAGGTGAAGCCATGCCCCAAATAAGGGGCGTTAGATGAGGCAATAGCCAAATTCAACCTTATGTTTTGCAATGAATGTCCGTTTCATCCTAGTGCATGGAACCCAAGTTATCATGAACACAAACATACGCAAATCACAAGGCATATAAAGGGTAGGGTTTTTACACCTACTCTATAATCTAATGGGAGGAATCCTTTGATTATAAAAAAACATATTATCCCTTCCATACAAGGAATACTAAGTGTAATATCCCTTTTATTTTATAGGATGGGTACATCCATGGATATTTAAGGTGCCCTACAATTCTTCATTTAGAATATTTCTCCAAGTTATTTGTGATTCACATGTAGATTCAAATGTAAAACTCAAATATGGGATTAGGGCAAGGTGATGAACTCCCAAGCTCCTTAATAGACTCAAGCATGAATTCAAGGTGAACACAACGGAAGACTAAGGAGTTGAAATACACTCCCTTGCTCATAACACTTCGGGGGTAGAAGGGCGTGCTGGAGCTCCGAGATAAGGAGTAGGAAAAGTGACAAGTAACCTGACTCACAAGGACCTGCACAAACCAACCAACAAGTTGGTTAATGCATGATTGGACACTTTTGATGCATAGACGAGCCACATGCAAACACAAACTCACAAGAGTCACCATGGCTTGGATTTGGGGGAAGCCACCTTCTCCCTTATAGTATTATCTGTGCTTGGCCATAGGACCAACATCCAAATGTCATACTGTTCAGGGATTATCAAGTTGCAATCCTGAAATTCCTTAAATTGGAACTCCTGCAACTTTGGAAGCCCGTAACTTTATGTGGAAGGCTTCGATTGAGATGAGGTCTATAGCAAAGTTGTAGCCCTCATTGAGATTTTTCTAACAGTATGTGGCACACCACCTACACGCAAGTAAATTAGGGCAATTTTTGACTTCTAAACTCTTGAAAACATGAAATGTGATTCCCAAGTTTCACTCTTAGCATGCACCTTTGCAAAGCCCCTGCCTTGGTCACAAGCCTAAGGCTAGGGTTGTGACACAAGAGGTTTACAAGGAAGATTCATGAACCAAAGGTGTTTATTTTTAAATGCATTATGTATTGATGGACACATGTGTTTATCAATGTGTTTGGAATCAATATTGATCCAAATGTATGGTCTAATCTTGAGAAGTGGGATCCTAAACGCATGTTGAACAATGAAAGTTGAACCTAAATATCCAAAATTTGAGCATCATGGCTTTTGGTATAAGCAAAAACAATTGTGTTGGTATTACACATGTATTAAATTTGATGTTTAAGTACATACACCAAACTTGTCTAAAATGTAAACACTTGTAATAAGAGAATATGAATGTTGCAAAGGTCCAAAAACTTGATGTTTCCCTACACCCAAGGATACAATCAAATACCTACCATGGGCCAAAATTAGCATTACAAAAGGTTCAAATTAGTCTAGTTTATTTCTCATGGAAGTTTTATTACTATGACTTTAGTTGGAAATCAAATTTTACAATAGATCTAATTTTCTACAACAATTGAAAGTCGAAACATTAATTGATGCAGATTCCATTATGTTAGTTTTTGTTGTTGTGACACAGGCCATGTCAATTGCCACAATGTGATGCGCTCCCAAGCTCCTTGATGGACTGCAATGGGGGTTTGTAGTGAAAATATAAAAAGAGCAAGGAGTTGTGGACACATTCCATGATTCGCAACACTTGGGGGTCGAAAGGCGTGCTGGAGCTCCAGGATGGGACTAGGAAGAATGATAAGCACTTAATCACTCACATGGATCTGTACAAACCAAACAACAAGTTTGTTAGTGCATAACTAGAACACTTTTGGTGCTAGGACTCACCATGGGCAAACTTGGATTCACCACCTTCCCCTTTATAATATATTTTGTGCCTCTCCACGAGGCCCATATCCAAATGGGATTTTGTCTTGGGACTCCCAAATGGAAGTCCCGAAATTTCCAATGTTGAGACTCTCGCGACTTTGGGCCCCATAACTTTACATGCAGACCTTCAATTGAGATGGGTTTGAAGCAAAGTTGTAACCCTCGTTGAAAGCTTTCCAATAGTCTGTTGCACACCATCTGCATGCAAGGAAATCGGGGCAATTCCTGACTTTTAGTGGTTGGGAGTCAAATTGCTAATTTGACTCCCGACCCTTTTTTTGGCCATAACTTGTGTTTCAGATGTCCAAATGGGTCATGCAAGCTCACTTTAGATATCTATGTTCCAATATCTTTCCAATGATCTAAGGAACCCCTCAATCCACTAAATTTTTGACACTTATAATTGTTTTTTGAATATTCGGGAGTTCGCCAGGACTTCAACTTTTAAAGTGGAAGTTCCCTGGGGAGTGTGAGGGTTCATACCCTCACACTTTCTTATACTCTTGGGAGCATGCAATGTGACTTTCCAACTTCTCTCTCGGCTTGCAACCTTGCAAGCCCTTGCCTTAGTCGTGATCCCAAGGCTAGGGTTGTGACATAATGAATGTTGTAAGTTTGGTGCAACATCTAATATGGGAATTGGCACCAAAGGAAATTGAGCATCTCAATTTCAAAATAAAGGATGTTATGCATTTTCATATTCACAAATTCCATCCTCTTTAGTGTCTCATTACCCCATGAGTTAACCAACAATTACCATAATCCATTTTCAATTCACAATTTAATCTTCTTTTCAAGTGGTGTAAATGGGTAAAGAATTTTCTAAGGTTCTAAATTTTTATTAAAGACATATATATATTATCATAGTGGTTTTTCAAGTTCGACACTTGGGTGTCAAATAATTATTTTACTTTTCAAAATTCACTTATGTAATAAAAATAATAATTTGTGAGATTTCAACAATATAAAAAGGTAATATTCTTTGGCATGTTTGTTAAACTTTGAATCTTTAGCATAATGAAACCCTCTACAACAATTTTTGGGGGCAAGCATGATTGGGTGGACCCACTAGGAACGTCACATTGCCATTTTCTTAAACCACCTTGACTTCATGAATGATTTGTGATTTTATAGTATAATATTTGGTTATGTTGTTAAGATTTTTAGATTATGCATATCATGGATATTCTAATGGCCCATGTAAATTAAATTTTGAACATGCTTTGATGTTTTTAATATTTCCTATGTCAAAAATTTCAAGAAAGTCACTATTTTCAAGGAAAGTCATAGGAACACCTTAGGAATCCTTAAAGAACTTGTTTAATTTTATTCTTATTGTAAAAGATGCCCATGACATATATCTAGGAAAAATGTTTAACACCAACATGAAAACATGTGCATTAATTTTTTTATTCAAAAAAATATAGCAAGAAAAGTAGTCATCTAAAGGCCATAGGAATAAGGAGTGAATTTTTTTATTTTTTGGGCTCAACTTTGATTACTCCCTGCAAGGTTGATCGATTCCTATATGTTTCTAGTGCCTATTCGTTAAAAAAATCAAACCTTGGTATTAAAATATCTTTTAAGAATTTTAATGTTCTTGAAATTGATGTGTAATCAAGAACATAGATTCTTAAATGGAAAACTTAGAAAAATCTTGGTTGTTTGATTTGAAGTCCAAGTAATAAGAACCTTTAAAGTTTTAGCAATGTTGGTTTTCCACACCTTGTTGAAGTTTAGGTTAGGGTTTTCAAATAAGTTTGCTATGGTGACAAACATTTCCAAGCTTGCTTTGCTTGAACTTCCCCAAAGCACATGAGGCACCTTTGATTATTGTGTATTGCATTTTCATTTTTATCAAATTGTTTAGGAAGAGCCCAAAGTGGCAAAATGGTGATGGCAATGGTGTGCAACAACTAAAGAAGTTGGTGGTTATGACAAGTGGTTAAAGCAAACCATTGTTAGAGAATCTAACATTTAGGGTTTGAAGCTTTTATGTTAGAATGTAACAATTTTTGAATTGTAATATTTTTTGCAATTCAAGTTGATGAGCTATTTGTTGCACTTTTGTTTTTAGAACTTGAAGCATGATCTACAAATGCATTTGAATGTGAACCCTCTAATTGAGACAATTTCATAGAATGAATTCATGTCAATTTACAATTTTAGGGTTCGACAATAATAAAATTGAATTTTTAATGTTCATGGATGGTTCATTGATGCAAAAATACCTTTGAAACATGTGAGCATATTGCTGATAGTGGCCACCTGATCATCACAACTCTTTTATGGGTTATATTTGTTTGGTTCTTGTGTTTGTGCAAAAAGAAAGCTTGGACGTTTCCAAACTGAACTCAAGAACTAGATGGTAAAATAAAAAAGAAATCATAATATTGTCTTATTTTTGTTCTAAGTCTTATTAATTGAAGTCTTAAAATCACTTACTTTAGGTTTATGGATGAATGTAGTTGTTATAACCGTTGTGATATTGTTTTTTCTTTGTAAGGTAATTCTCTTTGCTCAAAGCTCTCAGATTACTTGCTATAGGTTTGCAAATCAATGCAATTGCCACATCCTTTGGGATACTATTTTTTTTGTAAGGTAGTTTCTTTTTGCAAGGCCTATAATGTTACATGTCATGTCTATAGAGATTTTGAACATTAAGGAAAAGAATCATTTTACTCATACAATGTCTTAAATATGGTTGTGTTATTAGATGGACCAAAAGTTGTAACATTGTTGTCAATAAGCTCAAGACAAGGCTAAGATGAGTTCTTGAATGAAGTGATGTTCATGACTTTTCACCATTGGTGTTCAACATCATAATCTTGTTGAATTTTGTGGTTATTGTCTCAAAGGTGATCAACATCTATTAGTGTATGAATTCCTAGCTAATAGAAGCCTCCACCAAGCCTTGTTCACTATGACCTAATATTGTGACACAATTCTTTTTGGTTGTGGTAGTTGAATCTCAAAATTCTGTTTTGTGAAAGGTAATATCTCTAGTCAATTATGTGTTTAGAATGCAGTTGTGGCACAAGTGCTCAAGATTTGCAATACCTTATTCATGAAATGGTAAAATCTTAGATGTAACCCAGTGCTTAGGGTTTAAGATGTGTAACAAAGTGCATCATGTAGGTCACATTGCTAATTTAGGAACTAATGTTTCTTACAATGCAATTTTGTGGACTCAAGTTGCAATGATGTTATGCTTTCTAATATAGTCAAGTGTATTAATAATCTAGTCATCCTCGCTAACTTTATTGTCAGTGCATATTGGGGTTGGATGTTAGATCTTGCAAAATAAACTTGAGGGGGTGAGTGGAGATGACACAACAATGTCACTAGGACCTCAATCAACACAACAACACAGCAAGTTGTGGTCGCTCCAATAGGGTCTATGGGAACTTTTGGGCTAGGTCAAATAGAGGCACCAATAACATTTCTAGATCAAAGTAAATTTTCTATTTTCATTGGTGCTTTTGCTAGTCCCATTAAGCAAGACGTGCCTGCCTTTGGTATGACTTTGGAATGTAAAATTTGTGACTTCTTAATGTGACAATTATATTGAATGCATGATTTACAACCATGTTTTAATTATGCACAATCTATCAGCTTCCATTAATTCAAAGAAACAAATGGCATAAGCTTCAAAGGCCTTTTTGAAGAGTTACATTACATGGAGGCAAAAATCTAATGATCATTTAGAACTAAAAATTTTAGGCAATTAAATAGCTTTTGCTTGAGAAGAATTTGATCATTTGTATTTAATTTGAAAATTGCCTAACATTGTGCTAATTCAATTTCAAGTGATTTCTTTCCTTGTGTAATTAGGCACTTGACAAGAACCTAATTTGGAGTACATTTTTTAGGCTTTCAAGCAATTCAAGAAGGCATTGTTTGGCATTTTGTTAACAAAGGCTAGTTGGCCCCATCAATTGTTGAAAGTGGGTCCTATTATTAAAATTCAACAAATTGGGCAACAAATGTTGAAATGTGTTATTTACGTTACTTATGTTATTTGCCTTTTGTCAATTCTATTATGTTATCATGTAAATAAATATGTTATCTCCACAAGTTAGTGCATCTTGATGAATTAATTTGTTGGTAGAAGTTTTGCTTGTTATGTACATAGGATATATAGACAAACCAAGTGATCTATGCATTCATTCATATTGGAAAAGCTCACAATTTTGCAAGTTTCTATTTTTTACTTGGCATCTTTCTTTTACAATCTAGGATCACAATTCTTTAAATTGAATTCAAGAACTTCATTTTAAAGAAGAAATTGATTTTCACTAAATGTTTTTTTTCATAAGTGTAGTTGCAAAAGTCCAATATTACTATAGTTGAATTGGATTTTATTTAGGGTGAATGTAGAAGGGGCTCTTTTGTATACATTTTGTTAGAGTGATAAACATGGTGCACACTACTATTACTAGAGCATGGGATGGTGAAGGTACTTGTGTACATTTGAAGAATGAAGCCACAAGAAAAGCTACACAACATGAAAGGCAAAGGAGATCTAGAACATGCAGAAGGTTTGCTATGCAAAATGTTGCACAAAATGTTGAACGTAATGTGCCTATCATTGATGCAAATCCTATGTTGGAAAACCTTATTGTTAACTTAAAAAGGTCAACTTCAAGAGCAACACAACGATTCATAGTGTAATGGTTTAAGATGACTTCAACTAAAGGTTTGGAATACCAACAAATGTTGCTTCCAATTTTTTTGAGGAATCCAATCTGGCTAGATGTTTTGCCAAACTTAAAAGATTTGGAAAACACACAAAACATTGTGTAAAACTTGTCAAAAGGATGGCAATATGTGAAAGGGTGCCATTCCAAAGATGACCAACATGCTCAAAATGTCATCATTCCAATGGTGGAATTTAATTTGATGTTTACCACTCCACGTAGATGAGGGTAGGTCTTGAATCTTGTATGGATACTATTCTTTGGGCTTTCTATGGGAAGGCTAAAAGGAGAGATGTTTTATCCTTTTTTATGTGTGTATTTCTTATTGTTCAATTTTGGACAGATAACAACATAGTGAGTCCCAATGTGAAAAATGTTGTCAAGAAACACCTTTGTTGAAAATCATGGAAGATGCATCCAACTCACCTTCTTTTAGAGTCCTAGGTATGTTGCTTTGATTTACACAAATTTTTGAGTTCTATGTATCCTAATTCCTAAAATTTCAACCTTAAATAACTTAGAATTACAAGTTGAACTTCTAGTGATTTCCTTTCTCCTTGGCATAAAGATTAACGATATTGCAAGTAAGATTTTAAAGTAAGCTTCTTCCATTTTTTTCCCTTATATCTTGAGCACTAGGATTGGTGATTTCAATTTCTATTTAATCAATTTATTTAAATTTCTTATAGACCCATGAAACCTACATCACATTTATTAAAATTTATTAATGTAAAATTGTTTTTCCTTTCTCCTTCCTATTTTCAGCTGTGATTCTAGCCTTAAAAATGTCTATATGAACACATGAAGATTTCTCCATTCCTTTTGTTCTTTTACTAAAACATTTCCTTTACATATTTCCTAGGTTTACATAATTTACTACATTCCTAAGTCAAGTCCTAGCTCCTTTTTCCTTTTCCTAATTTACTAGAAACAAATTGTGGAAATGTCTATCCCATGTTTCTTTTTCTTTCCCAATCGATGTTTTGATAAATATCATTATGAACCCTTACTTCACATTTCTTGTTTAGTTCAAGATTTTGATCCAATTTGGTACATGTAATATTTCAAGGATTAATTTAATGTGGTGTTTATGGGGCTTGCAACTTTCATTTTACACACGATTTATGGAACAAAAACCAAATAATTAGGTTATGGTCCTTTGAAAAGTTGAAACCCTAGTTTATAATAAAATTGAAGGAGTTTAATTCTTGTTATTACAACTACCACGTACAGCTGGCAAAGTTGAAAGAGGAGTTCAATTCCATGCACAATGGGTTGTTTCATCAAAATGTGAGTGCACTTGCAATATTTGTAAGCCTTTTGGTGAAACAACTTGTGTTGCCAATACCACTATTGTTTTTTATGTTAAAAACATTTGTGACCTCATCTTGTGTTTGGAGGTAGAGACAAACGAGTTCCATAAGTTAAATTGCATTTGAGGTGATTGTTTTTAATGTCGTATTTCAACATTATAACTTTACCTTCATGAACCTGAGACCAATATTGAGGAAATAGTTTCATGGCATCAATTTGAACAAGTTTGGGTGGGGAGATCAAATGATGGCAATGATCAACATGTTCTATGCCTTGGATACAAACAAACCCCTTTTACACGAGACATTGAATGATGAATTTTTTTACACTAAATTTTTTTGCCTTGGATTGGTTTCACTTAAACCTTCTTATCCACAAACTTTTTCAATAATCCATGTTGATCAAATCAAGGAACCTATAAATAATTCAATTGGGGTAGTTGATCATTAGGACTTGAATATTAATAGAAGAAATTTGGTGTCACCTATTTGACCTATTTGAACGAAAAAACAAAGGTGGCAATGAATTTTTTGGGGACAACATTGAAAATATTGTTGAACTTGACCATGGTGTAAAACAACACATGAACAAGTGTGTTGACAATGACCATGAACCAAAACTATGGGGTGGAACCACACTAGGGTGTTAGAATTTTGACGGATTCGAATTCCTTTTCAAAGTCCTTTTCTACTGTAGTTGAAAACTAGTTTAAAATATGAATATTTAGATGGTATTGAAACTAACCTTTTTTTCCATTTCCAATTTCAAATCATGATGTTATAAGGCATAAAAATCACAAAAGATTTTTTTAAAATGCTTAAAAAGGCTTTAAAAATAATTATAGGTTTTGGTATTTTAAAAAGTCCATAACATATTAAATTAAAATCACATTCCATTCATTGAATGGATTTTTTTGTTTAAACACGATTTATCCAATATCCCAAAGTTTCAAACACATAAGACTAACACATTGTAAAATAAAAGTCCATATCCATGAGTTTTGCATGTGTGACAAAAAGTGCGGGCAAAATTCAAAAGTCCATTACTTATTATCTATCCACAATTTTGATTTGATTTTTTCATTCTTAGAAGATTCATTATGGTAGTTTAGATAAGTGAGTCATTTAAAAGATTATTTCAATGAATTTTATTTAATTTATTTTCTTGTATCTAGGGAATACATGAAAAACTATCATTGTGACATCCATGTAAGGTCACTGTAGTGTGTAAACACCCTATGGACGTATTTTCAACCATTTGTCAAACTTTTCAATTGTTTTGAATGTGTAAGATACAAAAGTTGGGGCAAAACTTTTGAAAGGGTTTGAAAATCAATCATATTTTTGTTCTTTCAATCTTTCAATTATAGTTTTTTTGAAGTTGATGAACATTTCTATGGAATTAATAAATTTTTGTACCTTGTATATTGCAAATTTCCATTAGTAGAATCTTGTTGCACATTTTACACTTGACTTACATCACAAATTTAACATCTCATGACTTAATAATGAAAATTGTGCAAAATTTGTTCATTCATAACTTGTAAGTTTCATACATTGATATTGTGCATTGAAAACACATTTGACACATGAACTTATAGGAAGATGAAAAATTCATGTGACATTTGTTCATTCATAGGTTTGTATTTTATTTCTTAACACATTTATTAATTTGTTAAACATGTTTTCAACACATGATATTCATGTGTAAAATGTAGAAACTTATGAATGAACGAACTTCACACAATTTTCATTATCAATTCATTACATGATAAATTTGTGATGTATTTAGTCTACTTTACTCTTTTTTTTGGTGACAAAATGGTCTTGTAGATTTAGATTGGTCTTTTTATGGGGTATAATATAAGGGTCCTATTGGGCTTGTCTAAATCTTCTTTTGAGCACTTGCCCAATTAAATCAATAGACCCAAAAGGCTTGTCCATTGTGTCTTTTAAGGGTATTAAGTAGAGGCTGAAAAGGCCACATGGAAACCATTACATATGCGAATAAACTTGTGAACATGGAGTATGCTCTTAAAGTGTTCAAAAACATGGCCACACATCTTGTGATGTGGTCTTTTTGATAGCCATGTTTAAGGGGATAATATAGCCCGCATGTCTAGGGTTAGGAAACTCTTGCACATTGGAAATGGATGTGTGAAAAAGGTGTGTGCATTGCCAGGCTTCCACCAAGTTCATTGCAGGGATAGTTGGGAGAGTGATTAGTGTAAGTGATGCAAATCAATTCCATAAATTTGAAGATGATCATTGGTTTCTTTGGTTGTTTATTTAGAAACTTATACATTATTTTTGTAAAAGTGTTGATGTGCTATGCAAGAAACTGAACTGAAAACTTTATTGCAACTGAAATTTTTATTGAACAACTTATTTGCTTGTAGAAAATAAGGAGGTCGTGTCATGTTGGCTTAGGACTAGTGTTTTGAAGGTACCTAGTTTGCAGTGTTAAATTCAAGGTTCAGTTTCTTCTGACTCAAACCTAAGTTGGCACAATTTTATAGGAATCAACACAAATAATGAGGCCATGCAACTAGTCTTTTGCAAGGATTCAGAACCAAAATCAGAATGAGGAAAAAACACTATTGAACGTCGGGTCATATTATTTAAGTAGGCAAGTCGAGTTTGTTTTGAAAAGTTGGCAAAGAGGCTGAACTTTATAGGCTGAACTAATTAATTGTTGAACTCCATATTTGTATGGACTCATGTTTTAATTTGTAGTAAAAATTTGTACCTAGTGATGTGGAATGTTTAGTGTGTACATAGAACTGGACCTGGTTTTTTGAACCAGGCCTAGAGGCTCTAGAATTTGAAAAAATATGCCAAAACTGGAACTGAAGTGAAAATTGGAAGAACTGGGCTCAAACCTGGCAACCAGAGAACCTCAAAATAACTTTAAAGCCTCAAAAGCAGGACTGAAAGTTCTCTAAAAGTTCTCTAAACATGAAAGAACCGGACAACATTGTTTGGGACCTGCCACAACATTGCACAAGTCAGGCTGCGACATCGATGGTAGATTTGCTCAATGTTTTGAAAATGATTGAGTGGTGAGTGTTGATTGTGTGAGGGCCCCCTGTCTCCCCATGACACTAAAACCTATGCCACTGTGGGAACTTCCTTCCGTGCCCCACATAAGGGCACTCCATTCCACATTTTTAATGATTTGCCCAAAGATGATCTTTGCATTTTAAATAGGATGTTGAAGAAAAGCCCGAATTAATTGTCTTCATGGATTGCCAAATTTTGTTTTGATTATAACTTGAACTTGCATTGAGTGATTACTTTGCATAATGATCCAATGATAACTGCCAGATACAATGACAATCACGCCATGAGTTGTCATTTTGACCTTTTTCCATCTTGTTTTTTTCCTTTCTTGGATTCATCCCCAAGTGAGTATTTACAACTTGGTGTGTCATCTGGACTGAACCTTTCTTTGGGTCAAAGAAAAAGCATCCCTTTGATGTTAGTCCCTGAGTTCATTCAAAACATACAGATTTTTCCAGGGCACATGAAAGTCACTGGGTTATGTCAGAATTTGGGTGTAATGTGTTATATCCAAACAACACAACTTTCAGTTGGAGTGGAAAAGTCAGTTAAGTTGATACAATTGTCAAATGTAAGTGCAAGAGCACCACAATGAAGTTCCTTAAAACAACCTCTGCATGTAATGTTCAAAGCAACACCACCCTACATCCTCCAATTTGCAATAAAGAATGAGAAACAGTTACAAGTCCCCCCACCAAATTTGGAAATGGAAACAAAGGTTATCATAAAACCACCTGAATAGAGAGTCCCTGATGACTCCATATTATCTCATACTGTGAGGATTTCTACACCTGATTCAGTTATGAGCAAAGAATGCTCAAATTGTGCAGATAGGCCACCATCTGCCGTCACTACAGTCCAATTATCATTCCACATGACATCCCTTATGCTCCCCATTGTCAGCATTGGCTCTGCACAACCACAGTAAATGATCAGATCCATGCTTATTTCTGCTCAACTCAAAAGCAAACACCCCTTTTGGTAAATACAGAGAACAAATGCAGTCATAAAATGGCAAGTCCATCTGTCACAAAGTGATGAAGTTTCAAGGCGCTGGGATGTCAAGTGCATGCTTGTGACTGACAAGAGCTTCCTACTATCCTTCTCCATACATCCTCAAACAAAAGCATAGTTACTAACTCTCACCTGCAGAAAGAGTAAAACAGTGATTCTAGAAATGCTAAGTTGATACATCTCCCTGGACAACTATTTCTGTCAATAGAACTAAAATTCAGGACTGGTATTTACCAATGGTGAATGTTTGCCCAACAACCATACGCCCAGGTTGATTGTTGCCTGCCCGTCAACACAAGACGTAATGTCAAATAAAAACATCAGAACTCAAGTCAATCTTAGTCAACAATCAGCCCTCTTCCCAAGAGTTCTAATGGTGCACAACTAGGTTGGATTCTGCAGGAGGGAGGTGAACCCTTACGATTATGTAAAATTGAGGGTGCAGAATGGAAGACTGCACCAACCCCATGCCCTACGAAGTGCTCCACCACACCATATCTATACCTGTCTGCAATTTCACTGCAAGAAGCCCACATATATGTGACAATGATGCTCATGAGAAAAAAGTTGCTTCAGAAAAGTAAACCAACTTACAGTGAAAACTGGGCAACATATCCAAAAGTATAAAACAGCATCACTTTTGGTTGCTAAGTTGGCTTACACACTTGATGGTGGCACCAATCTTCTTGAATTCCACACCAGGACCACAAATAGCAATAGCCTTGTCTAGTGCTTCCCTTGTCACCTACTCACAAGAACAACATCCATCTGATGTTCATAATGATTTCTGAAGAGTTTGTTTCTTTGTGTATGTGGTGTATACTGCTCAAACCCTTCTTTTTGGAAGAGGTTGACACAGAGAAAGGCATAGACAGTACCCAATAATGAAATGACCAACCCACATGGATAAAAAACTGATTCTCTGCAGGTTTGATAAGCCACCCACCTCAACAAGCTGTTTTGCATCATCATCCACAGTACCACAGTAGAAGGTCTTTGATGTGTCCCCATGATAACCCTGCATAGTCCCAAAAGATATGATCCACCAAAATAACTTATCTATAAAAGTCTCTCCAGCATAATAGATTGAGCAACTTGAACATATATCTCTGCTTGTGGAGATTGTCAAACAAAATATGGGCTTACATTTAAGTAGACTGTCACATCGATGTTGATGATGTCTCCGTCCTGCACACTTTCACCTCAATGTCATGAATAGGCCCACAGAAGGCAACAATCTAGTAAGACCTTGAGTTTGAGTTTAAACCCAAGCATACAACATTCAGCTTGTAGACTGTGCAAGATTTTAAGGCTACACATATGATAGAGAAGCTGGAGTGTACCTGGAGGGGTCGGGAGTCTGGAATCCCATGACAGATACACTCATTTACAGATGTGCAGACACTTTTGGGGAAACCGCCATAGCCAAGAGGTGAGGGATATGCACCTGCATCAATAATCATCTTGTGCACTTCTTTGTCTATTTCATCTGTTGTCACTCCTGGCTGTAGCAAGTCCCACCCTTTATTCAGTCCTTCCCTTGCATAATCCTATGCTTATACTTCAGAATCCATGCAGGACCTATGTGTCTGTGCGAAGGTGAATGAGAAGGACAGCAAACCCTAGATTTCAAGTAAATCTTAAAGCACTTAGCTCTTAAGAGCAAATTCTAAAATGACAATTAGGTTGACAAGCTGTAAAAGAGACAAGAAGGAGGGATTATCCGGTTAACCTTAACAAGTGTTCCAGCATAATCACGAACCCTAGCAGCAAGTTTGCCAGATATTCGCATACGCTCAATACCCTCTGCATTTTGGATTTGGAACTGGTCCAAAAATGGGGGTGCCTCTGAGGAGCCAACATAGGGGGGTCGAGGAATGTGTTTTGGAACTGGCAATCGAGGTGAGACCTTGCCTTGCTGTAGCTTCAGGTGCCGTCGCCTTGACTCCTCCACCAGCTTCTCCTGCTGCTCCAATCTGCAGATTGTCAGTTCATATCCCAAGGTCACTTTCTTCTCACCACACCCAAATCTCTCTTCTCTTTCTCCATCCACAAGCCATTGGGGTTCACTCCACTTGCAAGAAGTCCAATTCTGCAGATTGTCAGCTCATCACTCCTAAGGTCAATATCTTTTCACTGCTCACAATCTTGCATCTCTTTCTCCATCCACAAGCCACTGAGCTCCACAATTGCACTCGCAAGAAGGCTAAGCAGACAAAAGGCTTCATAAAACTCGCAGAATCACAAATTCAAGGAGAAGCTCTTCTTCAGTACACACCTTTTGTTGAACAAAAGTTCTGCAAATCCTGACTTCTTCTTGGACAGTACGAGTAAGGCTCCTGCCATTCTCCTTCGACAATCTGCAACACACACACCACACAGTTTTTAAACTTCAAGCAACCAAGTTCTTTGTAAACTGAAGAATTTCATAACCTCGTGAGAGCTTCTTCCATCTGCCAAGAGTTGCAATCCTGTAACACCCACCGGGTTTCGATTCTACTGCAGAATTGCTTCGAACTACAGACGGTGACAAGCACCCATTCCACTAAATGGCGTGAAGATTGGAACCCTAGTTTGAGCCAGCTCCAGGAATTGCACAGCATGCCATACTCATGTGCACAAATTGTCCATTTTTCCAGTTCTAAACTGCATGAGGATCACAAGTTTGAAGGCAGTGGTTGCGTGGTGCAGTGATGCCTTCAAACTTGCAGTGGTTGCAAAATTGAACACAAAGTGTAGCGGAAATCCGTGAGCTCAGAATGTGGAGGCGTGATCGATAATCTGGAAGCATTCCTCAGGTTGTAGGAGAAGAGATATACCGAGAGATTGATGCCCCAGCCCAGGCATGGCTATCTCTGATGACAGTTTGACGAAGGAGGAGGAGGAATGCGAGCGGCACAAGGCACAACCCCAGAACGAAGATGAGAAACGGCTCGTGCTGGATGCACACACCATCGACGCCATCATCACCAATAACAGGAGCTTTCAGCTTCCAAAACTCCAAACTTGAACGAAGAAATTTCTAGTGAAAACACCGCAATTTCGAACCTTTCCCAGGAGGAGCTCGACGTGCGGTGGATGCAGACTCTTTTGTTTTGGTTAAAATTCCGAAGCAAACAGGACTTGAAGAAGAAGATGGCAGGCACCTCTTCTACGAAAAATGAGCTCAGCAATGACGTTGATGACGCAACAGGAGGTTTTTCGAGACTCCCGTTAGAAGAGCTTTTTCTCGTTGCGGCCAGGATTTGCAGCGTGGATGTTGTGTTTTGGAGGTTGATTGTCGGCAGCTCTTGTGCGATAGTGGGACCAACAAGCTACTAGAAGAGGAGGAGATGAGGAGATGGAGGAAACAGCGTAGTTTGGAAATCCATGGCCAGCGAGTCCGATCAAGGTCTAGCACCCCCAACACTACTACCGTTTGCTGGGAGTTTCAGTCTGCCACTCCTCTTTGTCGTCCTAATTTGTCTTTGTTTCTAAACCGAACACTTGCACTTCACGCACTCCTGATCACATTCCATTCTTCCCAAAACAGCAACAATAACCGGCCTCTCGGACCCCAAAGAGGTACAGAGAACAGATGTGTGTAGATGTGTGTTGTTTCTTGCGAGTTCCTCTCACACATCCTTGTCTGATTCTTTGTTTTTTTCTCGCAAGAGTTTGCTTTTAAGATTTCTGCAATATCTTATCCATGTTTTGACAAGCGTTCGTCGATTCAGGTAAAAGAGAGCTCGGAAAGGATTGCCATCGGAGATTGTAAACCTAGAACGGCTTGGCTTGGAACAACTCTTTGTTGTTCTTTGTCGTGAAGCGCTTCTCTACCTGTTCTTCTATTCGTTCTTCCGCCTCATGTGATCGCGTCGGTGTTATGAAACCAACTGAAACAGCGATGGACTTCTCGACTCGATTTCTTTGCATCTGATGTGCAACATGCGCGATGTGAATTGAGCCAGCCGATTGAAGCTGTGTTTCTTCGCTCCTTCGTGTATGCGCATGGCAGTGCGAAAGACAATTAACAGTGACGCGGGCCGATTCGGACTTATCTTGAGTCAGTTCTGGATTCTGCCTTATTCCCGTTCTTTCTGTCCTTGATGTCGGCTTTTAGAAATTCTGCCCATTGGATGCGTTCACCATGGCTGATGGAATTGCAAACACAAAGTGTATATTATGGAGGAATATGTACCAGACTTTGCGAACACTGATGACCATATTCAAGCTATCAAGTGTTGGGTGGATGGTTGGTAGACTTTGCATAATTCTTCTTCCCTCATCTTGAGGTTGTACGGTTGAGGAGTGGGGATCAAGAATTCTCAAATATTGCTGGACTGCATGTAACAGGTTCTGATCTCTGCAACAGGGCCCTAGCCTCTTGGAGTGGGGAGCTTGAACCAACTGCAGAAGCTAAGTTCTCAGGAAGTAAGTGCTGAATTTTATGTTTGAAAATTGATGCCAAAGAATGCCAAGGATCTTGTAGTGCATTTTCTCAACTTTGATTCTGGGCTGTAACAATCTGTTTGTAAGGTTTACAAATAGATGGCACAGAATTCACTGAAGATGTATCTAAGCTTTCAAGTGGCAATTGATGGAAATAAGCAGAATGTTGGAAACAACAGTGGGAGAATGGTCTCAGACCCATCTCATTGATTTCAAATTGTGGTCATTGTTAAGCATGTCCTGGTGGACATGTAGCCAAACTGCATAAGTGAAGAAGCAAGGTCTTGAATCAGATGGAAGTTCTGTTTGAGCTTTTGAGCTTTTCACCAGTTCCTGTGGTTCATGCAGCCCGGATTGAGAAACTTTGGAGAGAGTTTTTCTCTGATCCTTCACAGTGGTGGGATCATAGATCAGAGAAGGTAAATGATGATGATTTTTGTCACAATCCTCTTGTTGATGGAAGAAATCGATATAGCTTGATTGTTATGATAGCCTGGATTGCATAAACTGTGAGCAATACATCACTCAATCAGTTCCTTTTGGATTTCTGGATGTAGGTGAATGCAAAGTACCCAGATTTCAAGAATAAAAAGACAAAAGCTGCACTTTGGCTTGCTGACCGACGGACACCCCCTTGGGTGAAAGCAGAGATGACTGCCATGACACCAGGGACTATACAACTGGATGTTTATTCATGGAATAGAAGGCTTTCAAAATATGTCAAGGCTGGGAAATATCAGAGGGTAATGATGCTTTACCAACAAATGCAACATGAAGGCTTGAGACTTAGCACGTTCACTTTTGTTCCAGTGCTAACGGCATGTGCCAATTTACAAGCACTTGAAGATGGCAGGTGTGTTCATCAACAGGTCATTCAAAGTGGTTGTGAGTCTGATGTGTTTGTGGCGACTAGCCTTATTGACATGTATACCAAATGTGAGAGCATGGAGGAAGCATGGGAAGTGTTCAACAAGATGCCAAAACGCAATGTGGTCTCTTGGAATGCCATGATATTGGGAAATGTGAAATGTGGACAAGGGCAGAAGGCGTTGGAACTATTTCAACAAATGCAACCAGAAGGTGTGACACCAGATCCAGTAACTTTTGTGGGGATCCTAAATGCATGTGCTAGCTTACAAGCACTTGAAGAGGGCAGGCAGACTCATGAACAAATTATCCAGAATGGTTGTGAGTCTAATGTCTTTGTGGGCAGTAGCCTTGTTGACATGTATGCAAAATGTGGGAGCATGGAGGAAGCTTGGAGAGTGTTCAACAAGCTGCCCTCACATGATGTCGTTTCTTGGACTGCCATGTTATTGGGACATGTTAAATGTGGGGAAGGGCAGAAAGCATTGAATTTATTTCGACAAATGCAATGGGAAGGTGTGAAGCCAGCCCCTCTCACTTTTGTTGGAGCACTAAATGCGTGTGCCAGCATAGTGGCACTTGAAGAGGGCAGGTCTGTGCACAAGCAGATCAATGAAAGCCATTGTGAGTCTGAAGTCATTGTGGGCAGTAGCCTCATTGACATGTATGCCAAATGCGGGAGCATGGAGGATGCTTGGAGAGTGTTCAATAGGATGCCCTCACGTGATGTGGTCACTTGGACTGCCATGCTTAATGGATTTTCCATGCATGGGCATGGTGGGGAAGCTATTGCACATTTTGAACAGATGTGTGAAGAATGCATTGAGATAAATAACATTACTTTTGTTTGTCTTCTGTCAGCTTGTAGTCATGCAGGCCTAGTGTATGAAGGCCTGTGCTACTTTGATTCCATGAACTTAGTTTACAGGATTTGTCCAACAGTCGAACATTACACCTGCATGGTTGATATTCTTGGTCGTGCTGGTCATCTGCATGAGGCAGAGGATATGATCAAGACAATGACAGGTGAACCAAGCATAGCTGTGTGGATGGCTCTGCTTGGTGCTTGCAGAATTCATGGTGATGCAGAGGTGGGAGAACGCATCGCAAAACGAGTTCTTGAAATTGACCCTGGAAATTTTGCAGGCTATGTGCTGTTATCAAATATCTATGCAGCAGCTGGCAAGTTGGAGCTCAGAGAAGATGTCCAATTGCAGGGGGAGAAATTGGGTGTGAAGAAACAATCAGGTTGCACTAGGATTGAAGTGAATAATGAGGTACATACATTCATAGTAGATGATCAAGATCATCCTCAAATGACTGAAATTTATGCAGAACTGAACCAATTGTCAGAGCAGATGAAGAACACTGGGTGTGGGCCAGATACTAAATTGGGCCTGGAGGATATAGATGAAGAAGAAAGGTTGTCACATTTGCATCACCATAGTATGAAACTAGCCATTGCATTTGGGCTCATCAGCACACCTCCTGGTACTATGCTCCGCATCATCAAGAATCTTCGGGTATGTGGTGACTGCCACATTTCCACCAAGTTCATATCCAAGGTAACTGGTAGAAAAATCATAGTACGGGATGCAAATCGATTCCATCACTTTGAGGACGGTGTTTGTTCTTGCCAAGATTATTGGTGATGACAGCAGGCATCTTCTCAATGGAATATGCTTATATGTTTTCTGGCAGCTCATACTGAAGGTATTTGGCTCTTCTTGACCCTGCTTGTACTGGGGTAATATGATCATAAGGCACCTTGGTATGTGGCATCTCATTGACACAAGGCAGCTGGGGCGGTGAGGGATCTTACCAGAAGACCTCCAGATTTTTCTGCACAGTAAGGTTCCCTGTCTGGGCCATTACCTAGTTGTAGATTCCCTATACCCAAAGCATGGTAAAGGAGCTTACAACTGTGGATGCCATTAATGGTGAACTCTGTACATATTATGCCTGAGCTGTGAGGATAGCAGATGAATTAGATTTGGATTTGATGTTATACATGAACACAAGGTACCTGGAATTCAAGCCTGATAAGACACAAGAGGAAGTATAGGTTGAGGACTGACAGAACCTTAGATTGGGGTGGACGGAGAATTGGTTCCAATGGCACAGTGCCCAATATTGGAGAAAGGAGGATGCAATCATAGTTTTTGACAATCTGCCCTTACTGTTGTTGTCTATTAGAATGTTGTAATGTTGGACTTTATGAACTGTGGGTGAGGCCAGGAGGTACTACAACTCTTTAAATAAATGGAACAAGAAGGTGTGGCACAAGGCCCTTCAACTTTTGTGGGAGTATTGAATGCATATGCAGGTGTAGGGGCACTTCAACCAGGCAGGTGTGTTATGTGCGTCTCATTTCAAATATAAAATTGGATGTGGCTTATGAGTCAAATGTCTTTGTAGGGAGTGGTCCTGTTGCCATGTATGCGAAATGTGGGGGCTTGGAGGAGGCTTTGCAAGTGTTCAGTAAGATCCTATTGCACAATGTTGGTTCTTGAACTTCCATTATTGTTGGACATGTGAAATGTGGGAAGTGGTAAAAGGCATTGGAACTACCTATTTGAAAATATTGTCAAACACTCTCATATTATTGGTGTTCTTCACTTCTTACATGGGATGGTTTGGTGATTGAATTGTTTAAAATTTTAGTTTGATCTCTAGTAGATTTGTTGAAATTGAGATAGTTTTGTGTCCTATGTGGGTTTTTTCTGCAACTATTAAATGGGGTGTATTTCATGACAAGTTCCATCAGTTCATTGCACATATTAGCACAAATGCAATCAACATGTGGATCATGGAGCTGGTTCTAAGAATATTGGCTTTGGGGATTCTAATTTGCGAAGGTTATAAACTCACACAAAGTTATGATCCTTGCTTTTGACTTTGCATGTACAAAAGTGGCATGATTTGGCTCTACACTTTTTTTACATATCTGTTCAAAAATGTTGAAGAGCTTCCTTACCAGGCTCATCCATGGCAAATCCTCTAAGCATGGCAGTACAAGAGATAACATTGCACAAGGAAATTTTGTTGAACACTCTCCAAGCATACTCCATGCACCTCACATTTGACATGAATGTCAACAAGACTACTTTTGACAAAGATATCTGACTCAAAACCACTTTGAATATGCTTTGAATGATCTGCTTGTGAGTATACATGGTCTCTTTTCAGTGCCACTGGAATGGCACACGCATTCAGCACTGCCACAAACATGAAAGGATTTTGGTTGCACACTTTCCTGTAGAATTTGTTGCAATACTTGGACTGCCATCCGCCTCTGCCTACAGCTCACATATTCCATATTATAATACTCCAAGAGACCATATCCCACAAGGATGTCTTGTTGAATACTGTCCAAGCCTCCTCCATGCTCAAATTTTTGCATACAAAGGTTAATCCTTAAGAAGACATGAATTTGCAACCACTCTGAATGATCTGTTCATGAGCATGCCTGCCCTATTCAAGTACACTAGAACATGCATTCCTCTCTGTGGCCCCCAGAGGAACAAGGAAAATGTTGGAAAACAGAACAGGCTTCAAATCAAGTCGTGAAGATTGAGAACATGGCATTTGAATGGATCCTGCATCACACTATTATCACTTTGCACCTGAAGTTCTAAGCATTCTATTTCAGAGCTCATGCAATTGCAGTAGTGATGGCCTTCTTCCAGCCCATTCACATAACAGTAAAAATCAACTCCAAAAAGAAGTCCGCAAAAGGGATGGAAGATACAAGCCAAAGAATCCTAAACCCCTAACGAGCTTGTAACTATCGAGAGCTTCTCTCGTATCTCCTCTCTCGATTTTTCTTGACTGAATCGGGCGAAAACACGTTGTTGACTTCGTATTCCATCATTGATTTGCGTGCGTAACGACACTCTTGCTCTTCTGCTTCTTCCTATGCTTTGTTTTTGCCTCGTGGTACTGGGGATGGTGAGGTGAGGAAGTTAAATGCTAGGATTGCAAAGGAATGTCTGTTTTATTTCAGGAAGTCCAGCTGCTGTGTGGTGATGGAAGGATCACTAGTCCTTCTGTGCACCACAAGAGTGCTTCCACATGGGAAGAAGGAAGACGGCAGCCACGGGGAGGATCTGTCATGTGCAAGGTGTCTGTGTGTGCAGTCTTTGCACCACAAGCAGCGAATTTTGCAGTCCATTGCACTTGTTCCCAGCAGAGCGCACTGGATAGAAACAAAGGCAGCACTGGGAAATCAGGGAAGTTGTAAGCTTTTTGTTGTTCCAGTGTCTTCAATTGCCCTGTTGTCACAGCATGTGTGTTTGTTTGTTTGCGGAAATTGCTTCTTTATCCTCCGCGCCCCAGTTCCGTCTGTTCTGCGGACAGGCCTGGATCCGGTTGTGGAATCGCTGCCTTAGTCTCGACCTGATTATACTGATGTTTTCCCAAGAAAATCTACAAGATGCAAATTGTTTAATCACAAGTATCCCATTGTCTTTAAATGCATATAGCATGGATTGCTTCAGCTGGTAATGCCGAATTGAACTAGAATTTTGACCCAGATGGTCGGTCTTCGCACTTCCAGATGTGCATATTTCCTCACCAATACTTTTGCGTGGAAAAGATTCTTAGTGTTGTTTGAATGGCACAAGGCAATTTCTGCAGTTGCAGAAACTGATATGCTTACACCAGATGGTGAAAGAGGTGGTGTCAATCAGGATCACAAAACACAGGAGTCCTATCATTTGCATGTGCATGAATGAGGTCTGCGGTTTGATGGCAAGTTTTGTCTGAAATTTCACCAGTTTGCATTGTCCCTGGAGGCCAGAGAGTGCAACTTCGGCAGGATTTATTTTCTGATCCCTCACAATGGTGGGATCAAAGGTTGGAGAAGGTAAGTAAAGAAGCTTTTTACGTGCTTCAAGTACCCTCACTTGAAGAGGGCAGGTGTTTTCATGAACAATTCAGTCATTGAAGTGGTTGCAAGTCAGATGTCTTTGTGGAGAATAGCTTTGTAGATATGTATGCCAAATGTGGGAGCATGGAGGATACATGGAGAGTGTTCTGGAAGATGCTCTTGCATGATGTGTTCTTGTGAACTGTCATGATATTGGGATATGCAAACTGTGGGCAAG
This sequence comes from Sphagnum tenellum, assembly GCA_963921925.1. Taxonomy (NCBI): domain Eukaryota; kingdom Viridiplantae; phylum Streptophyta; class Sphagnopsida; order Sphagnales; family Sphagnaceae; genus Sphagnum; species Sphagnum tenellum. Next base: position 29,391,719 of record OY998143.1, read on the forward strand.
GGGACAAGGCATTGCAACTATTCCAACAAATGCAACAGGAAGGTGTACAGCCAAACACTGTCACTTTCTTGGGGTTGCTGAATGCATGTGCCAGTACAGTCGCACTTGAAGAGGCCAGTCGTGCACTAGCAGATCATTCAAAGCAGGTGTGATTCAAATATATTTGTTGGGAATAGCCTTGTTGACATGTATGAAAAATGTGGGAGCATGAAGGATGCATATAGAGTGTTCCACAAGACGCGCTCACATGATGTGGTTTCTTGGATTGCTATGCTTGTAGGATTTGCCATGCATGGGCATGCTAAGGAAGCTATTGCACATTTGGAACAGATGTGTGAAGAAGGTGTAGAGCCAGATAATGTCACTATTGTTTGTGACATTATCAATTCATGTTTTCTAAAATAAATAAACATTTTGCAAAGAAGTGTTGATTATTAATTGTAGGCACAGGATAAATTTTGGTACAAACTGGAGCTTGTCCCTAAAAAAAAACTTTAGGATAAAGCATGTGAGGAGTGCCAATCGGGTGGCACCAACATGCCCCCAAGAGATGTTTCTTATTTTTTGAAAGGGTGAGGCAATTGTGTGGTGCAAACATGCCCCCGAGGGAAGTTTCTTATTGTTTTGAAGGGGTAGGGGCTTGATTTCCTATCAAGTTCCCAAACAGTTCCCTTCAATAACCTATCAAAATCCTTTTGTTCTCATCAAGTTCCAAAAAATTCCCATCAAATTCCTCTTGTTTTCATCAATAACCCATCAAAATCTTTCTGTTCCCTTCAAGTTCCCAAAAAATCCCTCTTGTTCCCATCAGTAACTCGTCAAAATCCTTTTGTTTTCATCAAGTTCCCATCAAATTCCTTTTGTTTCAATCAAGTTCCTATCAAATTTTTTGTTCCCATCCTCTTCCCATCAGCTTCACATTGTCCCCATCAACTTCATTTTGTTCCCAACCCCACCCTACATATACCCACACAAAGCTCTAAACTTTGTGAGAGTCTCGGGCACAGTGCAAAACGGAGCGCCGCAGTTCGTGGGCAGGTCGGAAGGGGAGCTCCAGAGGCAGGCAGACGTCTGCCGCACGCGGCCGAGTAGAAAGGCGAGATATTCTGCATGCCAGGTCTTGTCGAAGATTGCGGGTAGATCTGCTTCTCGCGCGGCAGTCTGCCGTGCTTCTTCCTTCATGTGCGTGTGCTAAGAGAGATCGCATTTGGCTCGGCTACTCGAGAGGGAATTGCATTTGGGTCTATATGGGATGTCCGTGTGGTGAATAGCTTGGTTGACAGGTATGCAAAGTGTGGCAGCATGGACGATGGTTGGAGAGTGTTCAACAAGATGCCATCTCGAGATGTGGTCACATAGACTGCCGTACTTGGAGGATGTGCACTACACGGGCATGGTAAGGAAGCTCTTAAACATTTCAAATGGATGTGTAAAGAAGGTGTGCAGCCAGATGATATCACTTTTATTTCACTTCTATCAGCTTGTAGCCATGCAGGTCTAGTGGATGAAGGCATGCGCTGCTATGCTTCAATTGTCACAGACTATATGATTTCTGTAAAATTGGAACATTACACCTGTATGGTCGACGTTCTTGGCCGTGCTGGCCATCTACAGGAGGCAGAGAATATGGTCATGGCAATGCACTATATACCGGATGTGGCTACATGGATGGCTTTGCTTGGTGTTTGCAGAATTCATGGTAAATGGAGATGGCAGAACGTATTACCAAACGAATTCTTGAAAGGCAGCCTGACAATGCTGCTGGTTATGTGCTGTTGTCAAACATGTATGCTGCTACTGGCAAAAGGCATCTCTGTGAGAATGTTGAACGGCAGAGAAAGGAAAAAAGTGTGAAGAAAGAGCTAGGTTGCACCTGGATTGAAGTGAATAATGAGGTGCATATGTTTGTAGCAGACAATCAAGACCACCCCAAGATGATTGAAATTCATGCAAAACTCTTTAGATTGTCAGGGTTGATGCATGATGCAGGGTATGTACCTTGTACAGAATTTGTGCTGGATGATGTGGAAGAAGACGAAAAGGTATTTCCTTTGTGTCACCACAGTGAGAAACTGGCTATTGCATTTGGGCTCATCAACACAGCTCCTGGTACTCCTCTCTGACTAAGGAAAAATCTGCAGGCTTGTGAAGATTGCCACACTTCCACAAAGTTCATCTCAAAACTAGTTGGGAGAGGAATAATGGTGAGGGATGCCAATCACTTTCATCACTTTGAAGTTGATGTTTGTTCTTGTATGGACTACTGGTGATGCCAGTAATCTGTCTGGTCCATGACCATATCAAGTTCATTTTATACAGTAGCATGTGTAGTGCTATTGTAACACCATCAAAGTTCAACAGCATATCAGATGTGGCAACACGGTGGCCTTCCTGGAATTTTGTTTTCATACCTCCACCATTTGTAGCACTTGGGTCTGATGCTTCTTTTTTCTTATGTATGTTTGGACGTATTTTGGAAACTCAGTAGATGTTGATGACAAGTTTTAAGTGTGGACCAACAAAGGTTGGACGGAAAAGTTTTGGCCCTTGATCTCCTTGATCTCCTTGAATTGATCATTGCATCCACTAAGGAGTTTTAATGATGCTTTCAAGGGATGTTGGCATGTTTATCTGATGTTTTCTTTGTTGCATGTTTGTTAAGTTTGCTGATTGATACCTTTGTTTTCAGCATATCTAGGTTTCAATCCATTAAGCAAAAAGTTGGTAAGTATACAGTACATGTATTGGATTATGAAATTATCAACTGCAGTAGTTAGGCACCAACCTAGGATCATTGTTTTATGGATTTTGAAAAAAACATTTATTTGGCACCTGAGTGCTGAACCTGAAAAGGTACTATGCCAATCAAATGTGTCACAGGGATCACAGACCAAGACAAGAAATAGAGAAGCATTTTTTGTTCACCTTTAAATCCAAAATTACAAACCATACCTAAAATACCCTTTTCATAGATAATGCAAATGGAAGATGAATATAATGTAAATGACATGAGCTGCTTTAGGACCCAGATGAGGAATTGACTGCATTATTATCAATCCCATGGTTTCATTCAACTTTATCAATAAATTTGTATGTGCCTTGAAATTTACCAAGTGCCTTTAATTACAACAATGGGACAAAAGTAAGAAATTCTCCTGCGTTGTTGATTGGTCATTGATTACTTAGGTTTTATGATAGACGTAGAAGCATTTACAAAGTCTAAGTTTATATCCTTATGAAAAGAAAGGATTTGCAAGGATGGTGCTGGTAGGCTTGAGGCATTAATGCATATATGGATAATGGACATGTATGTATGTGTTGTTAACTTCACATTTTGTTACACACTTTAAGAGTTAAATGAAAACTACAAACCAAAATATGAAACCAAATCAAGATATAGACAAAGAGCTAGAATGAATAAAAGCAACTCTGTGTCTGTTTCTTGTTCAAGGGTAAGGCTAAAGATTGAAGGCATTACTAGAAGGAGTTGCAAGAGGCAAGAGCTGGGTACTGACCTACTTCTGTTAAAGATGATATGAATATTTTTCTTTGACTTCAATGTTGACATGGAAGATGCAATTTCTTGATGCATTTGGGTCTGTAGAAAGGCATAGTTGAGGCCTTGTGTCTGTTGAGAGGGGTTGCATTTGACATGGGTGCTGCTGGAAGGAGTGGCAAAATTGGGTCGGGTGGAGCTGGGCGAGACTCCACTGTCATTTCTTCTGGCTAAGAGGACTCAGGCAACAACACTACGAGACTTTGGACATGGTTAGTATCCTTGAAACATATTGTTTGTCTACTCATCCATGTCAGTAATGTCTGGATGCTCCAGAAACATGGACTATACTCTGATTACAATTTTTTAAAAAGTTAGCAATAATCATCTATGTCTAAAGAAGTATCTAGATTTGAGGGCCTAGTGTGAAAGAAAATGAGAAGGTACTGTGAATTGCTGATGGCATGAAGACAATATCAGGAGGGCTTCATTCAATGTGCAGGTCTTCCAAAGATTGTTGCGTTTACTCCTGCTTGCAGGCACTTAGGCTGTCTCACCAGGTACACTATGACATGTGAAGTTCATCTGCTTCTCATTCCATCAAATCTCAGAAGGCTTGTCCTATTTCCATTCTATGCAATTAGTCACTCAGTGGGGATCAAAGTGTTTCAGTTTCTGGTGACTAAATCACAATTGGTAGCCTATAGTTTGAAAAAGACTAATGGAAAAGGTTTGTGAATTATAGGTTTCGTGGGGAGAAGACAGTGGATGCTTTGGTGGAATGGGCAGCAACATCCCTTCTCAAGTTGCCTCGCATCTTGTACTATGGTGCTAAAGGCTTGGTAACCCACAATACCCACTATTTGAGCAATAGTTTTGTGGTTGAAGTTGTGCAAGGTTGCCTCTGTTGCCTCTGTCTTGAATTTGCGACAGCCCACTTTATACTTGTGTGAAGTTTTGATTAGTCAGGTTTTGGGATCATCAGTTTAGAGAATGCACACAACAATTGATTGTAGAGTGCTTCTGGAAGGGAATCATGGCCTTGCCATGGTGAACTCAAATCATGAATCCAAGCTGATTACCTGATCATTTGTTGGGTGAAATACATGCAGATGACAAATGTCATCCAGAAAACAGGTCTTCACAAGGTGCAGTGCTTAATTTCCATCCATTTTGGTTTACCTACTTTTCCACACTGAGCTCAATTTATAGTACCACTAATGCATGAAAAGTTGCAAGGGCCGAAGGAACAAGGAAAATTAATAAAGAAGGAAAATGAAGGCAAGAAGAAGCTAGAACTTGCTGACATCAGTAATGACAATTTCTTTTGTAAGCAGGTGAAGGTGATAGTGTTTTCTAACACAAGTGAAAGGGCAGCACCATACATTTGACAGGCTGCCAACCAGTACTGGGATTATGTAGTCTTTGCTATGGTGCTTTGGCAGGAGCAGAGCAACACATTTTGGGAGACCAGGTTGTCTGTCTGCACTAGCACATTCTGTTTTTCTTTTCTTTATTGTACATTGCAAAACTTAGCTGATTTCTAGAACTTTCAGGAATCTTCTCCTTTTGTTTCTTCATAAGGTCCTGCATCACCTTCAAAATGTGCAGTTACACACTTATTTGGTATGCACAGAGAAACTAATCAACATATGGTGATGACTGGATTGTTGTGGACAGAGTAGGAGTGAAGTCAACACCCGTTGTAGTGTTTGTGAAGGACCCTGGCCTGGAACTTGTCATTTGCATGGCATGAATTGCCTACCTTCTCTTCCACTTTTGATACTATGATCTTCCTTCAAGAGAAACAGCAATAGCTTTAGATGCTCTACTCAATCATCTCAAGGTCAATATTTCATTATCTCCTTTGTATTGTGTAACTGCTTCTTTCTGCGATCTTGTGATCCAAAACTATGACAATTTAAGAAGAAGTCACAATTCTGTAACACTAGAACATTGGCTCTCAATTGATGAGATCTTTATGTAATAAAAATCTAGGTTCCTTGTGTTGGACCGAGTTGTCACAAAACTTTAACATTGATAATACATCTCTTGCTTTTAGGTGATGCTTGAGTAGTAGTTCCACTCAAGATTCTTTTGTATCCTTTGTAATGAAGGTAACAAGCAAGTAAATTAGTGATGCACGAGACCATTTTAGGGAGTTCTTCCTATTATTGGAACTTTAGTTCAAAACTTTATTTATATATCAATTCAAATGGAAAACTTGGAGTTTTTTTCACTTTACTTATACATAATGCATGTATATTTTATATAATTTATATGGAACAATATAAATGCAATGTTGTATTGATTTGCTATGAATCAATGTCAAAACAATGATACTAGTTGTTTCAACATTTATCAAATGCAAGATTTGATTTATATTGAATCAATGTTTGTTATTTGCTCATTTGATATTGCAGCATTTCATAGGATTATATTAATGTTGTGACAATGAGTACCATTGTTTTAACATTTTTAATGTGTTGATTTTATGTGATATGCAACAACATTGAAAATTCACCTTTATGAAGGTTGTAATAGCAACAATTCAATAGCTAATCAATATGTGTTGTTTCAGAATTGATAAGATCTTATTCATTGAATGTGTGTTGAAAAATGTAAATTATGTCAAAACAATCCCAATGCTAATTCAATACATATTGTTATGATGCCATCGACATATTGTATCAATTACCATATCAATATTGAATCTTCAACATAAAGTCATCAATTTGATGACTTATTAATGTATGTTGTGCCAATGTTGGTCATATTTTTTTCATTGGACTAATATTGATAAGATGTCAAATATTTTAGTATTATATCAATGCCATTTCAAAACATGTTGTTACAATGTCACCTTAACATCATATCAATGATTGTATCAACATTGAACATTAAACATATTGTTAAGGTGTTGTAAAAGCACTCATATGAAGAGGGGACAAGTTTGTGATGAACTATCAATGAACACCAAATGCCAAATGTAAAAAATGTACAATTACGAAATGCAAAATATCTCAAATGAAAACTATCAATGTACACCAAATGCCAAATGTAAAAAATGTATAACCACGAAATGCAAAATATCTCAAATGACAACTATCAATGTACACCAAATGCCAAATGTCAAAAATGTACAATTACAAAATGCAAAGTATCTCAAATGACAACTATCAATGTACACCAAATGCCAAATGTAAAAATGTAGAATTACTAAATGCAAAATATCTCAAATGACAACTATCAATGTACACCAAATGCCAAATGTTAAAAATGTACAATTACAAAATGAAAAGTATCTCAAATGAAAACTATCAATGTACACCAAATGCCAAATGTAAAAAATGTACAAGTACGAAATGTAAAATATCTCAAATGACAACTATCAATGTACACCAAATGCCAAATGTCAAAAATGTACAATTACAAAATGCAAAGTATCTCAAATGACAACTATCAATGTACACCAAATGCCAAATGTAAAAATGTAGAATTACTAAATGCAAAATATCTCAAATGACAACTATCAATGTACACCAAATGCCAAATGTCAAAAATGTACAATTACAAAATGCAAAATATCTCAAATGAAAATTATCAATGTACACCTAATGCTAAATGTAAAAAATGTACATATATTCCATAAATTTGAAAAAAAGTAAAAAAAAGTTTTTAATTTTGGCAAAACATTACATACTTCCATAATTTTGACAAAACTTGACATAATTCCATAATTTTGGCAAAATTCGACATAACTCCATTTTTTAGTAAAAAATTTGTACGACTCAATATTTTTAGCAAAACTTAACATAATTCCATAAATTTGGCAAAAATCCACATAGTTCCATATATTTGGCAAAATTTAACATATTTTCATAATTTTGGCAAAACTTCACACAATTCAATACTTTTGTCAAAACTTGACATAATTCCAATTTTTGGGTTTAGGGTTTTTGGAAATTAATGTGGCAAGTGGGAGATACCTTTGCATCTTCATGACTTGACGCAGTAATTTGCAACAAAATTATTGGTGTTCTATAGGACAAGTCAAGAGAACACGACATCGGAACAACACCTTCTTCCTCACACCATGAACATGTACTCCTACATCTATTTCACAATGACATCGGCTTGTTATGGAATTTCCATCTCCACAATAACATTACCTATGTGCTTTCTTGGGTTTTTGGCTCCCTTTAATAACTTTATAAGCTGTATTGTCCAAACCTTCAAATTCTGTGTAGACCCAGGAAAAGTCAACTAGGGACTGAAAAGTCAAACCCCCCCATATCTTCCAAATGGTGAAGGATTATGGTGGGGTTTTCACACCATTGGGTTCAAAACACTTGAAAATGGAAGGGCAGGTTATCTCCAAATTCCAAAAAAAAAATCGTAATTGGGTCCAAATGCCCATGTAACCCAAAAACCCCAAATCTTCTATATCTTCCAAACCCTACATTTTTAGGCAAAAATAATTCCACCAATAGCTTCAAAACACTTGAAAATGGGGGGGGTAGGTCATTTCAAAACTTTCAAAATCTATAATAATTACTTTTAAACATCTTCATCTATCTGGCCTCCTCAAAATTTCATACCCCCAATATCTTCCAAATGGTGATAGACTATGGTGGATTTTTTACACCATTGGATTCAAAACCCTTGAAAATGGGGGGGTAGGTAAGCTCAAAACCCTAAAAAAAACCCAATTTTGGTGGGGACACTCATGTAACCCTAAACCTTAAACCTTAAAAAAAGGATGCCTTGAACCGTTGCTAGCATTTTTTTCCCAATTTTGTGATGTAACCAGATTGGCGATGATTCGCAATTCAAGTTAGCAAATTTTGATGAATGACAAGGTAAGAAAGTAACAAATTGAAAATGAATTTTTTATTAATGTCACCTAAATAGACCACCTTTTGTAACTTGTTCAAGGCCTTCTACACTAATGACTGACACCACAATCCCAAATGGGTCAAACTTTACTCCAAAGTTGTAAGTGAAGCAAACCTTTAAGGTTTTGCTAAATATTTGTTTTCTAGAATTGTATAATTTCCATTTTCGTGGGTTTTTTTTCACATACTTGCCCCTTGGTTTTCTTGTTTTCTATTTTATTATTTATTATTTTTTATGTTCGTTGGAAATGTTGGTTTCATATTTCTTATTTCATTGGTGGTTTTCATTTTCTACGATTTTTGTAAAAACTATTTCTATATTGTTTATTTTTTCTTTTTATTCTATATGGTTGTTTGATAAATTTTGGGGGTTTAAGTTTTTTTTTTAATGTAGAGTCTTTGTCATTTTTATTTTTTTTGCAATTTTTGTTGTTTATTTATTTTTTATGTTTTTTCTTTTACAATTTTTTTGGTGGTATTTGTAACTTTTGAAAACCTTATTTTTATTTTATTTATTGTTGGGTTTCTTTTTTCTTTTATTTTGGTTTTTTGAATATATAACTCGATCAATAGTACTTACATGATCTCGTATGGGTAGCTATAATAGTTCCTCCACGCGGTGTTTTAATTTTGTATTGGCATATAACCACATCCCTTCGTTTAACTTGTTGTTCGTATAAGAGTCGGCAAACATTTTGATTGTGACACAAACCGTCTTCAAAGATTAGCAAAATTGCAAGATCTCTTGCGCGGCTCCAACATCCTATTCCCTCCGACCAACATGAAGCATGCCATGTTTATGAGTAAATTTTGGCAACATTACGTTGATATATCTGGAAAGGATCCAATGACCAGAGACGTTAAATGAAAGATTTACTTGCAATTGTCCATCAGTGTGATGTTAATGAGATATGAAAATCGATAGTTGAGTTTTACGACATAGACAAGGGGCGAACATCAAAAGCACTTACAATTATAGTATCTACCTGATGGGATTCTATACCCACAGGTCATGAAACTTCTGCCATCAATTCAACACGCACAATGACCACTGAATATCACACACATACATAGCTATCAAAGTGGTTTCATCCGGGCTATTCACCTCTCCTATTAATACATACACAGCTATGGAAATGGTTTCATCCCTGTTAGTCACCTTTCCTATTAATTGGATGCGGTGCCTCCCAAGTTCAATTTGTTTTTTGCAACAAGCCAATTTGATTGGCCAATCGTTTAGAAAGAAGTGAAGCAATGGAAGCTCCTTAAAATAGAAGGTTTTATTTTGAGTTCCTCCCCTTTGGCTCACCTACATGTGTGAAAGGAGTACTACATGTGCCAAAACAGACATGTTACATATAAAAAAAAAAACCCTTGACCCCCTGTCCCTAGCCACTCAACAATGAAAAAAAAACATAAACCTCCACCCCCTCCCCTTCAATAGTAAAAAAAATAAAAATAAAATCAAGGTGTACCCGCTCCCCTTAAACAACAAATAAATATAATAAAATAATACCCTTGGCCCTTCTCAATAGTAAAAAATAATTTATGAAAGTTACAAGCAATAAAAAAAAGTAACAAATAGTGAATTTTGAACATTAAAAAAATAATTTACAAAAGCTACAAGTAGTAAAAAAAGTAACAAACAGTGAACTTTGAACAATAAAAAAATAATTTACAAAAGTTACAAGCAATAAAAAAAAACAAAAAGTGAAAAAGGTCAACAAAAATAACTTGCCACTACAATAGAATAGCATGCCACTATGGTGGGTTTTTGGTGGTCAAACAGCCTTGAGGCTGCGTCTTTACGAGCGTAGTGGTGAAATCATATGTATAGGCCCATGAATTCCATTTATTTTGAAAATGGCTTTTTCAGCCCATAACCCATGTAGTTATAATTTTTTGAAATAAAAATTCCTTACTCTGACTTTTGAAATCCAAATAGGGCTACTCCCCCACTTTTCATTGGTTAGTAGGCCTTATGGTTGTCGGAAAAATTGGGTGTATATTATTTGTGTTCCCCAAAATTTCATTAATTTTTCCAAAACTATATTAGTTTTGTCAAATTTAGTTTATGTATAAGTTAGTTTAGTTGAATTTAAATTAACTTAGTTGGGTTGATTTTAATTAGGCAATTTTAAGTTAGTTTAACTAAGTTTAGTTTATTTTAGCTAAGACTAAATTAATTAAACCAACCCTAACCCCCCCCCCCCCGCGGCCATAATGAAATTGTAATAAAAAATCAACCCCCTGCCCCTCCCATCCCCCTTCAACATATCAAGAGAAAAAGAACCTTGACCCCTTCCCTAGCCATTCAACAATGAAAGAAGTTTTTAAAAGAAAAAACTAACCCCTTTCCCTTCTTCCTTCCACATGTCCAAAAAAAAGGAAAAAAAACATTAACCTCCACCCCCTTCCCCTTCAAGAGTTAAGAAAACCCTAAAAAAAATCAAGTCGCATCTTTTCCCCTTGAACAATTAAAAAAAACAAGCTAAGACAACTCCCTTGACCCCCTTCAACAGTAAACAATAATTTACAAAAGTTACAAGCAATAAAAATAATAATAAAAAGTAACAAAAAATGAAAAAAAGTTAACAAAAACAGCCCTTTTTGGTGTTCAAATAGCCCCCAACCCTCGTCCTTACTAGTGCAATGGTGAAATCATATGTATAGGCATTGTAAATGTTTAAACACTCTCTGGAGAAACAAAGTCCATCTGTGAAGTTCCATACATACCTACATTTTGTAAAAGCCTTCTTTTAGTAGGGTTCATAGTTATCAAGGACATGTAATAATTTTGGATGATAGAGGGTATGTAATCAAATTAACATTGAGTGACTCAATAGGTCATTCCCAAAGCAAATTGAGATCCAAAAAATGGTCTTTATAAGTTAGACCTACTCAACCCAAATTTGACAGTCAATATAACAGAAGTTTGTAATCAATCAAGACTATGGCACAGAAGGCTTATTCACCTTAACTTCTAGAGTCTACATCATTTGACAAGCAAAGTCTTAACAACTAAAATACTTAAACTTCCAGATGTCTCATAAGTGTGTAAGGGATGTTAATTAGGAAAACAACACCGAGAAAGATTCAGAAGTAGTCAAATCCGTGCAACATTTTCGCAGTAGTTCATACAGACCTTTATGGGCCCTTTCCAGTTCAATCTCTTTTAGGTTCATGCTATTTCAAAAATTCATTGATGACAAGACTCAGAAGGTTTGGGTGTAATTCATGCGCCACAAGAATGAAGCTTTGGCGAAGTTCAAAATATTCAAGCAGATGGTGTCCAGAATGAAAGCAACATGTGAATAAAATTTCAGAATTGATGGTGGTCGCAAATACTTGTCCAAAGATTTTAAGGAGTTTTGCCAACAACATGGCATTCATTGGCAACATACTCAGGCTCACACTCTGCAACAAAACGAAGTCGCAAAATGAATGAACAGATCTTTGTTGGAGAAAGCAAGAAGCTTGATGCTGGATGCCAAGGTGTCAAAATTCTTATGGACAAAAGGAGTGAACACAACAACATCTCTACAACTACTCACACACCAGGTCAAACTTGGGCATACACCAGAGAGTTATTCAGGAAAGAAACCAGACTTCTCCCATCTACAAATTTTTGGGTGCACAGCTTTGTGCACATAGTTGAAGAAGACAAAAATAAATTAGAGCCAAAGTCTTGTGAGGGGGTTCTAGTTGGTTATGATGAGGTAACCAAAGGATATCGTTGTTCAATTCCTCAAAAACGCAAGATGCTAGTTAGCAGAGATGTTAGAGTTGATGAACAATCATTCATGAACCAACAGTACTCATCTTGGACAGTCCAAAAATATGAGACCTTGATTTTTGACCCTTGTGAAATCACTAGATCACAACCTAGGTCTGAACCATACATGCAGTCATACAAAGAACCCACGGTGAGTGATCTCATTAACACATGTACGACCATACCAACAAATCCTACCAAGTCAGATAGTGAAGTTCAACCTAGTTCTTCAACTCATGTTTCATTTCCATCATTCTCATAGTCACCCCTGCTACAAACTCTTGAACCTCCTTTATCAAGTTTGTCACAACAACCATCTTCATCAAAATTTTCTCAGTCACCAAATTCCTTACCACTTACAGAATCCCTACCTCAGAAATCATGTTTAAGGAGTGCTCCTTCTTTCTTGATGAAGGATTATGTTTAAACCATAAAATCGACAGTTGACATAGCATAGTCATGGCCCACAGATCTCTATGCCCTACATCTAGAAGAACTTGATTGCCCCACATCTATAGAACCATCTAGTCTTGCTGAAGTTGTCACTGACCCTGGATGGTGTTAAGTAATGTGTGAAGAATTTGATTCTATTTACTGTGACTAGACATGGTAACTTGTGCACTTACCTCTAGACAAGAAAGCACGATCTGTTGTGTTACGGCACTTGCGGCACATCAAGGATGGAAAATGTTTCACCTTGATTTGAAAATTGCATTTTTGAATGTGCCTCTTACTGATGAAGTGTACATGATACAGCCTGAAAGATACATCATTCCAGGAAATGAATTTCAAGTGTGCAAGTTAATGTAAGCATTGTACGGCCTTCGCCAAGTCCCTAGAACATGGTATGGCAGAATCAACAATTACCTACAAAAACAGGTTGGTTTAAAACGGAATGAAGTAGACCAAAACACATATTTCCTTGATGAAGAGGGAAAGCCCTTATTTTTGTACTCTATGTTGATGACCTTTTGGTCATCGGCAACCATAAGTCCAAAATCAAATGGTTGATACAACAATTGGAACACACTTTCGAAGTGTCAGATCTTGGAAAACTCACAGTTGTATCTAAATGCTGAATTCATTTCACTCAGAAATGGAGTCTTCATGTGTCAGCATACTTACATTCTGGGGATTTTACAAGAGTTTGGGTTGATTCATTGTAATGTTGCAATGATGATTTTACCAGAGGGGTTCAAAATGGGGAAGGAAGAAGATTCCAAGCTTGTTGATTTGCTGACGTTTTGGAGAATTGTTGGTAAATTGATCTACCTAACCAATACTAGACCAGATGTGGTCTATGCTATTAGTGTAATCAAGTTGTTTCATGAGTGACCCTAGACAAGTGCATTTGGATGCTGCCAAACACGTTTTCAATTTATCTGAAAAGCAAATCTGAGTTTGGAATCTATTATCGAGAAGGAGAATCTAGCAAACTCAAAGAATACACTGATGCAGACTTGGCAGGCGACACCGAAAATCGCAAATCGACCTCGGGATACATTTTCCAATTAGGGAGTGAACCGGTCACTTGGAGTTCGCAAAAACAACCGACTGTTGCACCCTCTTCAACAGAAGCGAAGTATCGGTTTCTTATTGAAGGAGCGAAAGAAGCTGCATGGCTTAAGTTGTTGCTTTGTAGCATGGGCCAGTCAAAAGACAAGTTTGTATTGATTCACCGTGACAATCATAGTTGTATGAAGATTGCAAGAAGTGATGTGTACCATGTGCGGACAAAGCATATCGAAGTTCATTATCACTACAATCGTGAACGATTACTTCAAGGTGAAATTGAACTCTGTCATGTTGCTTCAAAAGACCAATTGGAAGATGTACTCATGAAACCTTTAGGAAAAATAACATTCTGCAAATTTAGAAAAGCCATTGGAGTCTATAGCTTAGGAGATGCTGAAGTACTTGTCGGAGTAGGAGATATGCCAATTAAGTAGAAAATGGAGTGTGAGAGGGGGTGTTAGCTTTCAAACTCCACTTAAGCTTCTACATAATTCTACAACCTTCTAAATTGATCAGTAGATAAGATCAGATCATCGTTTCTTAGTGTTAGTTAAGCATCATTATGGAAGCATGGTCACGTAAGCACAGTTTAGTTTACTACCGTTACTGCTCCTTATTTAGCTATTCTAAGGGACATTATGCTCCTTGTTCTTCACTGGTTTTGTACTACAGCAGAATTGTTCCTATGTTCAATTTAATATATTGACTATAGTTTTTACAGTTAATTGATTATCAAAGGTCATAAAGAAGCCAGGAATAACTAATCATGGAAAGTTGACTTCAAACGTAGACATCCTGGCAATACCGTTTGGAAGCGAGTAATTTCAAAATTTATTTGGAAGAGGCAAATAGATCCATCCAGTTCAAGGCTCAAGCTAGTGACAAACTTCTGGCTTAACACAAAATAACTTGGAAGCAGAGAATAGTTCGACTTGCATTTTCAATTCTGCATCTGTAATCTATGTCAGGTAATTATTCTAAAAAGACTCTGTTTATATCCCTCGAGGAATGGATTTCACACTACTTTCACAACTTTTCCCTTAATTGTAAAATTCTTGAGAAAGTGAAGGTACTACAATACTTGCTATATGTAGGCACATGTATTTGTGTCATCAAATATTCTTGTATCGAGAAGAACGGGAATAAAATGTATGGGCTCCGCTGACCCCATGCTTGCAACATGAGATATAATGTTCAATTGCAGCCTTTTGTGAAGTTGTTAATTCTTGGATTTTGCAATATTCCCTCAGTTCTATAGCTGCAAGTTCCATCTCTTTGCACTTATTGATCATCATTTTGGTCACAATTTCTGCAGCTTCATTGTAGGAGCACCCTTCTTCTTTGCTTGTCAAGAACACCAAATTGGCCTCTTCTCCGGCAGCCAACTCCTGTTGCGGATTAGATCATTCTCCACATTAGTATCAGAAATGTTAAGAAAATACATGTCTGGCACCTTGGACTGCATTCTGCTCATGAATTTGTTAGGGCTGGAATTATCTGAAATAACAAGGGGTGTGTCACACTGTGGCCTTGCCATTCACATTAAAAAGTATCTTAAGGCAAAAGAAGAATTATGGAAACTCAAATATTTCACCATGCAAAAATATAATCAAGTCAAAAAATCCTCTAAAAGAAACCAAAATCCTTCAAGATACTTTAATTATGTAACTAATTTCATGTTTCAACACAAGTCAAAATATCATCTTTCAAAAATCCTCATATAAAAATAGACCTATTACCTAGGGGCCGAAATCCATTAAGCTATTACACTCTATAATGAATTTAAACATAATATCGTCACCTTGGTAGGCAAGGCCAACAAAAAGATCTTAATGTCAAGTAAGTATGTTGAAGTTATAGTAATAACCTCGTAGGCAGGCATTCCATTTTGCAAAATGCTCCCACACAGGGCAGGCTAGTACCGCAGGGCCTACTGCTGGTATGGTATGAATTACAGTTTTGTACTGTGGGCAATTACAAAACTTGGCAGCAGTGCTGCCTTGCTTGTTACACCACATAATGCCCTGGCAGCAGGGTATTACACCTGGAAGCTTGTATACACCTTTGGTTCACAGGCTGTAATGGCCTACTATCAGGGCACTACCCTAATTAAGGGACTTCTTAAGTTCTCTACCTTTTCCCACATGGTGTACTAGTTCATGGTGTTGTAATAATAATTAACTTATTGAAATGGAACCTTGTTTTGGCAATTTGTTTTTACATGTGACACTTAATATCAGCCATTAGATATGAGGAGGTACGATATTAACTGTCGATTAAAAGATGAATGAACAGAACTATTACCTTAGGAAATGACCAAATATCATTGTCCCAGCAAATTACATCTGCAGTGGCGTCAAGGAGGCGCTGCATGGGTAGACTATCAAAGATAGAGTTTGGCAGAAATACATCTTGGAGAAACTCTTGGAGAACCTGCCATGAAAAACCAATCAATATTATTTAGTTCCTGGAATGAAACTGAAAGTTATATGATCAACTAAAACTGGATATGTAACTCTGTGTCAAAATTCGGTTTTTCAATTAAATTCTTGCGTGTTTATATATGTATTAGGTTGTTTTATAAAAATTATTTAACATTTTTGTGGGCATCAACCAGTTTTGAACCATCTGAATGACTAGACCCATCATGTAAGCTATATCCTATAATTCAAATCCTGATGCCAGTTCGAGATTGATCATTGTAGATCCAAAAGAATCACGAAAAGCATCCCAGAGTCTAGATACGTGTTTACATACAATAGGTGGTATCACGATTCCATTGCTTCTCCTTTCTTGGGTGTAAGCGGAAACCGAGGGACAGATGTTGTTGTGTAGATTGAATGATTCCAAAAAGTTGGCGAACGCATCCCGTTGCAGCACTTTTGCAAAGCGAAGGCTCCACCCTTCTGGCATCACTGAAATTGCTCTTATCCACAAGTCTAGAAATGCTGAGGCGATTGGCGATAGGTCACCATACCCTGCTAACAGTTCCACAAATCCATGCATTCAGACTTTTGTTGGATGATCACCTGCACTTGATGAATATTAGGTGATGCTTAAATTCTCTGACTTTACTTTCCCCTATTTTTTTTCCTAAATAGAAGTAACCAATTATTCATACTCCAGTGCAATGAATTTTTTCAACAAATTTGGAGTTTTTTCAACAAAATAATTTGGAGTTTTTGGTAAATTGTTTTTCTCTAATACAATTCAATGATTTTGCTAAATTTTTTAAAAATTCGCCAAATTTTTGATATCACAATTTGGGAAGAAAAAACCCTGCTCCCATGTTCTTAGGATGTGCCCTTCGCCTTCCACCCACCCTCCTCTAAAGAACTCCTGCTTTGCTAATTTTCAAACATCGAAAGAGAATGCATTCTCTGTTTTCGGTCCAGCTTGTGATGATTATACACTCATAACATTGACCATTTTTTTTGTTCAACATGAATTTTCTTTAAGTTGTTGAATCTGCCACCCCAGACCTCAATGTCATGGAATGGTCTCGTCCTTGCCCATTATGTTGGGTATGTCACCTAGCTCGCCCTACTGGGCTTGCCTGGCACCTTCCCCAACATAATGGGCAGGGGCTTCAGCATTCGATAGTACATTATAAGTCTTGCATACCTGTTCCAAGCAGATCTTTCCCAGTAGCCTGTGTAAGGACGTTGTCAACAAAATCCTTAGCGAATTCATTTCCAAGCTTAATGCTGACACATTTTTTCAAATTATCTTGTAGACTCTTGTCTTGCGGGAAGCCTGACATTATTACAAGCTGGATCTCCAGCTGAAATTGAACTAACTCCTGCACGGAGCTTCGCTGGACAAGGCTTTCATCGTCCAAAACGTAAAGCCATGTCAAAAATTCTATTGCAAACTCAAGACGAGAAATTGGGGCGTCCGTATACATTGCCCCAGCCAGATGGTGAAATTTCGCCTCATAAATTAGCTTCTGGAAATTTTCAGGACTTAGGATAGATTCAAAATGGTGCACCGCCCATTTCACGGCTGCCTTGTTAGCATCTTGTACACCTGGATTCAATTTGTACGTGAAAGGGGGAATGAAATCAGGAACAACATAGTCGTGAGCGGCGTGCTGTCGCTGCTGCACCTTCATATTGTGGTCTGCCTGTGTGTGTCCGACCGCCAGTTTGCTGCGGGATGAGAAGAATTGAACAGATTAGTGATTATGTGCAGGACAATATGACGTGAATATTGAGGGGTAACTTGACAGGTTCACAATCCGTCAGTGCAGAACAATTTTGGAAATTTTATGATCATATTATAAGCTGCAGAAAGGAATAGTTCGAAATACCATATTACCTGTTAGAGATGTGGTGAACCATTTGAGCATCATAGAGTGCCTGCACGGGTCAAAAAAAACTATATCAAAGTTGGAACCTGGGTTATTGATATGTAATGAACTGATCGAGCAAGTTGAAATGAGTTTGGAAGTATCAATGCAATGGTGTCGTGATTATTTATCATACACTGCTGCCTAAATCATTAGCTAAGGACTACACAGGAAAGGTCGGTTGGGAATTAGGGGAATAATAAAAAGCGATGTACTCCACACTAGCACTT
This sequence comes from Sphagnum tenellum, assembly GCA_963921925.1. Taxonomy (NCBI): domain Eukaryota; kingdom Viridiplantae; phylum Streptophyta; class Sphagnopsida; order Sphagnales; family Sphagnaceae; genus Sphagnum; species Sphagnum tenellum. The sequence continues at coordinate 29,409,984 of OY998143.1, forward strand.
GCTGAATATTATCATCTTCTTCCTCATCGCTATATAAATAATTTATGCTGAAGGACAAAAGAATATTTGTTGCAGTAATGTAGTCTTACACAAATGGTGTTTATCTGTTGGGAATATGGTCCCACGTTCAAAGGAATTGAGTGTACCTGCAAGATTTGGGCATGATAGTTACTCATAGCCAAAACCGCTGAAGATTTTGCAATTGAACTTGACGCCCTCATGCGGAGCTTAGATTCGCCACATGCTTTCAGTTGAAAAGCTTGCGACGAGCAGTTGTGCAACTCCAGTGCCCGTCGTAGGTTCCTGTGGTTGGCGCACACCTGGCAAGGTGCACCGACCATAGAAGTTCCATGATGTAGTGCCTCCATTGATGTCGTCCTAGATTAAGATAGTCCTGGAAAGTCTTCCAAATATTTTGTGGCAATGAGCAGATTGTGCAGCTGCATTTCCGTTCGAATCCTTAATATGCTGTCAGGCAGGAATCATGGTACGATAGATCGGCTACTATTGAGATTATTGCCGATTGGCCACGGAACACGCACGAATTTTACGTGGCTGCAGCATTCACATGCTTGAAATCAAATTCGTACACAAAAGGTGTGATAGATTTGCATCCAGTGCACATGGTGTAATGGTGGGTCTCTCTCTATTGCCCGCGTTTTTCAACCTTCAAATAATGGGTTCCAGCCTGCGGGGTTTTTTTTCCGAATCTGCAGTGTAGCAGGGGTGGCGAGTATCCCAAGTCGAATGGCGACAGTAATGTTTTGGCCAGTCGCCCACAGGCAGCCCTGTGGCGACACTCTCCAGAAAAGGAGAGGAAGCAGTGTGAGGATTTTTCGCCAAAAACAAATTCACTGGAACTTCCAGCGTGTCCTGTCGTGACACCAGGGCCTTCACGACTGTAATGATTCCCCCACGTTTTTCAACAATCATATTTAGGTTCCAGGAATCCAGGGTGTAATGCCCTGACACCAGGGTCTTCAGCATTGTAAAGCACCACTCTATTCCCTGCGTTTTTCGACAGTCAAAAAATGGGTGCCAGTTTTCAATGGCCACGATTACTGAATGGTATGGAGGGTTAGTGCAGAGGGCCTTATGTTTCTGCAAAAGAACCAGCCACACTTTCTGTAGTGTATGTTTCTACACTACCCAGCCGGAATCTTTCACTGTAGCTTCTGCAATCCAGAAACCCCAGTACAGCCTGTGAACTCTCCTTTACTAACAACCCAGCTTCCAAGCTATTCACCTTCATTGTCTTTCACTAACAACCCAATTTCACCGTCCTTCTGAAATCCTGAAGGGTCAGTACAGCCTGCCATCTGTCTTTTACTAATAACTCACGTGTGGATTCGCAAAAGCTTCCAAGCTATGGACTGTCATTAGCTAGGGAAGCAGAACCTCATAGAAATGTTTCCTGACCATTTACCGTCCATCTTGCATGGTGCGCTTCTAGTGGCTGTTGGTTCACTCTACCCTACTCCACCCACTCAATGAGCCCACCACCATTTTGTTATGTGGGAATGTGTTTTTGGGAACCTACCCCAAAGTGGGTGTCCCCCACATCAATTCACAGTTCAAACGGGCTCTCCACCGTTCACTAAAATTCAACTACCTTTCAACACAAACGGTGAAGCTAGTAGGATGGGTTTTTATTTTTATTTTTTTACATTAGGTTAGTTGCAAGCATTCCTAGATAAATGATGACAAGTTCCTAGAACATGTCTTAGGTTTAAACTAGTGATGTCTGATCATACAGCGTCGGTTGACTATGTATATGCATAATTCCTGGTTGTGCATAAATGCATATTCTAAAACTGCATCTGTTTCAAAAATATTGCACCTAATACATGAGCATGCAATAGCCACATGCCTAACTAATACCTGCATTATACATAGAACCCATGTAAGGTGAGTATGATTGGGTGGACCCATTAGGAACCACTTTAAAGGACAATCAAGGAACAAAATTTGACCAAATAATATTCTTAGGCCATTTTCTTGAATTTTTTCATAATTATAAATTATTATTTTTTCATGTTTATTTATTGCATGCCAGAATATATGGCTTGAAGTTTCAATTACAATAAGAAGGTGGAAATCATCACAAATTTGTATTCCTTATTGATCTGACCCTTTCAAAAATCAAGTTCTTAAACTTTGGAAATTCATAACTAAATTATACCTACTCAAATAGTTACCCAATAAAAATATTAAATAAAATACCATCTAAAATACCTTAGAAAATTATATCCACCAAAAAAACCTCCAAACCTTGTTTGAAAAATGTTTATAACCAAAAAGTTTAAGGAAAATAATCACTATGAGATTCCTGAAATTTTGTGTGAATGTAGTAATAGGAACATCAAAATTTCAAAATATTTTTTACATTGTTAAAGTTTCAAAATCTATACAACCAATTAATGTATTCAATATTTTTTTAACTAAAAACCTTTCTTGATGTGTTTCCTATGTTTTAAAAAAGTTTGATGGGTCTTGAAAAATGAAGGTGTGATGTTGCTTGTGGTACCACCCAATCATACTTTCACCTTACATGCAACTGAATAGTGGTCAATGCACATTTAACCACTAGATGAAAAATTCCACCCTATCCAATGGAGAAAAGTACCAATTGGTGTGTTGGTGGGCATTGATTCATGTTGGCCATTTAAAACCACCTCTCAATAGTACTATGGACTTGACATTTACAACCAATGTGTGTGTTAATAAACAAAATATATATTGTTAAAAATACATGTACATAAGAACCTCATTATTTTCTATGCATGCATGTTCAAACTAAATACAATGCATAGATTCAAATTGAAAAGTAAACAAGACAAACTCTCATGCATGTATTACAAATGAATAAGAATGACAATAGATTCAAACTCACCTCCTTATATAGGCTAAGTGATTCTTACTAGTAACTAAAATAATTACCTTAATTACACTAAAATACGGTCCAAAGATGCAAGAGGACCTAGCACCATCTATACTTTGAAATATTTGTACAAATATCTTGTCATAAAAAAACTTGGAAAGTAATTGTCAATGATAGATTACCCAAGTCATTGGGCAAAAGAAATTCCAACCAATAATTGATGGATTATATCATCCATGAATAGGAATCACCAAATCCAAATGCTCACAAAGATGATTTTACAATCTTGTCTTCATGAATGTTAAGGTTGAAAATAGGTGATTTGAAAACTCACGTTCAAGGTTGAAAATAAGTGATTTGGCAATTCACATTTGACAACTCATATGTAGTTAATATCTTTTGGCAAACAATTTGTAGTTTCCATAATGTCAACTAGTTTGAACTTTCAATAAATTAATGTTTCCTTCCCATTTGATTTTCATTGTATCTCTAAAACAAATGTGTGGTTTTTAGAATAAGGTCATGTGTTGCCATTAGGTGTAATGTCTAAGCTAAAATAAGGGTTTAGTTTTTTCACATGATCGTTAAATTCTTTTTCTTAATTCCAATTTTTGTCAAGCTTTCTCAACTTTTTTAAAAAGTTTGTAATTTAAAGTTATATGCAATCCAAGTTTTAACTTGTAATTCAAGTAGTTTGAGCTACTAGTCAAAAGTTTTTCACCAAGTTTTGTCATTCCAATTTTCCAACATTCACTAAAAGGTTCCAAATTTTGTTTTCAGACTTTAAATTCCAACTTTGTCAAAATTGAATAATTACTATTCACACACATAATGCAACTTGTAATAACCAAATACAACACAACCCCAAGGTGGAAAATAGTTGTGTTATTTCTAGTTTTTTCTATATAATTAGTCAAAACATGGTTGGCATGTGGTTGTAACCATTAAGTTGATATTAGTAGGTTTTTTTTATTGGTGAAATCTCACAAAGTTTTGACTTGAAAAATATGATTTCAACCTACACATAGGATTATCCATGCAAAAAAGGCCCAATTTCACCAAAATTTCAAAATATATATTTTTAATTGCTAGAATTTTATGATAAGTTCCAATAGGTATCCAAGAATATAGATGATTTTATTTTTTCCTACTTTCATATTTAATATGTAGCCAATTTGGCAAAATTATTTTTTGCACAATCACATTAATTTTGCTAAATCACAAAATCCTTCAAAAAACCTTGGTTATTAGCTAAAGCACACAATTGCCACTTACGCCACTTTCATGAAAACTCCTTCAAAAAAACATTGGATCTTGGTAATTACATACTCCTTGCCAAGAGGCATGGTGGAATAAAAGTGTAAAATTTTGTACAAATCTTTATTTTGTGACTTGCATTTTCTAGCCTTCCTATTTTCATTGTTCCTTTGGAACATTAAACTTGTTAGTCAAAATACATAGTTGCCATTTAGGCCACTTTCATGACTCCTTAAAAAACACACTAGACCCAAGTAAATTTTAGGTCCTTGTTGAAAAACATGGTGGAATAAAGGTGTAATACTTTTACCCTCATTTGTGACCCTCATTTTTAGCCTTGCATAAGGCATGATGGAATAAAAGGGTACAACAAACTTATCCTTGGGTGGTACCACTAGGAACCACCTTGCCAAAATCACTAGAAAGTTGGACCCAATTTTAAAAATGAAATTTCATCTACTTATACATTGGTTTATTTGATTAGACTAGGTGAACTTTGTTTTCCCCACCTATGCACACACTCATGAAAAATAATGAACACCCAAAAACCTATAATATCTATTAACATATGGATTCATGAACCATTCCTAACCCATTCAAGAATTTTATTTTTAGGTGTCTTTACATTTACACATTAGATTTTTTTTCTTGTTTATTTAATACATGCACAAGCGAATGATCCAAACTAGTCATTAAAATAACAAAAGGTGAATATAGTTATCATTTGTGTTCTTGACCTCAATGGCCCTTTAGGACTTCACAATCTTGATTAATTCATAATTAGAGGAAAATTGATTCAATCAATTATCTATAAAAGACATAAAATAATTTGGCATTTGAAGTATTCTTAAAAATTCACGTCCAAGAAAAATTTCCAAAAAATAGATTCCTTATATGTTCCTAATCAAAATAATCCGTTGTGTGACATTCCTAAAACTTTTTCCTTATGCATTCATTTTGCAAATCAAAACATTTTTTACATCAAAACATTTTTTTTTGTAAATTTAATTAGAGTTTTAAATTCTACATGACCTATGTAGCATTTTGATAAATAATTTGAAATAATTTTATTTTTTATGTGAGTCCAATGTTGTTCTAAAGTTGGATCGGTTTCAAAAAAATTGGGTGTGACACCTAATGGTACAACCCAAGGATAAGTTTGCCCTATGGTACTTTGTACAAATCCTTATTTTGTGACCTTTTTTTAGCCTTGCATAAAGGCATGATGGAATAAAGGTGTATTACTTTGCACAAATCCTTATTTTGTGACCTTCATTTTCTAGCCTTACATAAAGGCATGATGTAATAAAGGTGTAATGCTTTGTAAAAATCCCTATTTTATGACCTTTCACTTTTTTGCCTTTGTTTAAAGGAATGGTGGAATCAAGGTGTAGTACTTTGTACAAATCCTTATTGTGTGACCTTTAGTTTCTAGCCTTACATAAACGCACTATCGAATAAAAGTGTAGTACTTTGTACAAATCCTTATTGTATGACCCTCATTTTCTAGCCTTGTTGGCATAGTGGAATAAAAGTGAAGTACTTTGTACAAATCTTTATTTTGTGACCTTCATTTTCTAGCCTTCTTGTCTTTATTGTTCCTTCAGAATAATGGGGCAAGTTATTTTTTAACACCATTCAATAGTGATTCTAATTAGAAACCTACATTTGAACTTTGTCTATGTACATCACTTATTATGGAATTAGCATAATGAAGGGTGGAAGCAAGGTAAAGTGAACACAAAAATATTTGTTTATCACTTAATGTGTGTTACGCATATAAAATCAAAATGAATGGAAGTATAGTTTTAAAATCATCATCGATTTCCATTGAACTTATGAGAAGCTACTTACAAAAAATATATATTTTTAAAAAAATGCATCAAAAGTATATTCATTTCAAAAGATGAAAAATTTGGATTTGTGGGTACTTTAAACACATAATATTGAATTGAATATGTGTTTATTAAGTTAGGATGTAAAGATCATTATATTTTTAATCTTACGATTTTAAAAAATCAAATTTCTATTTTTTGGCACCTAATTTCTCCTTACTTTACATGTATTTTACATCAACCCACACTACAAAACTAATTGGATTGAAACACGTAGGTAAAATACATATTAGAGTAAGTTGGAAATTGAAATTGAATGCAAAATAATGAAGAACTATCTTGTTTTGGTTATTCAAATCAAAACATTCAATGTATAATTATTTTTATGATGGGTTTTCATGCTATTTTCAATTGATTGCATTGCAAGTAAACAAGGTGAATTTGGGTTACAATTTATCTTGCTTTGACCTCAAGGCCTATTATTGTTTTAGGAATGTTTTTTGGCAGCTAAAATGGCAATCATTCATTGGAAGATGTAAAAAAATTCGTGATCCCTAGGCAAGTTTTTCAATCCAACAAAAAACCATAATAAAATACAAGTCTTTAATCATTGTTCTATATGTTTAGCAACATAATGAAAATTGCATATATGAATTTGGCAAAAGTTTTCTCACTTCTATTGACTAAAAACATTTAAAATCATTTTTTTTTAAAATTTAAGTTTTAATGTCACTAGTGAAAATTTAAAATAAGGTTATTAAAGCTTGATCCACCTAGGAGTATGTCATGTGTAGTAATGAAAGGTATTGTGCCATCACATGGTAACATGTTCAACCAAGGCATTTACAAAAGTGAAATCTATACTTAATGCATCGTTAACAACATGATTTTCTATGTTTTATTTGACTATTTTATTAGGACAAAATAAATTAGCCACTATAGAACGTACTTTCATGATGGTTATAACATTATTTTGCAACAAACCACCTTTGAGATTATGTGACTTGTTATCCACTTGAACCCATTATGTTTCATATATGTTTTGAGTAACTAATATCTTAGGGCCATACACTAATGATAATGGGACATCCACTTGTGGTGTCATTGCATAATGATATATGATAACATCATTACTTAGTGTCCCATTACTGATTATAAAAACCTTTACACACCAATTATAAATTAAAAAATTGGTTTTTTGACAACATAATTTAATAGGTAATGAACTTTTGGTAGATATATATTTGGTAAGAAGCACCAAATTGCAATAATGATGTAATAGACTTTTCAATGTAAACAATACCTCATTAAAAATGTTGAATTTAAACAATATTTATTATTAAATGTTAGGGATTGCTAGAAAGTAAAAGAAAGAAAACATGAAAATACTACTTGTAACCTATGTTACCTTTGAATTAGTGAGAAAGCAATATGTAAAACAAAATTACCAAGTTTCCACATGGGTAACCTATTTTATAAACATTCCCACTTGCATCACACACTACTAATGTAATTCAATAAGTTTCATAGGTAAGTATATAGGTTATGTGAATGATTATTACGCATGTAGGTAAGGCACTTGGTGATTATTAGGTAGGTAGATACATGTGCATTAAATGTAATAAATAGCTAGCCACTAAGGTTAATTATGGGGATGCAAATCATTATGAAAAAAGAGGCTTGCAATATTTGGCCTTGCAACTCATTGTATTTATATGTTGTGAGTGCTAATAGACAAGTTGCATGAGTTACAAAGTTACAACTCATTGTATACATAGTGCAACTGATTGTAACTCAATTGCAACTCTATCAAAACAACTCATTTTCAACTACTATGTACCTTCATTATAATAATACCTATGATGTCATGTTCATGTCATTAATTGTCATCCATTTATTAAAATATAAGACATGGCATTATGAAATTTTTTGGACATAAACATTATTTTCTTTTCAAAATATTGATTTCTACCATCCATTATGATTATTAATGATGGTTCGAAGTTGTGATACATGGCATGATTGAAAATTGTCTCATGGCATATTAATTATATTTTGGAAAAAATAAATATAAATAAATATCTATTTTAGTAACTAGCTAGGTCGTGCATAACCATAGGTAGGTAGGGTGGTAGGTATTTAAACCTACATACTTACGTATTTACCTAAGACCTACCTACTTACCTACATGTAAGTAGGTAGAAAGTAAGACCTACTCATTATTACTTAAGTGGGTATTAGGTAAGAAAACATAAGGCTAAATGAATTAAAAAATAGCTTAAGAAAATTCTTTTTTTATTTTACATTTTGCCTTTAGAATTAAGCTTTTTTGAGCTTATCCCAAAATGGCATATGAATTTGAATGTGAAAATATAAGAGAAAGAAATTTTTTTATATAGTTTGCAACAGAAGATTCAAGGACAAAACATACGAATTTGATCTTTTAATTGTTCCTTAGTTGCAAAGTGAGTTATAACTAAATTGCAATTATAAAAATATTTCTGCACATGCTTTATGCTTATGTTTCATTATGTAAGTTATACTATTAAATTAATGATTATATGATAATTAAATATGTAAATTAAACATTAAATATGAATTTGGGATGAATAGGCATATCTTATACATTGAATTTAATTTTTTATATAATATACACATTAATTTGAATTATTCATCTAAATTAAATATATGTATTTAATTAATTAATTAATTAATGAAGTTATATAATTCATGATTTGGTAATTATTGATAATTATTTTAAATAACCGATATAATTCATTATGAAATATCCCTAATTTGGATAAATGTTTATCTGATTAATATATAATAAATAACTGTTTGGTACTTAATATAAATTTAATTATATGAATCACATTTATTTATTCATATTTATAGTCAAACTATTAAAACAATAATTATTTACAAAACATTACACATGAATGTGTGTTTTTATTAAGTTATAAGTAGTTATATTATAGTCATAACATAGTTGAACAATAATACTTTAATAATGACGTGCTAGTGGCCATAATAATTGTATCAATGGGAATCATAGTCGAAAATTAATTGTAAATGTATTTTATAATAATTGGTGGTAATGTGGAAAGTGGCATGATCGCATGTATGTACATTGTACATTAGTTGTAACATCATTTTGGCCATGTCGTACATGATTAGGTAGTCAAATTGGACTTGTCATTTTGAATGGCAAAGTGACTTACAAAATGATTAACTATTCAATTGGTAAATAATGGACCATTTGACTAGATCAATTTTATTCTTAAATTAAAATCATTTAAAAAACATTAATAGGTAGGTAAGTAATAAAAAGGTTTAGGTAGCTCGAAAACTTGCATTTAGATAAGTAGGTGTTACATAACGTAATCAAACTTAGTTAACCTAACCTCACCAAGCTACCTTAGTATAACCTACCCACCTTAGCTTTTTAAACATGCACGTAGGTTGTAAATATAAAGAATTGAACCCCAAACCTTCCCAATGATAAACCAAATACTTATAAATGCACTACACCATCAAAGGTATTCAATGTTTAATATTTTACATGTTTATTTCACATTGTTAAACATAATGGCTAAACTTAAATGATAACTAATGACTAACCTCAATGACTTAAATTGATGGTTAAAACCAATGGTTAAACCTACTGACATAAACTAATAGTTAAACCTAGTGGTTAAACTCAGCAACTTAAACTAATGGCTAAACCTAATGGCTAAATTCACCAATTTAAACTAATGATTAAACCTACTGGATAAACTCACCAACTTAAAACGAATGATTAAACCTAGTGGTTAAACTCAATGAATTAAACTAGTGGTTAAACCTAATGATTAAATTCAACAATTTAAACTAATGGTTAAGCTTAATGGCTAAACTCATTGACTTAAATTAATGCCTAATCTTAGTGGCTAAATTTAATGATTTAAATTGTTGGGGTCCAAATTTTTTAAGGTGTACCACTGAAAACAGAAAAGACTTAGTCCTTAATGGAGTCTTTTTTTGTTCTATATTTTGATCCCCATTAATATAAATAAATCAAAATGTGTCACATTATTTATAAGTACCATATGTTAGCTCATTACAATTTTAAATTCTATTAATCTCAGCCTTTCTTTTTTTAGATGGTCAAATAGGACTATGCAAAAGAGTTAAAAAAAGGTGACGACGTGACACTATTTTGGTATTATTTAAAAAATTAAAACCAATGGGTAAACCTACTGGCTAAATTCAACAACTTAAATTAATGGCTAAACATATTGGTTAAACTTTGATTAAGTTTAATGATAAAAGTAAAGCTAAACATAGTGGTTAAACCTAATTGATAAACTTAATGGCTAAATTTCATAACTAAACATAATAGTTAAACTTTATCACTAAACTTAATGGCTATACATATTTCATGGCTAAACCTAGGCTAAACCTTGTGGCAAAATCTAGTGGCTCAACATAATGATTAAACTTTGGTTAAACATAGGTGTCTAAACTTAGTTAAACTTAATGGTTAAACCTAAACTAAACCTAGTGGGTAACTTAGTGGTTAAACATATTAGACAAACCTAGGCCATACCTAATGGTTATACTTAATGGTTAAATTTAAGTTATACCTATTGGCAAAATTTAATGGTTCAACTTAAGTTAATCTTAGTGCCAAATTGAATGACTAAGCATAATGGCTAAATTTAATGGTTAAATTTAAAATAAACTTATAGTTAAAATTTGGGTAACCTTATAGCCAAATCTAGTGGTTCAACATAATGGTTAAGTTTAATGGTTACACTTAATGGCTAAAATCATGTAGGTAAGTGGTTGGATAGGGAAGTAAGTAATATGATGGTAGGTGGGTAGGTAAATAGGTAGGTAGGTAGGTAAATAAAAGGTAGATGGGTGGGTGGGTAATAGGTAAGTAATTAAGTAACTAAGTAAATAAATGGATGAATAGGTAAGAGGTAAATTCATAGGGTAGTAGACCATGTTGTATTTAACTAAAGATCATTAGCCATCTTAACAAAATGTTCAACTTTATTAAAAATCATTGGTCATTTTTATTAAAGATCATTGGCCATTTTGAATAAGGTTATACAACTTGACTATGTGTGTTTAGTCAAATGAACGACTATAATCAAGTTGATCAGTCAACAAATACATGTGTCATTCAAGCCTTTGGCCTTCAGTCAAAATATACATGTCCATTAGTCAAAATGACAAGTTAGTAAATTTAAACCTCTTAAAAAACCATGAATTATAGTATTGGGGTCTTGTTGTGCATTTTGTTCAGTTTGTGAATCATGCAGAAAGGTGTTAAATATTCCATAATGAATTATGTTCAACTATGAATGCAACACCTTGTGCAAAGCCATGTGGTTTTGTTGTAAGGTTTGATTAACATTGGCTTAATTATAGGGAAAATATAACATAACCTTGCTTTTATTTTCTACTCAAGAATAAATTAATGGTAGTTATTTCATTATTTTTTTGAGAGGTTGTGGCTTTGAAATTGGTGTGGGATATAAAGGGGGGGAATCTTACCTAGCAAAACAAGGAAAACCACATAAGGTGAAAAAAGAAAATCATGAACAAAACTCATTAAAGGTGTATTGAACATTTCCTTATGGAATCAACAACCTTTGCATAGGGCAATCCTAAGCTTACCTTTAGATGGCCATGCCCTTTTACTTGCAATTGGTTTTGGTAGCTTTATTGTTTTAAAAACATTTAATGTGATATAGATTATCACTTGTTTACACCAATTTTGGTTTGTAGATTCCAAATGCACTGTGAATAAAAAATGGGGGAACATTATTGACATGTGGCAACATTTGGTTAATTAACCCATTATAATTTTGGAATAATTTACAACATTCAACTCATGTGCTTGGTTGGTTTTAGATTGTGCCACTTGGCACAATAAGAACTTGCCACATGGCATATTACCATATGTCAAACTATAAAAGTAGGTTGGCAGGCCTACGTAGGTAGGTAGGTCCTTAAACTAAATACTTACATAAATAGGCAAGTAAGAACTATCTACTCACCTAAACTAAATACTTACTTACTTACCTACATAAATAGGTAGGTAGCTAGGTAGATTAGGGAGGTATGTAAGTGGGTAAGAAAAGATAATATTTTCATTTTATTTTGGATTTTTCCTTTGGGTTAAGCCTTTTTGATTGGCTCATCACAAATGTTTCATTGTTTCAATGTGAAATTGCTATACAAAACACCTTGTTTATATAGTGTTCAAAATGAAAATGTATGCCAAACAATATGGGATAAAATTTGAGGTTGCAAGTAAATAAATAAATAAAGCAAGTAAATAATCAAATATGTAAGTCAAGCAATTAACTAACTAACTAGTTAAATACCTAACTAATTAATTAACTACCCACTTACCCACTTATCAACACACCTATTACTTATTGCTCCACTATCTATAATAGTTAATAATAAATAACAATAATTATAATCAACTAATGAATTAGTTCATGAATGTGATAATAATTCATGAATAATTTCTAAATTATATATGAACATAATGATTGATTACTAACTATTTCATGACCTATATAATGATTTATAAATAATTTAAAGATCAACCAATTAAATATTTAATAACTTATTTATATCTAATTAAATCATTACTAATTATTGAACTTTTATTTTTCAAAAATTATTAATTTAAATTAATATTAAGCTAACCTTAATAATGTAAACCTTAGATACACACGTAATATGGACATTATATATTCCATATATAAATATATCTAAATACATGCGCACAATATTTTAAATGTTTGGTGGACCTAAATATCAATTAGTTTATATTAACCAGTGGTGGGGAGCTAGATTGGCCATTCTATGGAGACTCAAGAGGAGTTTGGGAGGGAGAAGGGAGCTTGACTTGATGCAAGCAAAGGATCTGGGGTGGGGAGCAATCTTCCAAGCACGTACTGTAGCAATAGTAATAAACGAGGCACTAGTTAGAAGCAGATTGTGAGGTAGTTTTGGCATGATTCAACAAATGTTTAGGGAAAGTCCTCTTTGAGGTGAACGGTGACCACCTAGTGATGTGAGCAGGACTTTTCCCTACACTGGCATAGTGACCAAAGAGTGGTGGGCCAACATCCTTGTGTGGCCAAGGGAACTATGGCCAGGAGAACTAGGGCAGCTAACCGATCCTATTATTCCTCTCTCAAGTAAGAACACATTTAAAAGCATTCTCCAGAACCAAAACTTGTTCTTGCTGAGATTTGGTTTACAAGACCTATCCTATATTGGCCCACCAAACCCAATTTTCAAAATGTGCGAATATGATATGTATGCGTAAATCTGTGAACAATGATTAATTAACAGAATTTGATTTCACCATTTTTTCCTTTAACCCATGACTGCACAATTCAATGCACTCCTGATTATGGCACTTCATCATGGAGAACAAGATCCAACCATTGCACACTTTAAACTCAAGGTTTCAAGATTACTAGTTCACCTGCACAGAGCCCACATGCTCTTGTGCAAGGATAGGAAACACCAATGTCTAACATTAGGGTTTTTGTGTGCAAAGATATGGACCAACATTGTGTGGCAGTAGGGAGTTGGTGTGTGATAATAGGAGAATTGCAATGATATGTCCCTATATCCTAGTTTGCCCTCACCCAAACAAATAGTAAATTTGAAAATTTTGGATTTCCTCACATGGAAATTAAATTCACCAATAAAAAAACTGTGAGTGGTATGGGTTTCTATTTCATGCAGGTGCATTTCGCCTTAGGAAGTTCATCAATTAGCAAAGCAAATAGTGAAAGCATTCCGTACTTGGTAAAGACTAATCATATGGTGACCCAACTATTAATTTCTTGGCTGGATATTATACAAGGTAGGCACTTTCACTTGGAATTGTTCAAAATATCAAGCATTTTTTTCATACCAAAACCAGATCATTAGACACCTGCCAAAATTTGTGGCTAAAGCTGCCCTTGAGGTAGGGTATCTCATTCATTTATAAATGGGATTCGAAGTGGTGAATTGTGGCCAATTGCATGCTGGCACAAAGCGTGCATGTCGAGGACCAATCTGCATTTGTAAATGGTTTGTTCAGTGTTTTCTTTTCCTATTTTTTAAAGTAACAATAGTGGCAACCCTCCTGACACAGTGGAGGAGTGGAAGGGATATTATTCCTACTCATTCATGGGAGAGAAATTATGCCTACTTACACCTGTAAGTAGGCATAATTTCTCTCCCGCGATTGAGGAGTAGGCATAAGATCCGTCCAATTTTCTAGGAGGCTTTGCGTACAGGACAAAAAATTACATATAGTAAAAGACGTCGTGGACGAAATGAAGCTTTCCATCCCTCCGTCCCGTCATCCATCCATGGATGGCATCATATAATAACCCTCTACAATGTGAAGGCTGAAAACTTCCTGTAGTCTTGCAATTTGCCAAAAGCTAAAAACTAATTTTAAAAAACTAAAAATTGTTGAAAAAAAACTTGAGAAACAAGAGAAGAAATCTTCTTAAAACAATACAAGAAATTTCAAATTAAAAAAAGAAGAAGACAAGTTATTAATAAATAAATAAAATGAAACAAAGTTGTAACAAAAAAGAAAAAAACAGAACAAATATATATTTAAAAAAGGGAGAAAACTAGAAAAAACAAAAAAAAACAAAAAACACTTTAACAATTAGATTTTTTTTTTAAACACTTAAAAATAGAAACAAAATGAAAACATATAAAATAAATATATCTAAACATGAAACAAAAAAGGGAATACAATAAGATAATCTTAAAAGAAAATTAAAAAATAGTTGACAAAAAATAAGAAACAAAACAGAGAGCAAAAGAAAGAGAAAAAAAACTGTACTTGAAATATAAAAGAGGTTTGTCTTCTTTTTTGAAACTTCAAACCTGCATCTAATCAAACAAAATACAAAAAAGATTTAAATTATTTTTATAATAAAACAAATTAGAAAAACTAAATTTTTTTGAAAAAAAAAAAGAAAATAAATAAATAAATAAACTATGAAAATAGAAAAAAAATGAAGATAGACTAAATAAGAATAGAAAGAATTAAAACATGAAACAAACATAAACAAGAAAAAAGTAAAAAGACAAAAACTATAAAAAAGGAATGGAAACAAATGAAACAAGGAAAGGGAAATACAATAAAATAATTTTAAAAGAAAAAAAATTACAAAAAAAAAAGAAATCAAATAAAGAGTAGAAAATAATAAAAAAGAAAACTTATAATAATGAAGAAAAACCCTACTTGAAAAAGAATGAGGTGTGTCTTCTTTCTCCATACTTCAAACTTGTGTAACCAAAAGAGAGGGCACTCTTCAGACTTCAGACGCCCTAGATCAAACACAGATGCTACTCACACAGACCACTCCCATGTCTCATGCTCTTCCTATGCATCAGACTCACAGAACACAACTCACACGATCGCTACAAAATGTGTTGGTTTATTTACATCATGTACACAACACAATATTCATCATCGAGCGCATCAGCAACAGCATGGATCCTTTCTCCCAACTCCTAGACTTCTCTGGTTCTACTCTGTTGGATATATCATATCTACTGAATGTGATTGCTCATCTCCAGTCTAACCTCCCTGATTCACTCTCACCCTTACTCTTGCTATCCAGCTTCTACGCAGCGGAAAATTCTATCAGCTCTACAGCAAAAAGCTCTACCTTCAACTCCTCTCCTGCTGGTTTCCTCCAGTGCCTTCCTCTTCACGCTCTGAAACCGACCTTCTTACTTAATTGCACAACCGATCCGGACCATAATTCGCCGCCGTCACACAACATCTCCTCAATCCATTAAGAGTAGCCGCCATACAAAAAGGAAGCCATCCACACCTTCATACTGTCTTAACAGTTCTTCCCATGCAAACATAAATCAAAAGGCAGCCACCATGGGCAAAATGACTTAATTAGCACAACTTATCCCCTGATCAGGGATGATTAAAGGCCGAACAACCTAATTTCGGGCTACATATGTAACCCCTCCCTTTTTGAAAAAGCTAAATCCCTCAGCTCTGTCTAACCCAGAGGCATATGATATATCTGCAGGTCCCTCCTAGATCTTTCCCATTCTTTCCCATCAGCATCTCAAACTACACAAAGTCGGCAGCCTTCTTCAAAATCGAAATCACCCTTGCCATCCACATGCCCTACGAATTGGTATGGGCCCTCCCAACTTGCAACCAAAGCACGTTTCTTACCTGGTCTCTTCATTTTTACCATGGTTTCCCCAGCAATCAGACCCTTAAACAGATGCTTCCCTTTCTTGCTTGCATAGGTACCCCTTTGCTTTTTCTGTGCTTGTCCAATATTCAGCAAAACGTCTTTGTGTATGCTTGCTATGAGTTCCACCTTTTCCAGGAACTGAGCTACAATCTGCTCAATACCAACCTCATCATCAACAACTCCAGTTAGTGCACCAAGATAATTATTAGCCCTGAGTCGTGGAGACCGACCAGTTAACACCATGAATGGTGAGAATTTTGTGCTTGGTTGCACCCCACATCTGTATCCGAACAACACCTTTGCTAGGTGTTCATCCTAGCAGTCTATATTTGCTGGATTGGTGGCCAGAACTGTGATGCCATATTTGATCGTTTTGATCATTCGTTCAGCCATCCCATTGCATTGAGGCCACTGTGGTGAGGTGCACTGATGCTGAATTGCATAGTCCTTGCACATGGCTTCGAATTCTGCACCCCACTCACCCGCATTATCAGTAAATATGAAATTGGGCACCCCATACCTACATATCAACTCATCTTCCAGGAACCTGGCCGCTGTTTTGGCACCATGATTGGCTACTGCCTTGGCCTCACACCATTTGGAATAATGGTCAATGGCAACCAAGATATACTTGTTGCCTGCTTTAGTTTCAGGCAATGGACCCACAGTGTCCATCGCCACTCTGTAGAACAGATCACAGACCGGGATGCTCTTGAGCTCCTAATCTCCAGACCGAACACTCCCTTCGCTCCTAACCAGCTGACAATGCTGGCAGCTTCTTACCACTGACTTCACATCCTCAGTTCGATGGTGCCAGAAGTATCTCCGACAGATTTCAGTCAGAACCTTCTGTTCACCAGAATGTCCCAAGTCTTCATGCATCTGCACCACCAATGATCTCCTCTCTTCAGGTCTGGGTACATATAGGCCTTTAAAGAACAGTTTCTGCTCTTTCCAGCAGTAGTGTTCTATTTTTTCCCTGGCCCTCCTTCCTTCCTCCAGTTCGATCATTTCTGGCAGCATCCCTTCCCTCAGGAGTGCCAGACAGTTTGCATCTAGCCATATGTCAGAGCTCCTGACTTCAGCCCTTTCCTCCTCCATTTCTGCTTTGTCCTCACAATCATCAATCCCAGACAGCTCCTAAGCAGCTAGCACCAACTCCAATTGTTGTCGCCTGACGTAGTACTTGATTCGGCCCTTCTTAGGCCTCTGCTCAGTAACAGTCGCATCCAATTCCTCATCTTCCCTCGCCTTAGTCTCTTCCATATTTGGGTTGGTCTCCTCCCTGCTGTCGACAGCATCCACAGCGTCGAGCATGAATAGGTGGTGAGGATTCAGACTGCCCCCATGATTGATACTGAAACCACGCCCTTGATGGTCCCCCATTTCACTCGATCTCCTCAGTTTCTTAAACCATTGCTGATGTTGATCATTGCAAACGGCTAGCACTTTCTCTGCTGCCTCACTCGTTCCATGCTGCGTGACAGGGTCCTCTGGGATCTCCTGACGAAAATCTTCGTCGTCAGCAGCTTGTTCCACCGGATTCCGACTTAGTGCATCAACATTTGCATGCTTTAACCCAGCGCGATGAACGATCTTAAAGTCAAAATCTTGAAGCATATCAATCCACCGGCCGCGCCTCCCATGTGCATCG
The DNA here is from genome assembly GCA_963921925.1 of Sphagnum tenellum. NCBI lineage: Eukaryota > Viridiplantae > Streptophyta > Sphagnopsida > Sphagnales > Sphagnaceae > Sphagnum > Sphagnum tenellum. The sequence continues at coordinate 29,427,885 of OY998143.1, forward strand.
GACACTGTGGCCAGCCACTCAAGCGGCTTGTGGTCCGTCCTTAGCGTGAAATGAGTTTGATGCAGGTATTGCCTGAAATGCAAAATTCCCCAAATCAAGGCATAACACTCTCCTTCCATGGGGTGGAATCGTCTCTGTACCTCTGTCAAAGCCTTACTGGCATAGGCTATGACTCTCTCAAATCTCCCTTCCTTCTGGGATAAGATGGCGCCAACACCCCTGGTTGACCAGTCCACGTCCAGGTTGAATGGCTCTCGAAAGTTTGGTCTCACCAGAACCGGAGCTTGCACAAGTGCCCTCTTCAATTCATCAAATGCACTCTGGTGTTCCTGATTCCAGACAAACACCATATCCTTTCTTGTTAGCTCAAATAGAGGACCAGCCATCCTCGAATACCCTCTGATGTATTTCCGGTAATACCCTGTCAATCCCAGGAAGGATCTGACATTAGTGACAGTTGTAGGCACGGGGAACTTCCGCACAACATCGACCTTAGTGGGGTCAGTCGTGTTCCCTCCTTGCTTACTACATGTCCTAAAAACACAATGCTGCCTACAGCAAAACAACATTTGCTTGGGTTTAGTTTCAGGTTCACTTCCCTGAGCCTGGAGAGTACGGTACCCAAATGCTGCAGATGATCATGCCATTCCACACTGTGGATATTGAGGTCATCCACGAAAACCTTCAAGAACGAATCTCCCAGACCCTTGAAAATCTTAGCCATGGTCCGTGTAAAGGTGCTTGTTGCATTCTTTAGGCCGAATGGCATGACATTCCACTCGTACAGACCGCTCTTGGTAATCAGGGCTGTCTTGCCCACGTCTTTTGGTGCCATTTTGATCTGCCAGAATCCAGACTGTAGATCCAGTGCACTGAACCATGCAGATCTTCCCAATTGGGAGATCACATCTTCAACCAACGGCATAGGGAATGCATCCCTTCTGGTTTGTAGATTTAGAGGTCGGTAATCTCCACAGAATCTTCTGCTTTCGTCCCTCTTTATAGGTAAAGTAACTCGACAGGCGTATGCTGAGATGTTTGGTCTCATCTTTCCCAACTCGACCAACACATTAATTTGCCTCTTCGCTTCTGCTTCTTCCCAGTATGACAGTCGTCCAGGGGTCATCCGACAAGGAGGGTACCCTTGTGTGTCAATTAGGTGTTCCCCTATGGTGCAACATCCAAGCTCTCCCTTATTCCAAGCGAACACATCCTGGTATCTTTCGAGAACGCTCCACAGTTGCTGTGCCATTCCCTTCTCCAGGTGCTGATCAATCCGGATTTTCTGACAAATTTCTCCCCATCGTGTCTCCTCCTTGGGATTCCTAGCAATTCGCTCTTTGATATCCCCACCGAAATCAACAATCTCCATCTGTTGGAGCTGCAGTAACACGGATTCCTCAGCTGCAATTGCTGCTTCTGATACACTTTGCATTCGTTGCTCCTCATCAGCAGCCCATTGGATCCAGTCAGCATAATCATCTTCGTCAGTAAGTTTCTCCTTCATAAACTCCTCCTCCTTACTTTGCATTGTCAGTTGGAGGATCTACTGTAGTCCTTCCTCCTTGATCAATTCCTCAAATTCAGTGTCCTCAAACTCAGACGCATCCTCATCAGGATTGATTGACTGATCCAGCTCATCGAAGTCTTCACTCGAATTAGAGTCAGACTCCGATTCTTCTACCTCCCTTTGATCACCAGCTCCTTGCTTGCTTGATTGCACTATTCCATCCAAACTTTCGGGCTTACTTTCATGAACAGCCTCGCTATTATGGCAATCGGGTACTTTATCGGATCGCTGAATCAAGTTTACCACACTTAGTGGCAGGATTTCCACATCAGTGCCAGGTCCTCGCCTGACCTGGATCAGACCCTGCTCCACATCAACAATCGCCCCAATCTTGATCAACAGATCAAGTCCCAACAGTATGTCATAACTGTCAGTGTCCACGACCATGAAGGTCATGCTACACTGCACTTCCCCAACCTTGATAGGCAACTTCTCAATCCGGCCGAGTGCCTGTGTTACGGCACCAGAGGCCGTCTTGTACATCTCTGATCCAGATACCAGATACATTAATCCCAGTTCTCGGACCATAGAAGCTGCCATGATGGACATGGACGCTCCAGTGTCCACTAACCCTTCAATCAGGTAATGATTGATTTCCATCGAAAGGTGGATTGTCTTATTCCTGTTTGTCTTGTTGATGCTTAGACGCTTGATGATTGGTACTGCTGACGCAACAGACACCTAGGTAGCAGCCATCTCAGCATCCTTTTTCTTTCGAGCAACTTTCACCAAACTCTCCAGGTGTTCAAGCTCACCTAGAATCATCATCACTATTTCCATGGGAGTCAACGAAATCTTCCCTTTGATAAAATGGGAAAGAATTTTCGATTGAACAGACTCCTCCCGATTGCTTCCCATTTTGTCCATTGCATTTCCAGCTGTCAGTCCCATCGCCGTTGGCGTCACTTCCACACGCAACCTTCTTCTTGGTACCCTGGTGTAGGAGAACAAGTTCTCACCCCCACACACCCTATTGAGCTGATGCAGAGTCGCTTCCTCATCATCTAACATCACTTCCAGGAAGTTAGCTGATCCAGGGTGCATCCTCCCATCCTTAGGCTTCTTCCAGCATCTGTCCTCCGTATGCCCCAATCCTGCGCAGAAAGAACACTTCACACCACAATTCTCTGTCCTATGCGGCATCCCACATTTGGCACATTTGGCCCTGGGTTCATTGAGCCTCGGACATGCTACGGCAGTATGGTCTCTTCCCTTGCAAATTTGGCATACATCAGATGAGCTGGAAGAGGATGTTGTGACAGGTTTAGACACATTCCCCTTCATGAAATTGACAAGCGTCTCATTAAAAGCATTGACTTGCTTCTCCATCATTGTCTCAGCAGCTCCTCCTCTTCTTCTTCTTTCAGAGGCTTGAATGGAGTCTCGCCGAGCTCACCTAGCACCCTCTCTAATTCTGTGGCAGCACCCACCATTTCCTCTATATCAGCGTAGGTCCTAACAACACAAATTTTTCTGATTTCGGGTCTCAGCTTACCCAGAAATCGCCTTCGTTGTTCAGCATCGGGGATATTTCCCCACCAAAACAACTTGTCCATCCGCTCAAAATATTTTTGTACCCTCTCCTTGGGCTCTTGCTTGATGGCGTCGAGTTTCATCCGAATGTCGTCGGCATCCACATTACCATACTTTTGCAGGATCAAGGTTCTCAATTCAATCCAATCGGCTAGTGCTGGCTGTAGTTTCCTGAACCAATCTCGGGCCTTGCCTCGCAAGTTAAGTTTGGCAATTTTGAAAAGCTTGTCCGCATTGAGGTCGCGCACCTCAGCCGCCATACTGAGCCATTCCGCCCAGTCGCCAACGTCCTCGTGATCGCGCCCCCAGAACAACTCGTCCATACCTTGTGGACTAGTCATCCTGATGAAGCGTGATTAGGATTAAGAAAAGTTCAAAACTTTCACAGACGCAAGTCCTGCAACAAAATGTCCCACTCAGAATCTGCCAAATTACATGCAGCCTTATCCCCTCCTCACAAAACACATATCAGACTACTAACGGAAATCAGGTTGAGTTCCCTCATGCACAGGTTCCAGGGGTTCAAAATTTGAGGGCACAGTTGAGAGTCGTTGTTCGTCCGTCGATTGTTGCTGGAAGCGCCAACCTCCAGCCCGATTTCGCCATACTTGCCAGCTGATGAGACGAGATCGTGATCCGCTATGCTCTACACGCAGCAAGCGGTCACCCTCTTGAAACAGGTCTTCAATATCGGGCAGATACAACCTTACAAAGTGGTTTGGTGATACCTCTGACTTGGGGACCCAGATGTCACCCAATCTAGGCACACTGCCTTGTCTTTCTGGAATTAGTGGGGTTATTCTACGCAAGATAGGAAGTGAAATATAACTCGTTTTGGAGCTCCGAGGTCCACGACCACCCTCTGACTCCATCTATAACTCTTAGCCAAACCCGCGCCCTAATATAGTACCCACTGTGGGTTGCCTCCATAGCTATATCCCCCACCTGAGCTTGATCTAGTTCTATACCTACAAGCGTAACGACTCCAAATCCTAAAAATCTCAGAATGACCGCTCCTCTCTGAGGACCGTTTTGCAAATTTACGAAACCGAACCTCCTAACTATTTGCTGTTCTCTAAGCTCCTGCGTTTCTTGCTCTACTAGAGTTTCTTCCTCACTAGAAGAAGACATGACTTTGGGCTCATCATACACTCCAATTATCAACAGGTTCTCCCAAGGTTTCTAAACAACGCAACCTAGCTCTGATACCAAAAAGAGAGGGCACTCTTCAGACTTCAGACGCCCTAGATCAAACACAGATCCTACTCACACAGACCACTCCCATGTCTCATGCTCTTCCTATGCATTAGACTCACAGAACACAACTCACACTATCGCTACAAAATGTGTTGGTTTATTTACATCATGTACACAACACAATACTCATCATCGAGCGCATCAGCAACAGCATGGATCCTTTCTCCCAACTCCTAGACTTCTATGGTTCTACTCTGTTGGATATATCAGATCTACTGAATGTGATTGCTCATCTCCAGTCTAACCTCCCTAATTCACTCTCACCCTTACTCTTGCTGTCCAGCTTCTACGCAGCGAAAAATTCTATCAGCTTTACAACAAAAAGCTCTACCTTTGACTCCTCTCCTATTGGTTTCCTCCAGTGCCTTCCTCTTCACGCTCTGAAACCGACCTTCTTACTTAATTGCACAGCCGATCCGGACCATAATTCGCCGCCGTCACACATCTCCTCAATCCATTAAGAGTAGCCGCCATACAAAAAGGAAGCCATCCACACCTTCATACTGTCTTAACAGTTCTTCCCATGCAAACATAAATCAAAAGGCAGCCGCCATGGGCAAAATGACTTAATTAGCACAACTTATCCCCTGATCAGGGATGATCAGAGGCCGAACAACCTAATTTCGGGCTACACTTGCATCCAAATAAACAAAAATACAAAAGTGAAAAAGAAACACTTTATTTTTATTATACAAAATAATAATAAAAACAGAAAAGACATAAAATAAAAAAATAAAAAAGATAAAAGTTTTTTCTTAAAACTAAAACATGAACTAAACATTGTTGAAATAACACACCTGTGCATTAGGCACAGGGTTCAAACTAGTTAAAATGTAACACACCCTTGGGTGAACCATCACCTCCACTTGTAAAAACCCCAAAATCCATTTAAATTGCTTCTAAATAGTATAGATTCCACTGATAGACCTAAATGGGGGATCATGAGTCCAAGTCTAACATTTCTTGGGTTTAATGTGGCCATTAAGAGATCTCACTCACGAAAGTGAAGGTACCAGTTTTTTTTGGCGTAGTGTAGCAGAGCGGAGATCCCTCCAGACGAATTTTGAGTCAATGTCTTATGGTTTTTAATTGATGCAGGACGATTAAAATTGTAACCAGTAGACAAATCTGGGACCAGGCTCTTGCCCAACAAGTTTTTAAATGGGCCAAAGTTGGGGACGTGTTTTTGAAATAAAGGAGAATTTCCACAAAGGATTTGAATTAGTGGCCCCTTCGGCCAAAAAAGTTTTTGCCTAAAAAAATGACCAGAAGGCACCAGTACTTTTGGGTTCTTTTAAACACAGTTTAGGCATGTACTAATAACCTACATGTGTAAAAGTAACCACGTCGATAAATTCATGCCCGACACACGCTCTGCACGGGGGCATGGCAAGAAATTCATTGCAGCCCACCCGCTAGCCACCATGACTTCGGGCTTCATAGTCCTATGACTTGGGGTTGATACTGCATGATATAAATACTACGAAATGGAAGTGCAAACCAGTCTGCCCATCGGCAAAAGAGATTGGAAGACATCCGAGATTATCCCCGACATCCGTGATGGCGGCACTCCTGCATTGGACTCCCATGATCCTCAAGGATGCACACATTATGGGCTAACTGTTTGCATGCGTCGCAGGAACCTGCTACAAACTTTGGAGTTGCGCAACTCCTCATCGCGCGCTTCTCAATTGAAAGCGTTTGGCAGATTTAACGGCAAGAGAGCAGCCCCCAGTTCAAGTGCAAGTTCTTCTGTTATTTTGGCAACAAGTAACATTCACGCTCACGGCTTGCAGGTATAGTACTCAATTCCTTTGATCGTGAGAGTCGAGACCATATCACCATCCCGACGCACAGATCTAGGCAAATACAAGATTTTATGTAAGACTACATTACTGCAACAAAGTTTCTTTTGTTGTTATATGACTTTTATCATAAATTTTCATACCGCAACAGAAAGAAGACAACATTAGTACTCACGAAGTGTTCATATGTTAACTACGTCCTCACTTGATTACTCCTTTGCTTCCCAACCCTTTCCTTTGCAGTCCTTAGCCAAGTGATTAAGTGGTACTGTTTATGATAGTGTTGCCATCGAGCAATATTAACATTTTCAAACTCATTTGAACTTGCTTGATCAATTCATTGCACATCACTAACCCAAGTTTCAAAACCATTTTTTTGTCATGTAGATAATCCATGATACTCATATGCCTGACAACACCTCTAACAGGTAATATGGTATTTCAATGCCTGAATTATGCCTTGCTATAGGGTATAATCGAATGAAAAGTGTATCAAAACTGTTTTGCACTCATAGATTATGAAGATGCTAAGTAATGATCTTTCAATATCCACATCCTTGGCCTAGAAATAGTCACCGATTTATTCAATTTTTTGATCTTGCAGTAGATTGGGGATTGGACATACACAAACAGACCACAATATAAAGGAGGTGCAACAACGACAACAGGCTGCTTTGGACTTTGTTGTTCCTGATTTCATTCCCCTTGTTTCTTTCAAGATGAATCCAGGTTTAGAAGAAGCTAACAAAAAAACTCTTAAATGAGCAATCCACAATTTTGAATCTTTCATGAGTCCTGAAAAATTTCAAAATTTATTTTATCAAGAAAACCCTCACTACCTAGCTGGGGGAGTTTATCCAAATGCCCCAATTTCTCGTTTTGACTTTGCAATAGAATTTATGGCATGGCTTTATGTTTTGGATGAGCAAAGTTTTTTAAGTCAAAAATGTTCCTTGGAAGAGTTGGCTCAAATGCAATTGGACATCCAAGTTGTAATAATGGCAGCCTATCCACAAGACAAAAGTTTACAAGATAATCTGGTAAAATGTGTCAGTAATGAGCTTGGGCATTTTGAATTCGCCAAGGATTTTGTTGAGAAAGTAGTTGCGCAAGCTACTACAAAACATCTGCTTGGATCAGGTATGTGGGCCCTTGCTACTTGTAAATCATACAATACATTTGCAAATTCAACAAATTTTTTTTATATCATATGATAGGAAGCTTTGAAGATGAACACATGCAAGAGTTTCTTTTGGAGGACATGTGGGCAAGTGGGGGGATTCTAAAAGCATATTGGGAGTATGAATTATTAAATATGTACCAAGAAAAAAGGAGAGAAAAAATGAATAGTTAAAGATCAATAAGGATAATTTCAAATAATCAATGCAAGTGATCATTTAAACAAAGTATGGATTTCTCAATGGTTTGACTGCAAAGCTGTGTTGAAATTAGTGGCAGAATATGACGAGCACATATCTCCAATTGCCTCAGCATTTCAAGATTTATGGATAAGAGCAATCTCACGAATGTCGAAAGAATGGAGCCTTCGGTTTAGGAAATTAATGCAACAAAGTGCGTTCACCAATTTTTTGGAATCACATAATCTACACCATGACACTTGTCCTTCAGTTTCTGCTTACATGCTAGAGAGGAAAAGTGGATTGGTTCTCCCATCTCTTGTATGTATTATGTACCCAAGATTTTCGAATGTTTTTGTAAATTTCTATTGATTGATTAAAAGACTTTGCTTTGAACAAAGTTTGAATACGATGTGGTGTATATGATCAGTGCCTAGAATTTGTCAAATCATTGTGTTGGTTCAAAAATTCTAGTTGGTGTCTTTGGTAAATAACATTTATAACAAAAACAAAAGAAAAAACAATTCAATTGAAATAACCTTTTGAGGTAGAGAGTCAAATGTTGAACACATCCAACAAATCATGATCAAGATTTTTAATTTCACTTGGAATTGATAATTTGTTGGATTTTGATGGCAGGTTCTTCAAGAGTTTCTCCAAGATGTATTTCTCCCAAAATTCAATATATCATCACCTACCCATGCAACGTCTCCTTTATGCTACAATCGATGTAGTTTGTTTAGACAATGATATTTGGTCATTTCCAAAGGTGATAATTTTGCTCACCAATCTATTCAATGTCATTAACATCCTTGCTTTCAATAAGAGTCATAAGTAGAAAATTGTAGCCCAAAATGGTTCAATTTGAGAAGAGCCCTTAATTATTATTGTTATAAGAAGATCATGTTTGTACCAATGTATGGCCTAAGGTATATAAAAAACTTAAGCACCATATTATAACTTGTTTAATTAGGACTGATTTTTTTTATAAAAAAAGTCCATAAGTAACAAGGAGCTCATGGCCATGTGACAAGTTTATTATACTAAATACATTTGAAATAGGAAACTCTTTTATAAAAAATGAGCTTATAATTCACAATAACACTTGGTGAACATTCCTCAAATCGTGGGAACAAATGAAATCTACATTGTTTTGTAATATATATCTTATAATAGAGACAATAAATTCATAAGTTCCAAATATAGTCCAAGGTGCTAGACATCTTTAATTTTCTAACATTTTAGTGTTAATTAATGTGGAAAATAATTAATTCACACAGGAATTGGTAGCTAGAGAAATGGCAAATTTTGTGTTCTTGATTAGCAAAGAAGAAAGGTGTTCCTACAATAAGGTTGCAAAGATTGTGACTAAAATGATGGTGGATAAGTGCAAAGAGATGCAACTTGCAACTATAGAACTAAAGGAATATTGCAAAATTCATGAATTAACAACTACGCAAAAAGCTGCAATTGAACATTACATCTCATCATTTGACCATTGGGTTAGTGAATCGCATACATTTAGTTCCCAAAGTTGTCGGTTCCAAAAGGTGCATGCATAGCTGATGGATGACTCTATCCATACAAATACATGTATTTAGAACATAAACAAATATAACAATATTTACATAATACCTTGAAGATTTTCAATATAACTGTGGATGTAGAGTGAAATCCATTATCAAACTTTATACTACTTTAATTACCAAACATAGATTAAAGGTGGATTTGCATTAGACAGTTAAAAATGCAAGTAGGACTATTCAAGTAGATTTCTTTATTTGGATTGATTACACTTATCCAAAACCTATTATTTGTAAGTAAATTGAAATGGATATATGTGTTGCCTTGAATGAATTTTGAATTAAGTCATTAAATTGCAAACAAAATTGGGAACCCACATTTAGATCCATTTTCCATGGGTAGTTCATGTTGTCTCTTTTGGTGACCTTATATGAAGAATCATTGATGTGGGCTTACAAATTGTATGTGAATTAAGTGCAATTCTGTGTGCAAATTTTGTAATGTTTGTTAATAGGTAAAGAGCAAATCATAGTAAAATTTGTGCCTACCATTTGGCAATCATCTCGATGTCAAAAAAAAAATTGAAAAAAAAACACACATAGAACTATTGAAAGTGGTTTGGTTTTATTTGAGAGCATTTCTTTCTATAAATATAAAATTTCATAAAAGGAAATATTGTTTTATGAAAATTTGGATTTCTAAGATTCTTGGAAATAGAAGATATCAAAGGTTTAAGTGGTGAAGACTATAAGCAATGAAAGGAAGCATAAAAAAAGTTGAAGGAAATTGAACATTGACAGAATGATATGAATTAGATGGTGATTTGAAATCTAAGAAATAGATGGATCAAAAAGCCAGGTGACAAAACATGAATTCAAATTTTGAAGAGAACCGAAATGTAAAACAAAAATTAAATGAATGGTTGAACATGGGTACAATTTTGAAACCAAGAAGTTTACAAACAAAAGAATGGCCCACATGACATTGGGTCTTTAATCAGAATTGGAATGAGAAAATAAATTTGGACTAAGGGTTGATAAAGACACCTTGGTTACAAAAGGTGATATCTAATGAGGGGAATTCAATTTGATGTATACCCAAGAGAAGAGGTTATCCATGTTTTTCGAGTGCCATCCATAGTTTAAGAACATTGGGAAGAGAGAAATATAGGGGACGAATTATTGGTGGTGGACCCTAGAAATTTTTCAAGTCTAGAATCTATGAACATATGGAGGAGTGATTACAACATGCACACAAAATTTTCATTTGTTTACCAGTGAGCATCACTAGAGTACCATAAGCCATTAGAAGATTGGGAGGTCTAAAAGATAACTACAATCCCAAATATGAAATACCCACGAATGTTTATGTATGATGATGCACATGTGAATGTTATAGAGGAAGCTACAAAACAAGTGGTTAGTAAACATGTAGTTAGTTGGAATATAAGTAGTTAAACAAGCTACCTTTTATAAAAAAATTAAATTATTAATGTTAAATGATCCATTTTGACTATTTAAGTTTGAATTAGTTTGTATATAATTAGGACTTCAAATTTGATTATCACTAAATATCATTAGATCATGTTATCACTTTACCATTTGATCATTTCTTTCTTTCTACTTTGATGAATGAAGTGATTATCTTTTTCAATTTTGTTTTTCTTGAAGATGTTGTAATTTGAGTAAATGTTGAAAAATTTGTAGATACATTTTTTGTGTCCATATGTACATATTGTTGTTTCAAAACAAGTTGTTGAAAAAATTAGAAGCTAAAAATTGACGGGAATGGAAAAACCTATTAAACATGAATTTAAAAATTTCAATTTCTAGATGGTGGAGATTAAACCTTGGTCCATTGGATGGTTAAAAAATTTCAACTAAATTTTTTTCAAGCATTACTTGAAAAATTTGGTCACCAATTTTCAGCTGCCATAGTCAATGACCAAAATTTTCCAATTGCCCAATTCGGCAACTAAAAGTTTTTGGTCACCCAGGTTGCCAATCAAACATTTTTGGGCATCAAAAAATTTTCTTTCAATCATTGGATCAATAATCATTGTTGATTAGACAACTAATTTTTTTTGGGAAGCTCCCAATGTTTTTGAGCATATTGAAAAATTTGATTGTCGACTATGGTGATCAAAAGTTAGTGACCAAAAAGTTTTGGTTGTCAACTATGGTGACTAAAAGTTGGTGACCAAAAATTTTCAATGACATGGAAATTAATTGGTTGCAAATCTTGTTGCAACTAAATCCATTTTCAATCGCCATACACAATGGGGGTAGCCTTGGTGTGATGAAATCTTTTCATGCATCAATCCTAATGGATGCAATTGATGCATCATGATGGACACCAATGTGATGTTTGATGCAAAGTGACCATGTCACATTGGTTTTGACAACCTTGTTTTTTAGAGTGAAAAATGGATTTCCAACATTTCATAGAGTCGTCAAATTTTTTTTTAGAGAATATCTAAATAATTTCATGAAGATATTCTGAGATGTTTTGATGATGTATAGTGATATTGAGACTCACTTGTAAAAGTTCATATTGTGCTTTTAAAAGTGGAGGGAGTTTATGAGTAGCTTAAACCCAAAAAATTGCCCTTTCATGGTATTTTTTGGAGTGAATCCTACATTTAATGTTTCGTAAGAAGGTACATTACCTTATCCAAAGAAAATATAGGCAATAGTAAACATGCATGTACCACATGATTCATTACAAATTAAAGTGTTTAATGGAATGGCACAATTTTACAAATGCTTCATTAAAAACTTGGTAAGGTTTTGGCTTTAATTACTAAGTTCACAAGGAAAACAAAAGGGTTTTTTGTGGATAGAAGAGTGTAAGAAAGCTTGTGAGTTCATAAAATAGAATTACATTGAGGCGTCAATTTTAATACCACTTAACTGGGAAGTGGAGTTCCATGTTTACATAGATGCATTAGTGTTGGTTGTGGGAGCCTTACTGGCATAAAACATAATAGGGAAGAATGATCAACCAATAGTGTATGCTTCTTAATAATGCAAAACAAAACTACCACACCACATAAAGAAAAACCTTAGTTATGGTCTTTGCATTGCATAAGTTCAAGCATTATCTATTGGGAAATAAATTTTGTGTTCTTTGTAGATCACATGGTTTTAATTTACTTAGTAAACAAACCATAGGTTTCAAAAAAAAAAACTAAGGTGGCTATTATTGTTTTTGGAATATGATTTCATAATAATTACAAGTTAAGTGAGACTCATGTAGTTGTAGATGCCTTGTCCAAATTGCCTAATACTACAAAACCCACATGAATCCCAAAATAGTACACATATGCAAGTTTGTTTTTCACTAAATCTAAATGGTTAAATGATGTCAGATTTTTTTTGGAAATAGGGTAGATGGAAAATTCTTTATTTAAGGACAAAAGCAAAAATTAGCCAAAAAGGTTGAACCTTTTCCAATTAATAATGGTGTTATGTATAGGATGAGACAAGACAATAGATTGAAATGATGCCTATCAACCACAAAAGGAGTTCCATGAAGGAACAACAAAAGGATATTTTGCAAAACAAATATCACAAAAGAAAATTCTAGATGTAGGGTATTAGTGGCCTACAACGTACAAAGATATTAGTGATTATTATAGATCATGTGACATGTGTTAGTCCATTAAAAGGTTGGCTACATAGAATTTGGTGAAGCTGCTCACAACTCTTCCACTTGATAAAACATTTATGAAATGGGGATTTGATTTTGTGGGACCAATAAAACCAATAAGAAGGTATACATGGAATAAGTACATATTGGTGGCCATAGATTGTGCAACAAGATGGTGGAGGCTAGAGCATTATGAACAAACACTTCAATATTGATAGTAAATTTTTTTATATATATGAATGCATTCTTACTAAGTCTCATGTCCACTAACGATAGTCATGAATTAAAGTGTGCATTTTATTGATGATGTTATCAAGCATTTGACAAATCATTTATTACTAAAGCATGTTATTTCCAATATTTATTATCCCAAGGGAATGGTTAGGCAAACTCCATTAACAAGGTGTTGCGAACAATGTTAACGAAGTTGGTTAGTGAGATTAATATGGATTAGGATGAACATTTACCAACATTTTTGTTTTTTTATATAACAACATACAAAGAAGCTATAAAATACACATCATATTAGCTAGTTTATGGTTTATGGTTTACATCCTTTAATGCCTACAAAATATATATTTCTAGTAATCAATAATGACCATAAAGAAGGGAACCCTATAAGAATTTTAACAAGTATAATCTTAGAATTAGAAAAATTATAGGAGGAAAAACTCCAAGGTTAAATTCAAAATGCAATAGTGGACTAAGGCTTTGTGGAATTGATAGAAAAATACCCCAAAAAAAATTCAAATTTGGCGATTTTGTTTTGTCATGCATGTTTCAAACCTACATAGAACATAACAAGGTAGTTAGAGTTGCCCCATAGACAATGTCTGTTGTGAGGAAAATAGAATACATATTGATTTAGCATATTTTTTCAAGGTCACTTACTTGTGATAGTATCATATTTTGAATTACTGATATTTTAGGTATTTTATATTTATATAAATTGTGAGTGTCATATTGGGCTTGATTTTGATGTTGTAATCTGTGTTATTTTATTAACCTTATCAAAAAATTCATATGAAGAAAGAGATTCAAATATATTAGGTTTTTGTTGGTAATGTATATGAAAATTGTGTATGATGTATTGGATATTTGATGAAGTTTTTCCAATTGTAAATGTTTCAAAATTGTTATCAATGTTATTTTGTTTTTCAATATATATGTTTTGTAGTTTTTCTTCTTTTTCTTTTACCCAAGCTGATAAATTATACTAAAGTACATAAGTGAAACTGTAATCAATTATGTGATCTGGCAAATTCAATAAATAACTTACCATTCTTGTGGTTAATGTTTCTTGTTGACTTCCAATTTTGTTCAAACATTTAATAATCAAACGTCAACTTTTATCAATCAAGTCATGAACTTTTATTTCAATAACTATGATTATATTTTGTACTATATTAGGTGGTCTTGTGGTACATGGATGTATGTGTTGAATTTTGTCATTTACATGTGTCATTTTTAAAGTTAATTTATGTTGTTTGATGTTTCTAATGATGATGTTGTTTAGGTAATCAATCATGTGTTTTCAAAAACCTTCATTATCACATAGCATTTGTACAAATGTATTAGGATCTAGTGAGTCAATGAGCCACAACAATGAATATATGCAAGCTTCCATTTTTGGTTGTTTCATAACATTTGTAATAAGTTTTGATGTGAGTGAGCACACCAATTTTATTGTTCATTGTTTGTTTTTTTGTCTTTCACTTGTAACATGTATGTAAAAATTGCATCAACAAATGTGTGCACAAATATTTCTTGGGGTTTTGGATTCATGGTTATTTCTCCTTTCATTCTTTGTTAACATTTTGGTGCCATAAAATAAATCAAGATTGATGTTTTGCCCAATAAAAAGAACAACTAAAGGGTGATGGACAAATGTTGGATTTAAAGTGAAAATAAACTAGGTGTTCAATGAAATTTATCATACTAAATATTTGGCTTTTTTACATTGTTTAATTACTACTAGAAGCCATAACATGCTTACTAGAAACTTTTAGATTTCATAATAAAATGAGTATGTTTGGATACCCTTGTCTATTTTTGAGGTTTTTAAAGATGTCATCAAAATTTGTGGTTTGTAATTTTTTCAAAAGGTCTCTTTCACTCATGTTTGATGATTTTGATACTATTAGTTTTGCCCCAAGATGTATTTGTATATGTTGTATTATGTTAAATACAAAGAATGGAAATAGATGGTGTTTTGAAAATGAGTAAATTTGTTATGTTTGAATGATGTTTTGCATGTGCAAGATAAATATTTGATGATTGAGATATTGACCTTAATTTCAATTTTGGTATGTTATTGTGAGGTAAGGATTCTATTGTAGCCCGAAATTAGGTTGTTCGGTCTCTGATCATCCTTGATCAGGGGATAAGTTGTGCTAAATAAGTCATTTTGCCCATGGCGGCTGCCTTTTGATTTATGTTTGCATGGGAAAAACTGTTAAGATGGTGTGAAGGTGTGGATGGCTTCTTTTTGTATGGCGGCTACTCTTAATGGATTGAAGAGATGTTGTGTGACGACGGCGAATTATGGTCCGGATCGGCTGTGCGATTAAGTAAAAAGGTCGGTTTTTAAGCGTAAAGAGGAAGGCACTTGAGGAAGCCAGCAGGAGAAGAGTCGAATGTAGAGCCTTTTTGCTGTAGAGCTGATAGAATTTTTCCGCAGCGTAGAAGCTGGACAGCAAGAGTGAGGGTGAGAATGAATCAGGGAGGTTAGAGATGAGCAATCACATTCAGTAGATCTGATATATCCAACAGAGTAGAACCAGAGAATTCTAAGAGTTGGGAGAAAGGATCCATGCTGTTGCTGATGCGCTCGAGGATGAGTATTGTGTTGTGTACATGATGTAAATAAACCGACACATTTTGTAGTGATAGTGTGAGTTGTGTTCTGTGAGTCTGATGCATAGGAAGAGCATGAGACATGGGAGTGGTCTGTGTGAGTAGCATCTGTGTTTGATCTAGGGCGTCTGAAGTCTAAAAATTGCCCTCTTTTTTTTGGTTACACTATAATATATGTATCCATTATTGTATCTTTATACCCAACATAATTAGATTTCAACCAGTTGAACCATGTAGATATGGCAAGTTTTCGTACATATAGAAGTTTGCACATTTTTACAAATTCTATGGGGGGATGGGTGTTGCCAACAAAATCAACTAAGACATTGGAATTATGTCTAAAAGTTTACCAACACTTTCAAGATCTTGTGAAAAACTAATTACATTTCTTTTTAATGCATGTTGGCCTTTCTTCCCCCTTTGTTTGAATACCTTAATTTAATTAATATGGTTTGGCAACAATTATGCACACTTAAAACTTCTTACTATCATCAATTTTGGCAATGAGTTGGGTGTGATTTAAATCCATAATCCATTAGCTAATGCAAGTTTTTGCATTTTATTGTTGAATAAACAATTACGACAAGAATTACATATAGAAATTTCAATTGACGAACTACCTTCCTTTGCAAGTAGTAATCCTTGTAATTTCAGATGCATATATGTTGTGTCATTTAATAATTCTTTTAAAAAAATTTCAACTTTATTTTGCCAATGATGTCTTGGATTGAATTTGAGTAAACTTTCATATTTTTAAAATTTGTGTTTAGATATGCTATTTTACATATTTGAAATTCATGCTTATGTTTTTTTTCATTATAGGTACAACAACAACCAAGTTTAAAAGTAGAATGTTTAGGACAATCATTAAATTATTTTAAACATGTTATGTTATTTTGGGTGTTAATTTGTGGTTCAAAAGTGTTCAATGTGTGCATATGAAAATTAGCATTTGTTGAATTGTTTAATACATAATATTTGGGTAAATGCATGCAGGTGACATAGTTTTAAGACTTTAGAAACTACACATCTTACATTAACAATAATTATTATGAAGCAATGAATCCTGTAATTATCCTTTATTTTGTCACAAATATTGATAGGCCACCTTATATTATCCTTAAACATGTGAATAGTCAAAAAATTCATTTGAAATTATAAAGATTTTAATGTGAAATGGAAAAAAATGATGAAAAAAATGGCAAATATATTTTATTTTAACTAAAGATTTATTAGATTGGGAAAGTTTCAATGCATTTTATTTTTAAATTCCTCATTTGACCGTGGCCAATTTTAAATTTTTTATATTGGCAGTATTATGACATATTATTTTTTGAGCTCACATTTTTCACTTTGAACTATGTGTGATGAACATAATGCCATCATTTCAAAAGTCCCTTATGATTCCATTTTCTTATTAAAATTCATTCATAAATTTTTATATGATTTTTACTAAAGTCTATTACAACATGGATAATTAAAAATTTGATAATGCTAATGTTTGATATCAAATTATATATTAAGTTCATTTATAATCCAAAAAAATTGCAATAATGACAATTCAAATTGAACATTTAATTATGTTTTCACCCTTTTGCATTTTAAAATAAAAACATTGATTGCAATGGAAACATTATGAATAACTATAATGTGTAAGTGTAAAACATTTAAACACACTTAAATGTGAGCAAACAATCATGAAAATAACAAATGACAACCAAGGAACATTATTAACAAAATTTCTTGAAATCATGAATTCAAAAATTATAAAAAATTAGCTTAATTATTATTACTATTGAAATATTCAAATTAGGCATGTCAAAGCTTACATTTTCAAAAAAAAAATTGAAATTTTTTTAATAAGAGTTGAATTTTTTTTGAAATGTGAAATTTAATGGTAACATTTTGAAAATATTAATAAATGTTCTAACCTTTGACATGTAGATGATTTCAATTTGATTAAGTTTTTAAATAATGAAAAATTCAAATGATTAAAAAAAAATTCAAATAGGTACCCAAATGGAAATAATTTAAGAACTTGATGGTCTTGATGTTTCTAACATTTTACATATCATAAGATTTCAAAAAAATTAAACAAATAGGTTTTTTTTGAAAAAAATCTTTTGAAACAATCTTTTTCATTTTGAAAATATGATGGTCTATCTTTAACGATGATGTAATATTTGATAGTCCAAATGCAAGTAGAATTTCAAAATGGGTGGAAAAAAATTTAGATCATCTTTATGATTCATTACAAGTCACTTGTCAAAAGAATAATCATTGATATATTTAATGTTTAATTTCATTGCATTGGCATCATGGTCAAAGGGTGAAATTTAAGTCATTAAAAAAATGGGGTGGTATTTTCATTTCTTATTTTGATGTTTACATTAAAAAATTGTCAAATTTTTTTCCCCAACATTAATTTCCAAAATAAAAAAAAAGACATTTTTTGGGTTGAGACTTTTGACAATGTAATTGGTAAATTGTCCAATGTTCTACCATTTGGACATTTTTTATAAGTTCATGGTCATAGTGAACTAATACCCACCAATGCACCATCCACTGGATGCCCATTATTATTTAGTTGTGAATGAACTTCAACTAAGTTAATATTTGGTTTCACCTTGGTAACCACTTCTATAAGAAATAAATCTCATATACAAACAAATAGGTAAGGGAATAGGTAGCTACTAGGTAAGTAAATGGTTTATACATAGGTAAAGGTTGTTTTTACTACTTGTACCTACTAACAACCTAGTTGTGGGTTGTTAGTACATGTAAGTAAAAAAAATAGCAACTAAATTAACCACCATGGTCAACTAGGGAATTAAAACCCAACAAAAGAATATTTTCTTATCATTTACCATTCATTCTTCATGGTGTGTTAATGGGTGTTGGTTGATTATGGCCCAAATGTGCCACCAATTCGTGATTATTCTTATTTGGGATGATCGTTAATGATCCGCTATTTTTTAATCTTGAACAATAAATAAGGGAATATCGTTAATGGGATTGCAACAATGTACTTCTTCAAATTACATTTGAAACTTGGAGAGGTCATTCTTTGTATATTTTAAGAAGTACTTGAGATATAAGGGTATTTTGAAAAATGCTATGAAATAATGACATGTTTTAAGTATATTTTAAATATATGGTAAAATATTTCAAGAATATTTCAAATATGCTTTCAAAATGAATTCTAAACACTTTAGTTACATTTTATTTTTATTTTTTCAATAAGTTGCACCTTTTATTGTTTTTGCACGTTGTTTGAAATAAAATGGAAGTAACCTCCCCAAGATATGGGATTTCAACTTTTTTATTTTGCAAACTAAGAATTTGGGAAAAAAAAAATTGTGATTTTATTTTGTAAAATTTCAAGTTAATATATGATGTGTGTACATGTTTAACCTTGAAATGTATAATCATGGTAACTTGGCAATGTATGACCCAATTGAAATTTACATTTTTAGGGTGTTGAATTTAAGAGCAAGTTCAAAAAGATACATTGGAAATATAAAATCCATTCTATGAACCTTGATTCCTTTTTGCACATTAAAAAAGTAAAATCAAGCATAAAAGTTTGGGCTTCTATGGATATGGTCATTCTATGTGTTACCATACAATTGGTGTTTTTAAAATGAACACATGTCAAATGGTCAATGAATGTTCCATGGTGTGCCATGTGTCATCATCGTAGTGGCATAAAGTTTAACAACTAAGATTAATCCAATGGATTTTTAATTTTTAATACAAAAAAATAAAATTATGACATGTGTCCATAAGCAAGTCGTCCAATTTTTAAACACATGTCATACTTTGATTAATTACATTGTAGTTGCAAGGAGAGTTGCACATAAGGTGCAACTACATTTGGATTGCATGTATGGATGAAAATTTATATAAATACCTTATATACATGTTATATATGTAGTGTCACATGCAATTGAATGTCATGTGTGACTTGTCTTAGTCAACTACACAAATTTATAGTTGCATGTGACACAAGAAATTGAATTGTAATTGCAAATGACATTTAAAAAATGAAAAATTTCTACGAGTGTTACCAATGAGATATATGGCCTTTTATTCTATAGTTTATTTTTACTTTTATTTATAAATTCCACCACATTAAATAAATGATCTAACTATTGGGCTCGCTGTTTTGGAATTTCCAAATTAAACGCATGCAAAATGGTACACCCATGGTTAGGTTAATTTTTTTGTCCTTCAAAAATTTCAAGTAAATTCATAGTTCATGTTTTTACAACATTGAAATTGTCATCACATAGATGATATAAGAAAACCTTGAAAACTTATACACATTTTTAGGGTTTAAAAACATAAATAAAATCTAGCTACTAAATAGTTAACCATTTTTTATATGTCAAAATGTATAACTCGACTAACACATGAATGTATGACCCAATTAACTTTTAAATGTATAACTTAAATAAGGTTTAAAATCTAGGATTTTATTGTTTTAAGGCTAGGATTATATGGCAAAGGTTTTATGAAAAATAAAAAATCAATGGCTTTCAAGGGTTCAAGGTTAAATTTTTATTTTTTGAATTAAAAATTTTATGGTTTTGTAAAGGTTTAAAGGGTTTAGTTTTAAGGTTTAATCATTCTAAGTTTAAGTTTTGATGTTCAAGGTTTGGGGTTTTATAAGTTTCAATAGTTGGGGCTTTCAAGTTTAGGTTTTTTGATGATTAGGGGTTTTTGGAGTATGGATAGGATTTAACATATAAAATTAAATTATAGTAAAATCTTCATATTCACCTCTACCACTTTTCTATGCCAATGGCACATAATACATATGTCGAATGATAATACACATTCAATGTTCATTGGTCATGAATCATGAATTTGACATGCGTATGTCAATTGCACATGCATCAATGTGGGAATGGGAACTTAATTGATGTGAAACCTTAGGATTTTCTAGTGGTAATGGAGGATAGGGGATTACTTGCTTTTGAAGCTTCGGACTTAGAACAAGTACAAAGTGGCAAAACCTCAACATGTTGAAAAGGTGTTGGATGATGTTTTTTCATTTTTTGAGAATCCTTTTGCAATTAAGGATTGAAGTAAAAGGGCGGTGAAGTAAATAAGAATGAAACTATTGTGGCAGTTTCTTGAGTAATTGAAACCTTACACTAGAAATTTTGCATAAGAACATTTTGCGATGTTAACACTTTTCAATTATGTTGTTCATAATTGTGGTTATCAAGTAGAGTGCTTAAAGTAAGGGTAGAGCTTAGCATGAGAGTTGAGTTCTACAGAGCTTTGCCAGGCCACATGGTAAATAATGAGGGTTGGAATATTATGCCATTCGGACATTGATGGCAATTTCTTCTACACTTGTTTGTGCTCCAAAACAAATATTACAAAGAACCTAATGTTAATTAGAGGTGCCAACTTCCATGCACTTTTCAATAGCCTTATAAATCATTCAATATATTGGTTCATTATTTATAAACTTGTGAAGAGTTTGTGTAGGGTAACATTCGAAGTTGTGGGCATTATTGGAATAAGAGCCAAGTGAAGTGAATCCAAGGCAGGCTCAATTTCAATTGTACTTGTAGCCAAGGATGTTACAAGGGTATAAAAATTGACGAATATTTTAGTTTTTTACCTTGTGATATTTGCAGAGCACCCACTAGAAATGAAATGCTTGCACATGTAAACATTTTGTTTTTCGAAATGCCTTGTGAGTTTTTCCACTTTGTAAGTATGTGTTTATATCCATTACAAATCTAAGTGAAGGTTTATATGATTACATATTATGTTACCATGTAAATTGGCTTCACTTGAAATAACAAACTCCAACCTTTGTGATCTAGTGTGGCTAAACCTAATATTTTAATATTCTAAATGATGTTTTCTTAGTAGAATTGGAGAAATTGTTCATCCTTTAACATGATTCCATTTTTTTGGTTGAAAGTTCAAGAATAACTTTATTTTATAACAATTGTTTGTACATTAATAGTTTGACTTTTCAAAGTGGGTAATACATTGATACACAATAATCTAAATTTTGGCATTAAAGGTTGATAGAATTAAAAAAATGATATTTTCAATTATATTGTGTCATATTGAGGAACATAAATGTACACAAGTAATAAATAAACTTGTGTTGAACTCATGCAATCCATGATATAAACCATTGATAAAAAACAAATCCAAAAAATATCAAGTTTGAAAATGTTTGTTAAGAAAGGCAACATTACCAACTATAAGTTGGGTTGTCATATTTGATAAGAGTCATTTCCCATATAAAAAGACAATTATTAATAAAATTATGAGAAATATTCATAGGCTAATCTTTTGAAACAAAATATTTTCATATCTTAACATTTAGTTTATTACTAATACAAGCAAAGGCTACCATGTGAATATATGTAAGGGAGCTAATGTAGTCCCAATAAAATAAGTTTAAAAAACCCTAACAAAACAAACCATCTAGTCCCAAATTACATCAAAATGGAATTCAATGAAGGTGATATAGAAGTAGAAATTCTACTTAATCTTCAGATAAACAATAAAAACATAATGGATTTTTTAATTCAATTTTGGATGAAAAACACAAAGAATGAGGAAGAGTTCAATTTTGGGAGGGAAAGAAAATGGAATAACAAAGAGCAATTTAATTTGGATTTGAAAAACAAAACTGAATGAGTTTTTTAAATTTATTTTTCAGATGGAAAGTAAGAATACATGTTTTATTCAAAGTTTTGGATGAAAATTCAAAAATAAATGCAATTCTTTATTCAATTTACGCATATAGACAAGAAAAATAAGAATGACAAATTTAAGACTTCAATTCTTGGATGCAAAGATTTTTTAAAGAAGGAATGGACTTTTTAAAACAAAATTAACTTTTAGATGTCAGAAAGTAAAAAGGGATGGAGTACCTAATTTGATTCAATTTCCAAGGGAATAAGAAGTGTTGGGCAGTTCTTAGGGTTAGACTGAGGGATAGATGCCCACCATATATCAACCCTGGTACATATCCACTTGCCCACAGGTTCTCAAAACTTTCAAATAATCGGTTTTGGCATATAAGCACAGCTGTCACTTTTTTTTTCAAAGTCGAAGAACCAGTCAAAGAGTTGGCAGTTCTTTGAGGCTTTTGAAGCAACTGGAACTCAAGATTTTTTATTCTAAAGTATTTAAAGAACCGAAAACGGTGGTTCTTTACAAATTCAAAGAACCGCTCAACACTGCTAATGAGTAAGATTCTTGAGAGCGTAACAAAATTGGGGTCCCAAAATCGAGGCTTCAAAATGGAGGTCCCGCCAGAAAACCACATCCGCAAAACCAACGTCCCAACTTTCCAAAGTCCCTTGGGTCTCGAACGAGGGACCGTTCAGCGGCCCCTGACACACACCAAGTGTGCGTTCAGTCGTTCCTTGCCAACGGTCTTGTCTCCGTTCGCTCGCTCACTCTCTTCCTTTCCTTCTTCGGAGGATCCGCACGCTCTCTCGCTGATGAGAACCCCGATTCTGGACTCCTCACAGATACTTCATCCAACAGACCCCAGGGTACAGCCCGGGCTTCGTTACATGTGCGAGGCCCTTCACTGGGTTTGCTTCAGCGCGGATCAACATGCACTGTCATCCGGCAGCGATCGTTGGATCCAAAGATTTACAGCTCCAAGGTGCCAGCAGCTACTAGTAGGTGGATAAGCAAGTTTTTGAAATTTTGAACATAGGTGACGGAACGAATGATTTTCATGTGAAAAGTTTTGTTATCTTTCCAGTGATTTTTTGTTCTTCTCGCAAATTTCCTCCTCTCTGTCAGTCAGCAAGTAGCATCACCAGTCGTTCATTTGGAGGGATATCTACATTTCTCTGCTATGTCTTACTATAGTTGCTATTTTTTTCCTGATGGTATGGATATGGGTTCAGCACAATCTGCAGATGTCATTGTCAAAAATTATGTAAACAGAGTAGTTGTGGTAGGAGGCTGTTTTGTAGTTTCAATCTTTCTGCAGGTGAAAAATGTACATAAGCTAACCATTCTTAGAGTTATTCCAGATTCACTAAGGTGTCAGGGTGGAGATGCATTTCCTCTAAGTGGTTGTAACACTCAGTCTGGCACATCTTGGTGCAACCCTGTCACACACCATGAAGAATGTCATCACACCGTCAACAGCAGATGGTGCACTTCATTACTATGATAAAGTCGTGTTCCAGATTTATACTGTGACTCAAGAGGTAACTTCTGTGACTTTTACCTTGAGATTAGATTGTTCGTGACAAACAATTCAAACAACAGGGACCAAGAGCATTGTCAATTAACTCTCTATAGACATAACAAACTTCTCTCTACCAAGTTGTAGCTTCATAGTTTTCTCTATTTCACCTTCATCTTTATGTGACGCGCCTTCATTTTTATGTGAGGTGACTTTCTGTTCTTCTACTCCAGGTTTTATGACATAATTATATTGGAAAGTACATAGGCTATTAATGAAAAAAAAAATGCAAAATGTATCCCTAGATATTAAATTATGTTTATTGTTGAAAACAAATAGTTTGATTGAAGATTATATAATGATTAGACTCCAAAAGTGATATACCCAAATTTTAGAAATTCTAAGGAAAAAAAATTAATGTTTAAAAATAAATTAAGACTAACAATTAGTTGAATTAACAAAATTAGATATTGTGATTGTTTGGAATTTTGACTGAGTAATATCCACAACCCATATTAATATGTAAATTTAATTTATTATTTGTTCGGTACAAAGGACAGGAGGAATGAGTATAGTTGGGTTTTCAAGCTTATCACATTATGTAAGAGGATTGTTGTGCCATGGGCAATGCTTATTTCAAGGTCGATGCTTTTAAAAAGTGTGCAATTCTTTAAGTTGATAAGGAACATGTTTTAAAATTTTTGTTTTTGCTTCCCAATTTTTCTCTTTCACCTATTCATATGTCCAATTTAACATACGTGTTCAGGTGACACAATGGGTTAAGACAATATCATTTGCCTCCTTAGTCCTTGTGTAGTTCCAAAACTCTATTAATAATCTGATGTGATTGGGGTGTAATCAATGGGTTAGTATGTGGTAGGTAAGGCCCTTGGATGGGGGCATTTACTAGAATAAGGTGCTCACCTAGGGCGACAATGCCTAATTTTGGTTGCACCTTGTCTAAGGGCCTTACCATACATGATTATGGATAATTTTAGTGTTCAATGTAATTCTTGTGAAAAAAAGACTATTGAAAGAAAAGTGAACTACTTATTATGTTAGGGCTTCTATTATGAAATAGAATTGGTTTGGTGAGTTTAGGTTTAGGGTTATTTCCCAAATCATAGGTTATTCCCCAAAGGAAAAAACATGGAGGTTATCACTTTACAACATTTGCATGAAATAGTCATTTGCGATTCATTCCATTAACCCCTAAAGACTTAAGCCTTTGACATTCACCCAAAAGAGTTAGAAATAGACTTATTCATGAATCTATTTTAAAACATGAAAAATGACTCCTTCAATTTGAAGAACATAGTGTGCAAGAATCCAATGTGGATGATAAAACAAAGAGATTCTCATCAACATGTTATTGACCAAAATGCATCAACAACCACTAGGAATGGATGAGGGATGGATGGTGGGTGGATAGGAAACGTTCTCCATTGGATTCTATTTCCCTAGCTAGCCTCTAATGATGACTAGTCGGAAGTTAGTTATGCACTAACTATACACATGCATCTACTTACCTAGTAAGCACCTCTTTTCCTACCTATATATATGCAAGACATATTTACTTGGTAGGTAACCAAGATGAAACTAAACCTCAACTCCATTGGAGCATTCACAACTAAGTCATATAATAGACGTCCAATGGATGGTCAATTTGCTACTATCTTTCTTTCTTCACCCAACATAAAATGCACAAAGTGCACAATTCCCATCATCATCATCATCATCAAAAGACGAACAAGAAGAAGTGGGAAGAACAAGAACATACCTGAGA
This sequence comes from Sphagnum tenellum, assembly GCA_963921925.1. Lineage (NCBI taxonomy): Eukaryota > Viridiplantae > Streptophyta > Sphagnopsida > Sphagnales > Sphagnaceae > Sphagnum > Sphagnum tenellum. Next base: position 29,453,428 of record OY998143.1, read on the forward strand.
GTGATCATGAGAGGAGGATGATGGGATGTCATCTGCTGCTGCTTCTTCTTCTGCCTCCCCCGCAGCACACGCTCTACTTTTTTCCCACCAGGTATCTTCTGCAGGCCTACCCAGCAAACATCATTTGTCTATCTGTCTGTCTTCATCTCTACTTGCAAAACAGAAAATGTTTGACTGGATGCTCTCTTGCTCATCAGAGTAGAAATTGAGGCACACAGTACCTGGGACAGAGAACAACGTGCATTCCTCGCAGGATTCCTGTGAGCACAGCTGGAGTACCCATGATACGGCTGCTCCAAGCACTGCTCTGGTGTTCTTGCCATCTGTGATGCTTCTCAACTGCAATTGTGGCATGAGAGACTTCTGCTGCCACCATATCCAGTAGAGAATAACTGTGGTGGCTATATTTTCTTTCAGAACACGGATGACTTTGAAGCAGCTGTACAGTGTGAGCAGCTATAGTGGGCCATCTCCCTTGATATATAATGTCATGGTTGAATGACTGCTCAAGCTCGTGTATCACCAACTGCTCGAGCCTGAAGCCCAAGTATGGAGAAACGAGTCAAAGCAATTGCAACCGTCGGAACTTTGCCTCCTACTTGCAAATTAGGATTGCCATCTAGCTCCAAAAGGAACCCTTCTCCAGGCCCTGCTACCATCCTCCTACTCGCAAATTAACTTTGCCATCTAGCTCCAAAACCCTTCTCCAGGCCCTGCTACCATCCATGTAGAGCGAAAATGAGAGTTAGAGCTGAATTGCCTCTTGAAGATCAGTGGAGTGATTGACACAAAGGTCACTAGGCATGTGAGATGCTTATCTTGAGAAAAACCAATCACCAATTCGGAAGGCAGGCATACCTGCAGCGCAAGCACCAGCTTGCACTAGAACCAAAGAGAAACCGCTTATTCTTGTGGATACCGGGCCTTCGAATCCTGCAGCAGCTGCCTGAGGAGGACCATCCTGCTTTGCTTCTCCTTGAAGTCTGCGAGGGGCTGATGATAGTCGCCTCATCTGCTTAGATCTCCTTGTGGGTGCCCAAGGAGGAAGCGACAGTGACCGCTGCGTAGTCCGTGACAAAGGAGTCGATCGATCCTGATCACCTCCATCGCTGCTGGGTTTGAACTGATGCTCAAGTGCATTTCTGGCAGATTGGGAACTGTTGTGGCAGTTTCGGCAAAAAGCTTTGTGTAAATGCGAAAATACTCTGCCAGCGTAGATAGAGCTAACGTTTGCACAAACAACATACCCCCCTGTTTTACGTGAATGAAAAACACAAGGGCAAAAAAGCAATGCACATTATTAAGAACAGATGCAAAAAAGCTCAGTGAGACCATTAACGCAGACAAACAGTAAACAACAAAATACACCTGAAGACACAAAAACACAATACTAAAACTCGATGAAGACACAAAAATAGAATGGGTCTCCAGAACTTGCCTCTGTAATAAAAGTGATGCTTTGCAAGTCTTTGTAATGCCCAAATTCATGCGAAGAGTACTGCCACCTGATGCAACGAGCACAACCTTGGCCACGATAGCTTCCATTCGACCAGCCATCACCATTACTCTGCCAACTTCTGTTGTTGCAGATACCCAAAACATGGTATTGTTGTTTTCACTGAGCTTGTTGACATTGGCTGGTTTTGTGTGTGGATTTGATTTGTTGTTGTCATGTTCTTTCACAGCAAGGTTTCTCAGAGAATTTGATCGGCCAAGCAATGGAGTTCCAGACTCATCAGGTAACAGTTGTGACAAGTCAACAGCAGTACTGCTAGAAACATGTGATAGTAGACGGGATTTCAGTACCACCACAGCTGTTCTTGTCTCATTGGGTTTTTTGGATCCGAGTTGGTTGGTATCCACATATTGTATTGGCTGCACCTTATACTCCTCCTGCACTTGATTTCTGGAAGCTACCTCCTCATCTGCAGCACCAGCAGATATAACCTCTCCCACAAGTTTCGGCCCACAGAGCTTGACTACACAACGATCCAAGGCACAGTTTGTCATGCCTGGCAATTGCATAAGCAGTTTGAATTCCTGAATACTGTCACTGGCCATATTACTACTATGATCCAAACTAGACAGTTGGTGGCTACGTCTCAGCTCTCTTTTGGGTGGTTCTGGTGACAGCACCCCATCACTGACAACCCCAGCTGTCCCCCCATCTAGATCTGCAAACAAATGAGAGTCGTGTCCATCTCCCAACAGTAGATCAAGAGAAAACACTTTTGTGACCAGATACGCTCCTGGTCCTTTGCGTGCACCAGGTAACTGGATGTTCCACCCACTCGTTGCTATCTCCCGGGCGGTGTTGTCCCTATTTCTGCCATTACCCACTTCGGGTTTTGACGTGGAGGAGCTGTCCTTGGTAACAACAAGAGCTGCAATCTTACTCGCTTCTCGAGAGCTGCTGCTGCTATCTTTTTCTTCTAACTGCCTGTGACCACCGAATGCAACTTGAAAAGCTTCAAGTTGAGCATTGACACTAAGAGCAAACAAGCCCAGTAGCATGTTCTCTGCAGATGTGTGACGACTAGACTCTCCCCCTCCAGTTGGATGGAAAATCTCGCTGTTTGCACTATCTAACGATTCACAAACTTCTGATGGTGCAGAGCGATCCTCATCAGTGAAAGCAGAAATTGATCCTTCACCACCCATGGATCTAGGTCTTGAGAGAAAAACATCTGTGAAAGCAATCCTGGAGCAATTCAAAATCTGCATAGCAGGATTCACACAGAATAATGTCAATCTCTTGCTGTTTCCCACTTGCTGTTTTTACCAGTTTGAAACTTTCTGTCCTTAACTTTCCAGTGAGGTTATGGTGCATTCATCAGCTGTGCCCACTTGCGCACTGGAACCTTCTGCAACTAGGAGTTTAGATCTGAGAAAATACAGAAAGACCAAAAGCAAGGAAGAAAAATGTACTGCACCCCATTGCAGTGCACAGGTAGATACCTCTGATAAAGCTGCCAATTCCCCCAGGTACATGTGGATGGTCACTCCCGCTACTTTAACGTCAATTGCCAATGACAGTGACTTGATTGGTCCCAGAGGTCCACACAAAACATCCCTGTGGCAGGCAGAAAAAGTCACTCATCACCTTAAAACAGCCGGGAAAAAAAATTAAATATAAAATATGGCAAGAATGGAAGTGCTTGTGCATTAACATAAAAGCAACAAAATCAGAAAAAAGTTCAGCTTGGACGTTCAAAATATGTCTCTCCACAAACTGCCAACTTTCTAACATGGTAGTAGACAAAACTGAGAGGAAGGAAGGAAGAACTGACCTGCAAAAGGATGACTCCATCCGACAAGAAATGGGTCCAACCAATGGGACTTCTGTTTGGTTACATCCTTCCACTTGAAGCATTGCGGCTAGATTCTCAACAACAATGCACAGATTGCTGCCAACTTGCTCATGTTCTTCCCAAGGAAACTGTCGTGGCAAATGTGGCAGAGGCCGTCTTTTCAACCAGACGGTACTACTACTACTACTACTACTACTGTCAAGAGTGTCCTTCCACCATCTAACTGATTCGTCGAGCAGACTTGCTTGGATCCTTGGGCAGCTCCAATTGGGACCATGGAGTTGCACTCAGAGCAGGCCAGACCATAATTTGTAAGGACCCAAGATCCACCACTAGTGTCGCTGACCCAGTGCTGCTGCTGTGACGTGATGCTTTGAAATCGCCATCTCCAGGGTCAGTTGGTGGTGTAGCTGCTGCTGTGAGCCGGAACTTTGGACTGTCGACCACGACCGATAGCTCTAGAAAAGACTCTGGAATTGCAGTTGCAAGTAAAGACCTGCAATGTTTGATTGTCTTTGTCCATATAACATTGAGGGATGATGATGTCTCAGGTTGCACACAGCTGCTTGGCGCAGCAGTGGCACCTCTGCTTTTTGGGTGGGCGGGGGCCTAGGAACACCGACATTCAACAGCTGCACCAGCAACGGACTTATCTGATAACTTATTCCAGAATGAACAAAGCATTCCAGCTGACCCATACTCATGGCACAACTGGTTAAGCCACAGAAATGCCCCCCTCTTTCAACAACATCTGCTATCTGTTGATATTCAGCAATAAGGAAAGGGCTTGGGTTTAAGGTTTAGGGAAAGGGCTTGCTGAGCCAGTTTGCAGTGCTGCCATCATCTTATTCGGCAAGGTAGTACTACTGCCAGTGGCAGCGGCAGCAGCAGTTCCTACTCGTACAAGACCACCACCACCCAAGACATGAGCGGACACAAAAGAAAAGGCGAAGCCATAACTTACCGCCTGTACACCCCTCTTCTTTTTCGCCTTCATGGTTGGATCTAAGAAGAAGCGAGAAAATCACACAGCGTAGCAGCAACGAAGCATCTCTCTCCTGTACGTTTTCTCTGTCTCGGTCTCTTGGTAGGGGTTCGCGATTCGGGTTATGAGGAGGAGGAGGAGGGAGGAGCTCGATCCCACGGTTCGTTGGTTGTGGAAGAAAAAGAAGAAGCTCCGAAGCAGCCCAGTCAAAGGAGCGGCCGCTAATTACAACTGCAAGCAGAGAAAAAGGAAAGGCAGAAGGCGATGCGATGTGATGATCTCAGGCCAACAGCAGCGACGACGTCGACTGGAGGCGTCCGTTGATTGACCAAATTGTGGTCAGCAGTTGACACTTCCACATTTTTCCAATTGGAAGGACCACGCCATCCCCAAACCAAGAGTTGAATTGCTTCTTGTAAGATTGGAAACCTTGATCTCTTGCCAAAACCATTTTTTGGCACAAATTTCTGCACAAACTTAAACAAATTTAAGTTTCGCTTTGCTACTGTTGTACGACATTGTTGCCCAGTTTCCACACCAACATCCCAGTCCAACAGTCAAGATTACTAACTAACAAATTTCCAGCTCATTTAGTGATGTCATGACTATGTCAGTTCTCAGTCCCAGCATCCACTTCTTCAAAAAAACGTCAAGGTCAGATGGACAATCTATTGTATACCTAGTCATTTAGTGATGTCATGACTATGTCAGTTCTCAGTCCCAGCATCCATTTCTTCAAAAAAACGTCAAGGTCAGATGGACAATCTATTGTATACCTAGTCATTTAGTGATGTCATGACTATGTCAGTTCTCAGTCCCAGCATCCACTTCTTCAAAAAAACTTCAAGTTCAGATGGACAATCTATTGTATACCTAGTCATTTAGTGATGTCATGACTATGTCAGTTCTCAGTCCCAGCATCCATTTCTTCAAAAAAACGTCAAGGTCAGATCATGGACAATCTATTGTATACCTAGTCATTTAGTGATGTCATGACTATGTCAGTTCTCAGTCCCAGCATCCATTTCTTCAAAAAAACGTCAAGGTCAGATGGACAATCTATTGTACACCTAGTCATTTAGTGATGTCATGACTATGTCAATTCTTAGTCATTTAACCTTTGCTACTACGAGGGTGTACATGTACACCATAGATAAAAGCTCGGTTTCATTAACCATTTTGTCAAACAAGTTGCAAGGTAGTCTTTCACAACTTTTTCAAGTTGAACCATGGAGTTTGCTTCTGAATTTTTGTTGCTTTTTGTTGGGGTTAGTAGTTTGTTATTCTATTTCGCATGGGTTGTACCAAAGAAAATATCTCGACCCCCTGGACCACCCAATTGGCCCATCGTTGGATCTTTATTTTATTTGAGCAAACTTCCACATCGTTCATTGGAAGAGCTTGCAAAAAAGTACGGACCAATTATGTATTTGCGTTTGGGATCCTTGGATCACATTGTAGTTTCCAATGCTGAAATGGCCATGGAGGTGTTAAAGGTCCATGATGCAGATTTTGCATCTAGGCCTCCAATTATTGCTGGCAAATACGCAAGTTTTGATTGGTCCAACATTGGCTTGGCATCATATGGAGATCATTTTCGCCTACTTCGCAAGATATGTGCTACACAATTGTTCACACAAGCAAGACTTAATAGTTTTGGACCTGGGCGTCAAGAGGAGATGGCATACATGGTGGAGAACATTGCTAAGCATAGCCATGGAGGGAAATTGGTGGAAATAAGGCCTATCTTCCATCAACTAACTAGCAACATCATATGTCACATGTTGTTTGGCACACGTCGTGAAAAATCTAATGATCTTCTTGGAAACGATTTTGATAATTTTTTCCAATCTAATACAAAGATGCTAAAGATAATGAACAAACTTAACATTAGTGATCTCATACCAATTTTAAAGTGGTTTGATTTGCAAGGTATTGAACGAAGCATGAAACATGAAAGCAATCAAATCAAAAAGTTTCTTTCAAAGATCTTGAAAGAATATCGAAAGGGAAACAAAGTGCATGCAAATTCTACCTCAACAGATTTTGTTGAAATTTTGCTAAGTCTTGATGAGAAGCTTGATGACAAATCCATAATGGGAGTTCTAACGGTATGTGAATATCATTGTATTATACTTGTTTTAGTAAGAAAGTACAAGTTGCATTTCTTGTGTCCATTGATGTTGTGTCCTTTGTTTTTTTTGCGCTTACACAATGTTTGTTATTTCTTGATTATAGGATATCATTGCAGCAGGAACAGAAACATCTTCAAACACTTTGGAGTGGGCATTAAGTGAACTTGTCCACCATCCTGAAATTATGAAGAAGGCGCACGAAGAACTTGATAGAGTCGTGGGCAAGAATAGAGCAGTGGTTGAGTCAGATCTTCCCAATTTACCTTACTTACAAGCCATTGTCAAAGAAACCCTTCGTTTACACCCTGCAGTTCCTATGGCAATTCCTCACTATAATCTCAAAGATAGTCAAATTTCAAACTACAAAATTCCAGCCAAAACAAATGTGTTAGTGAATACATGGGCTATTAGTCGTGATCCTAAAGCATGGAAAAACCCTTTAGATTTCAATCCTGATCGATTTTACAATTCCAATATTAGTGTTGGAGGGTCAAATTACAATTTATTACCATTTGGATCAGGTCGTCGACGATGCCCAGGTTTGGATCAAGCCCAAATTGTTGTTGAGTGTGGTCTTGCAACAATTCTTCAAGCATTTGATTGGTTTCCACGACCTGGGGTTAAACCAGAGGACATGAATATGATGGAGGCCACAGGACTAACTTGTCCAATAGCTGAAGCTTTGGTTGTACTTGCAAAACCTCGTTTGCCACCAAATGTGTAAGCAATTAAATCAAGGTGGGAAGGGATTTGGTGGGAAGTACATCTTAATCAAATACTATTTGACATGTTGATCAATAGTTTTAACCAATACATGCTAGATTTCATAAGTGTTAATTGATACATGTTAGACTTTTATAAATGTTAATTAATATTGTTAATCAATATATGTTGAACCTTTTATAAATGTGAATCAATAATGTTAACCCATACTTTTACAAGTGTCAACCTTCTGTATTAATTATCCAATTACACATGTTGAACATGTTAGGTAATTTGTTGTACATGTTAAGTAAATGGTGTTTCCATGGTATGGTGTACACAAAAAGAAGTCACAATTTGACAATTTTCACTACAACACATTTTTTATATGTGCTTTTCTAAATATTCGGAAAAGATTTTGTGATAGAATTATGCAATTAAAGTTGGATAACATCCTAAACTCTCATTATGTTGTGAAATTGATGCACATTTGAACAATGAAATGGTTGATTAGAGTACATTTCTAACTTGTGGGATCTTACCACAAAGACTATAACATAACAAAAGGACCCAAAAAAACTAATTTTAATAAGAATTTGTTCATGAAATTTCTCACATACAAAGAGACAACCATAATGAGCTATCTTCTCCATGAAAGCTTTCAATTTGTTTTGAAGACATGATGTTCATATTAGATGATAAATGAATGTTTAATAGTACATTATGTTATGATAATGTTGATAATTATGATATTTTCAAATTATAAATTGTTCTCTTGTTAAATATGTAGTTGGGTTAAGTGTTGTTTTAATCGCCCATGACATTTGTTGTTTATAACAATTTATACCTATGTGCCATGTACTAGGCCATAGAGGTGTCAATTCATTGAACAATGCCACAAAGGTGTCAATCTCATGTGGTTGCATTAAAATTGGGTTGGTTTTGCCACATGCACATTGCACCCACTCCCTTCCACTTGCCCTTGCTTTCTCTTGCTTGGTTATACCAAAACTAATGACCATTTAAGATTTTTTGATTTGGGGTAACTTGGTAATACCAATTTTATGGAATACAATAGGTTCACATTTGTAATTGTGATTTTTAATGTGGAAAAAAATTTCATGTAAAAACATACTTTTGAAGGAATATTTTGTCAAAAATTCCCATTTTTTTGGGAAAAAAAGCCAAAATTCAAACAAAAAAATCACCACAATATGGAAGATGCTTAAGGTTTTTTATTTCATATTTTGAGCATAGCCAAATTTGGCTATTATTTTTTATGTATAGTTGCCACTTGAGCAACTCACAAACTTGGAATTTTAGAAAGATTTTTTAAATAAAAAACAATGATTTGAAATCAATAATGCAACAAGGATTGTTGTTTTGGGTGTGTGAGTCAAGGTGTACGATTGGACACTCACCCACCCCGCCTATGGACCCAAGTAAAACTAAATATCACTTTATTTTTATTCATTTGTCAATATTTATTGTCCACATTCACATTGTTTTTGCATGCATTTACCCTCCTGCCAACATTTTTAGGTGATAGAATTAGAGATAGGAAGAAAAAAATCATTGAAATAGGTAGGTTAATTAAACTTGGAGGCTCATTACTGTATGTATTATTGATAGTGATAATACTATCCATTATTCCATATATAATCTTATCGGAATTCTCTATAATTGATTTGTTACTTAAACTCTCGTGGACAATTGATTACCAAAATGACGCCTTGCCCCCAATGTTTCTTGCTTTTGCTAATGACTCTCTAGTGCTTAAAAGGTGCTAGTAGCAAAACATAGTTTGTTATAACTACCATATTTTTAAAATATATATAGTGGGCAAGAACAAAGGAAGAGGGGTTGGCATTTTGTCATGGGAATATTAGAATGAAGACAACCAGTTGATAAAATATGTAATAAGGACTTACATAAAAAACTCGAAAGTTTTTTCATGGAATGTGTGTACATGACAAATGTACATATTCGGTGTATGAATGTATGTTTGTGAGTGTATAAAATGTTTGCATGGAAGTGGTGATAGGCAATCTCTAGTAAGCATTATTGAATTGTGTGAGAACCTAATAGCACAACACATTTTAAAATGAGGGATTGATAAAAATGTATTGCTAATATTTGGCAACCATATTAGGGATACTAATATATTAAAATCAAACAATGGAAAATGTGGAATTGTATGTCATAGATTTGGGCTTTAGTTTGTCTATGTTTGTTAATTAGATGTATTATGTATGACATTAACCAATTCACCTATTAACCACCAATGTGGACTTTTATAATTGTTAATCTTGATGGAATAATCATTAATGTAGACTTTTAAATGTGTTAATCAACAAAATAATCATTAATATAGATTTAAAATGTGTTGACCACCTACGTAGACTTGCATAAATGTTAATTATTGACTAGAGATTCTTTGTAAGTATTAACCATCAATGTTGACTAGTTGAACTATTGGGAGTCACTTGATGGGTGTCAAGTAACATTGGATCTTCATACAATAGAGGCTAATAATGTGCATAAAATAATACCTATTAATAAACATTTGAATTAATTAATATTAGTTAGTTATTAGTTAAGATATTAAATATTGGCTAACGTTAGGTAACAAATTGTTAAGTTACAAATAAAACATATAACATATATAAGAAGATTAGTTGGAAGAAAGGACCATCTTTTTGTGATCTCTTTCATAATCAATATTATAATGTTTTAGTAATCTTTAATTGAATGTGAATTTCATTATTGTTTTGAAATTTTGAATTGAATTAGATTCAAAAGTGGTTATTGTTACTGTTGAGGTTTGATTTATGTTCATAAAGGTCATGTAAATTGCCAATTTACATTTGGTGACCATTTTTGGTTTTTTTTTTGTTCTTTGTTGATCTTGTTGTTTGTAGGCAAATAATGAATAGCTTGAAGTTTGTTGTTTTTTATAGAATAGATTGTCCATGTCTACTGTTGACACTAAAACCCTAAAAATGCCAATGACAATATAAATGTTTTGCTGAAAAAAATTAGTGGAGTTGAGACATTTAAACGAAAATATTTTCAAAAAATATCTTGGTAGAGAAATTTTACAAAGTGTGAGATGGTTTAATGAGAGGATGTGAGAGCAAGCATTATGTGATAAAAGCATTGAAATACTAGAAATTGAATTGGCTAGTTGGTTCATTGGATAGAAAAGTGATTTTTGAATGTGCTAGTAGCATTTGAACATGAATGGAGGACTTAACCAAGTTAGGAAACAATTCCAATGTTGGAATTACCTTCTAATACGATATTCTCAACACATTGGAGAAATTGAAAGTTTGCAAGTGCACATCAACACCAAACACAATTGAAAAGCTTATTTAAAAGAGCGAAAGACCTCAAGAAAATTATCATATTTCAATCAAGAATACACGGTTATTACAAACAATTGAAAATTGTAAGTACACGATCAATCTTGTTATTCAAAATTTCAATGTGATCCATATTAAAAGTCTTAACTATCCAATCACACATTATCATCTAGAGGGACACAGATTAAACCAACAAATGTCTAAATTTGTACCAACCCAAAAGGTGTATGGACTATTGTCAAAAAAATAGGTTTGAATTAATGTCCACAACCCATGAAACTATCCTAAGAAACCAAAGTAGTAGCATAATTGGTTGATGAAGATAAGGATTTGAAAAAGGTTGGGTTAATAGATTAAATTGACCTTGATTCACAAGGTCATCCATCTAAAAGAACAAACATCACAACAACATGAATGCATATTATTATAATTATCTAAAAAATAATGAATAATATAGGATGACAAACATTTATTTTGCTATTGTTCATTATTTATTGGTATTTGTTTACACTTATTAGGACATGATTGCATGTTTTCATTAGTACCTGATTACACCTATTTGTACCTAGTCATTAATACTTGATTGGACATATTTATACATGTTTAACATGATTTCACTACTTGTTTGCACATTTCTTCTACTTATTTGATCCTAGTTAAAGGAAAACATTTGACAATCCTAACTTTTGTGCATTCAATAGTGACTAGGCTATTAAAGTGATAAGTTTAAATTTTTTTTGTTTATATGTTGCCAACCAACAAATTTTAGGACAATGACTTTTTGAAGAAAGGTTTGCCAAGGGTGTCATCCAAGTCTTTTGGTCGACATTATCTTTTCCAACTACCTTTCAATAGTTAGAATTCATAGCACCTAATTATACAAAGGTATCTAAACTTTGAATGTAATGATAAGAAAATCTAAGACATTTTTGAAGGATCAATAGTTAAATGAAGAAGTAAAAAGTCCTTACAATTCTTTCCTTTAAGTAATATTATATTTACATTTTGTAAACATTTTTCAACAATTTATTTATTTTTATATTTTCTTTGCTAATTTGAATCTTGTTGAATTTGTGAATATTTTTCATAGGCTATTGAATCTTTGTTCGATGAAAACTATTTGAAACTTTCAACACTATAAAAATCCCTATTTAGAACCTAATTGAATTAGCACAAAACTTCCACTTTATTTTTCTTGTCCTAGAAAAAGGAGCTTCACATTTGTACACCTAAACAAAATCATGGTCCAGCTACTATGTAATCACAAAAAATTACTTGATGTTAGTTTAGGTTTTTATTCATGTCTTTTTCTTTCATTGATTTGTTGTCAATCTTGGGATGTAAGTGGTTGATTTGAACTCGTATCTTGAAATTTTCAATACCACAGTTTCAATATTTTTGGTGTCAAAATTCATTATTGTAAAATGGGGCTCCTTCAACTTCAGAGGCGCCCACACATCTTACTAATTCAGATATGAATAAATACTTTTGATAGTAGTTGAAAGTGCAACATGGATCGTGCAAATTTATACCTTATAAATGTGTGAACACATTGCCTTGCAATTATTTGCACTTTGTATTAGCATCATAATTTTTGCAAATTTCAATGAACATGCAACATATAATTTAAATGTTGGTTCCAATTCATCGGGAAATAAAGGAGGCTCACAAGCATGGGGACATGCCATTTCAAGATGGGGACAAAATGTTCCCACACAAGAAAGCAATATTGAATGTCAGTACCAATGTTGGCCTAATATAATTAAATGCATTGGTTATCAACATGCATATTGTTTTTATTTGTAACTTTTCATATTTAGATTCTACCCATTTCCCATATTTGAAGCTATTAGTATTCAACTTATGTAGGTCATTTCATATATCTTTAATTCATACACATATTTGTAGATTGTCTTTTCATTTTCCATATCCATTGTTATGTTCTTATGAAATTTCGGATATGCATAACTATGTTATCCGTATCCTTGATATGGTGTTTACAATTTGGATATGTACATCTAGATATGCATATATTTAGTAGGTTTATGGTTTTCAAGCTTCTTGGCCAAGAATCAACATTTAGGGTTTCCAAGCTTCATTTGTCACTTCACCCTTTGTCCCATGGTCTCCTTTTTGTCACATTGAAGTTTTGTGGAAGTGGCACCAAAAGTTTCAGTGCCCTTAATATAAACTTTTTTTGTGTGTTTGCACATTTGAGGTTTGAGATTTGAGGTTTGAGCTCTGAGTGTTTAAAGTTGGAACATTTAACATTTGAGGTGTGAGCTTTGAATTTAAACGTTTGAGGTTTCAGCTTTGAATCTAAGTGTTTGAAGTTCGAGGTTTGAATGTCAAAGGTTTGAACATTTAAGGTTTGGAATGTGAGCTTTAAATCCAAATGTTCAAGGTTTGAGGTATAAATGTCAAATGTTTGAACATTTGAAAGTTTGAATGTTTAAAGAATGAAGTTTAAGCATTGAAACGTGAAGTGTTTGAACATTTAAAGTTTGAGTATCTAAGGTGTGAGGTTTGAACATTAAGTTTTGAACATTTGAAGTCTAAACAATTAAGGTTTGAGTGTCTAAACATTTGAGGTCTATGTCTAAGCATCTAAATGTTGGGTTATCAATATGACTATTTTGGTTTTGAGAAAATGTGAAAGAGAAAAAAATGGATTTTGAATATACATAATTTTTATACATATATGTTGTTAATTTGAATTTTAACAACCAATGAATCATGTTTGTTAGAAAATAAAAATTACAATTTTATCCATATCCGTTGTTATAAATAAATTGTTGAAAATTTTCAATGCATATATGTTTGTTAAATTTTTTCATAGGATATGCCTTATTGGTATCTTGAAGTTTACCCTATAATGTGGTAATTGGCCAACATTAATAGACACATATGGCCCAAAATTCCCAAGGCAAATATGGAAGCACATATACCCCATGTTTAGAAACATGTAAGAACACACACTCTTGTGTGGAAATAACAAAACACATGTCCCCATGTGGGATAACACGTTCCCAATGGGAAAACTTAGTGTTCCCCATCAATGGAACATGAGTTTCCATGAGGGAATGGGGTAACATAGAAAAAACACTCAATCTTCCCAACATGGGAACATGGGTTCCCATGAAGGGACATGTTCTTGAAGAACATTTGACTTTCCCATGTAGGAATGTGCATTGCCAATGCCATATATTCTTAGCATTTTTCAATATGGGAACACACATTCCCATGAAAGAACATGTGATTCCCATGTGGTATTGTTTGATGTTCCCCAACATGGGAATGCATGTTCCCATCAAAGGACATGGGTTTGATGTTCCCCAACATGGGGAATGCACAATCTTGTGAGGGGACATGGGGTTCCAATGTCGGAATGTTTAATGTTCCCCAATAAGGGAACATGCATTCCAATGAAAGGACATGACATACCAATGTGGGAACATTCAATGGTCCTCAATATGGGAATGCACGTTCCCATGAAGACACATGAGGTTTGCATGTGAAAATGTTCAATGTTCCCCAATATGGTCGTGCATTCCCATGAAAGACATGTGGTTCCCATGGAGGAATGATCAATGTTCCCCAACATGGGAACTTGCATTTTCATTAAGAAACATGGGGTTCTCAGATGGGAACCTAGGTTTCCATGTGAGGATGTGCATTCCTATCCATGAACCCACGCATGAACCTCCCCAACCACACCCTCCGGAAAAAAGTTTTTTTTTCGCAATTTGTATTTTAATACCTCTTATATCTGTTTTTTAAATTTGTGCATGCCAAATAGCAAACCCGTCTTATCCCCCCCCCCTCAAGCCCCTCATAACCCCAACTTTCTTTTCTATATATATGTATATATATATATAGTACAAATTGAGCATTTTGACCTTAAGGTTTTTTCTATTGTTTAGCCAATACAACTACCTTGTGCCATTTCTCAAAATAATTAAACACACGGGTAGGGGTACTGAGAAGTGGCATAGTCATGGCATCACTAAATGATTATCGTCACAAGAGCTAAGAATCGACGTATGGATTCACAACATCGCGAAACATTGACCATTTTGAGCTTGAATTTTGGGTTGTTTACATAACGATACTTACAAGCTTGTGCCACTTCCAACAAATTTTTGAAGACTTGGATGATGGGACTGACAACTGACATAGTCATGAGATCACTAAATGAGCAGGAAATTTGTTAGTTAGTAATCTTGACTGTTGGACTGGGATGTTGGTGTGGAAACTGGGCAACAATGTCGTACAACAGTGGCAAAGCCAAAGTTAGATTTGTTTAGGTTTGAGCAGAAATTTGTGCAGAAAATGGTTTTGGCTCCCCTGCCACTTTGGGAAAAGAGATCCCAATTTTACAAGAAGTAATTCAACTCTTGGTTTGGGGATGGCGGGGTCCTCCCAATTGAAAAAATGGTGGAAGTGTCAACTGATGACCACAATTTGGTCATTCAACGGACTCCTCCAGTTAACCAGCACCTGGTTGGTAGTTAGTGACATGGTGAAAACCCCAAATTATTTATAAAATATTCCAAATATCCCATGCTTAGACTTAACCAGGGTCTCTGAGTTCGAATCTAACGTGGGTGCTGATTCACCCTGACATCAATAGACTCGCAAAAAACTCTGTGCAAAAAGTCTTTCTGTGTTTTATCGACAAGGAGAGAGAGCAGAGCCGACAAAATCTGCCACTCTGTTAATGTTATTTTTGTTGAGCCTCTTTAGATACTTGACCAACAGCCATCTTGGTGCAATGTCCATGTTCTGTGCTAGGTTGAAAATGATGAATGGAAACATTTGTTGGGTGTTAAATTTTGGTAGTTGTTGTATGATTCCATTCCATTCTATGAACATCTTCTAATTGTCTTTGCCTTTTTAGTGGTGGTCAAACCCTAAATCCTAAGTGGCTTCTATCATTGTTTGTTTTGTCTTTGTGTCTTCAAACCCAAGTCTTAAATGTTTTGTGTCTTCAATCCAAAGTCCCAAGTCCTTTTTATCTTCAATCTTACGTGTCTTTGTGTTTTCTGTCCTTAGTTTAAAGTGTTTTTGTGTGGATTGTCGTGATTCCTAAGTGTCTTTTGCTAATAGTGTCTTTTATTTTTCTGTCTTTTGGGATTTTTTGTCTTCTATCTTAAGTCCATCAAGCCTTTTGCCAATAGTCTCATTTGTCTTTATGTCTTCTAGGGCTCTTTTATCCTAAGTCCATTAGGCCTTCTACCAACATTTTCTTTTGTTTTTGTGTCTTTTGGGGGTCTTCTGTCCTAAGTCCATTGGGTGATCTACTAATAGTCTCTTTTGTCTTTATGTCTTTTGAAGGTCTTCTATCCTAAGTCCATTGGGCCATCTGCCAGGGTGTTTGTGTCTTCAGTTAGTTTCAACGTAATTGTGTGAGTTTGATGTGTGTTTTTGCTTTTTACTTATCCAAGCTGAAATGTGCGTCTGTGAAGTCAAGGGCTAGATGGAAGATGGAATGGAAAGGTTTAGAAGACTTGCCTATGACTTAGAAGCATTAAACATGACATAAATTGAACCTTCACATTCTAATTCACAATTTTTGGAGTTTTTCTGAAGTTAATCAATTGTCGGATTTTAGGATTTCAACTTCAATGGGAATCATGACAATCCCTTTTGAGATTTTGTTTTGCACTTCACCTTTAAAACTTGTAATTGTGCTGCATTTTGCAATTTGAAAATAAAATTGTTGCCATCTGTTTTTGGAGTTTTTGTGGGGTTAATCAATAGTTAGATTTTAGTTTTTTGACTTCAATAGCAACCATGGAAATCCTTTTTGAGATTTTTTTTTGCATTCTACCTTCAAAACTTGTTGTTGTGTTACATATTGCAATTTCAAAACAAAACTTGCCTTATTGTGAATTTTTAAAAATAAAGATTAATGACCCAACATGTCTTTTAAAGGGGTCTTCCAGAAACCTTGATCAAAGATCCGGAGTGTACATGTCTGGGTTTCTATCAAAGAACTAGGCCTTATACTCGGCTAATCGCCCCCTCTAACCTCCGCCCCCACTTCATAACTGCCCCTCTGTAGGTTTCTAAAACTTGGATCCGGGCAGTTCTTTATATATTTTTTAACTTAAAAAACTGGACCGGGTCATTCTTTGAAATTTTTATTTTCAAATGCCCAGACCCAACTATTACCAAAACAAACAAATACCCACCCCACACTGCTAATAACTACCACTTTTCTAGACCTGAGGGGAAAATTGAAAAAATGGCTACCTCCAAGTGTGGCCCGACATTTAGACTTTATGGTGAGAAATAGATGACTTTGAAAAAGACCTGGAAAAGTGATGGGTAGCTTGGACCTTATCGTCATTGGAGGTCACCTTATGGTGAGAAATAGATGAAGTCGAAGCACACCTTAAAAAAGTGTGGACCTTATGATCTTGGTGAGCATAAAGTGAGAAATAGATGATTGTCAGAGCACACTTGAAAATTTTGGGAAGTAGCTTGGACCTTATGGTCATTGGTGACACTGTGGTGCGAAATAGATGACATCCAAGCACACTTAAAAAAAAGTGTTAAGTAGCTTGGACCGTATGGTGACCGTACGATGAGAAATAGGTGAGGTCCGGTGGTCCAAGAATGTTTTTAAAAGGGTACTAAGTAGCTTGTTCCTTATGGTGACCAGGGCTTTTTTGAGAAATTTTGTCAAGTAGGTGGCCATGCAATCATCTGCAAGTGGAATGAGCCAAATTTGGCCAGAGATATGACAGTATATGTTTGTTGGAATCCTGCCTAGGTCTAGCGAGTTACATGAAATCATTGTCTAAACTAGTGACTTCTATTTTTTTCCCCTCAAAAAATGACGACTTTTTGGAATATTTAAAAAGAAACCCATAGTAGAATTCGCACTGGAATCAATTTCTGTTGCCACAATTTGAAAATTTGCCCAAAAAGAAAACACTGATGGTCATCGGTGACCATCCAGTAAGAAATAGATGACGTCCAACGGTCCAAGCACACTTAAAATAAGAATACAAGTAATAATTTGAAACTAGCGACCATCCAGTAAGAAATAGATGACGTCCAACGGTCCAAGCACACTTAAAATAAGAATACAAGTAATAATTTGAAACTAGCTTGAAAGGCGCGACCCAAAAAGAGCAAACCATCAATTACCCAATATTAAGCATGGTTTACTCAACTACGATTTGATAATAGGCATTCTGTGCGCCCTTTGGTCAAAGTGCATAAGAAGAAGAAGTTAATGCACAGAAAAAAAGCACTTGACAATTACTCAATGAAAGACATGGTCGCTCAAACACAGGTGACATTACACAACATTCCGAGTTCTTGTCTGCATCTTGTCTGCATTTACGTGGCCACTGGCATGATGTTAGGTGTGTCAAACTTTCCCTCTATGCAGAGGTGGACTGTGGGCCCTTTCTTAAATGTGCAAAATAAGAAGAACGTAAAGCACTTTTCATACATTGGAAAAGGACAAGGTAAGTGCTCAATGGAGAACAAAGTTGTTCCAAGACAAGGGACGTTGATTCTGCCTTCATGTCGGCATCATGTTAGACGTCTCAGTTTTCACACTGTCAGTCAAAGTAAATGTGGGCCATTTGTTTAATGTGCAGAAGAAGAAGAAATGAAAAAAAAAAAATTAATATATGTATCGAATACTTAAAGACAACACCATTATTCAATAAAAAACATGGTTGTTCAAAGACACGCAATGTTGCAGTTTTTCATCTCCCTTCATACAGTGACGTCATGTTTGACCGTGTCAGATTTTCAGTCGACGTAAACATGGGCCCGTTGTTGAATGTGTAAAGCACTCAAAATTAATACATGGAGAAACGACAATACAGTTAACGAAACACATGTCAATGCCGTGATTTCACATCTACCTTAAAAATTGATGCAACTGGAATTGAAAATTTTGGACTTCTTGAATTTTTTTGGTAAATTAAGTTAATTTAACCTATTTTGTGATGTATCTTTAGTAAATTCAGTGTTTCAAACAATTTTATATATAGATAAATAATGCTATTCGAAATCTATGGCAGATATGCCAAAGGAATTGCTTTAGCTGACATCAATAGGTCATAATAAATTACTCATTTTTTCATCTAAGGCAGGTGATGTAGAGTACAGACCTTAGTATAGGGTACAGCACATGGTTTTGGGTGTGTCTACTTTATGTTAAATATGCTCCCATTTTCTCTGGGGTGTTCATTACCACTCAAGCACTCATTATCTCTCAAGTGCCCATCTCTTCTTAAATAGTCATTCCCTGTCAAGTAGCTCTTCAAAGATAGGAAGTTCGAGTTGTAACTGAGCAATGGCACATCTCCTCTACAACTACACACCAATCTTGGGGAAACCAAAGCCTCAAACATCTATTTTGGAGATAGATCCAGTGGGTGTGGGAATACTCGGGAGGAGTTATTTTTTGACACCAACTTCAACTTGCCTACAATTTCACTCTTCTCGTACGAAGGCATCATTACAAGGTGCAACAATGACATTGTTTCACTAGTGACACCAAGCTTGGCTAGTGATGGAAATGAATTAATTTATCACCTTACAAGAGCTGTGTTGTCATGTGGTTGATCTATAAAGATTCATGATTTAGTTATATCATATGAAATGTGTGTTTCTTAATGTACATCACCGTACCCATGCAACAAGATTGCCTCTTATAATCACAATCACTTGCCAAAGTTCTTCTCCAATGTGGATTGCATTGTCAAGTACCCACAAGAATGCCATTCCAATTGGTAATGAGCCAAGTTTTTTTCATTACCTCAACCCATTTCTATAGGCACTTGACCACTTAATTGTAGTCTGGATTTTTATTTAATTTGAAAAGCAATTTCTAATTCATGTGTAAACCTCTTTTTTTTTTTGGTGTGCAGCTCCACCCATGGAACACAATGACATATCCACCAAGATTGTGCCAAATATCTGCCCATTGAAAATTGTGAACCACAAAAACCTATTACAAGCTTCAAGGTTGAAAATGCATTCCTCATTGCAAGCATTTCAATTGCAAGCATGTAGGAACAACTTAAGTTGCATGAGATCAATTCCTCATCCAAATGCAACTCTTTCTTATGTGGGTTTAGCGACAAGATTCCCTCATGTTCATCAATTGCAGGTGAATGACTTTTTTTCAAACTCCGAACCATTGCAACAAAAAGAAAATTTGTTTTAGACTATTAACTTACGTTTGTTTTTGGATAACATGCCACACACACCCTAAATCATGAAAAAACCTACAATGTTGATTGAGTGGCTATGTCAATTGCTTTGTTAAATCATAAATCCCTTATTAATTTAATCACTTTCTTGGTTAGTTTTCAAGCAAATGATTGAAAAGATTACTACGCACAATGCATGAATTAATTGACACTAACATTGGATTAATACTTTTTGAATCCATTTCAACTTGTTTGATGAATTCATTATAGATGATTAACCCAACTAATTTCAACATTTTTTAATAATCTTGCAGGCAATCGATGGTAAACATGTGGTTGCTCCAAGCTATTCTAGGTAATAGTATGGTATTTTGAAGTTGGTTACTAAATTCAACTATGTTGAATTCTATAAAATATTTACCAAGTGAAAATGTCGTTCTTTAGTTGTAATTGATTTGCTTTTTGCAAAATATTATAAAACAAAATACAAATCAAAATTATTTTGCATTTATAGATTGTAAAACTATCAAGTTATGCTTGTGAATAATGTTCAAATCCTAGCAAATATTGAACAATCCATAATTCAATGGCTATTATCTTGTAGCTTGCAGGAGGTTGGACCCACAGCAACATCTGATGAAATAGAGGTGCAACAACGACAACATGCTGCTTTGGACTTCATTGTTCCTGATTTCATTCACCCTTTCCCTCACAAGTTCAATCCTGGCTTGGAACAAGCTAAGAAACCAACCTTGGAATGGGCCACCCATTACTTAAAATCTAGTATGAGTCCTAAAGATTTCCAGGTGGTTTGTAATGATCTTCCTTTTTTAGCTGGATTGTCATATGCGGATGCCCCAGTTTCTCGTCTTGATCTTGCAATAGAGTTTGTGATGTGGATGTATGCTGGCGATGATGAAGTCTATTTGCGTAGACATTCCTTGGAGAATGTGGTTCGATGGCACTTGGAGATTCAAGTTATAATAATGTCAACCTTCCCTCACGACAAGAATCTCCAAGATAATCTGGAAAAATGTGTCATGGGCTATGTGCTTGATGATGAATATACAAAGGGATTCTTTGAAAAAGTTGTTACATTGGCTGCCAAGAAGCATGTGCTTGAAACAGGTATGCATGAATTAGCCAAATTTGCAAGGTTGCCAAAACTAGAGGTTGCATTTTTATTCGAAGCTTAAAAATCATAAAGCAATAAATTTTTTTTTTAAGGATGGGTGGGAAAGGGAATCACAACTTAAAAACTTATATATGGCATTCAAAATAACATTACTATGAAAAAGAAAAGAAACAGTAAAATAATAACAAGCATATGTCATAAACATGATCAATGGTGAGAACATTAAACACCATGTTATTTAAGCCATCACGTTGTCCATGGTGAAATCCTTTACATTGAAAAATGCACTATTTATTACCCAATTTTGGCAACAAACTAGTTGACCATCACGTATAGGATGATTCATATATAAGTAGAAAAAGATCTTATTAAAGCATAATTTTTTCCATGGTTTGAATTGATAGATATCTTGTGGGAATTGTTAGTAGATTATGACATTGATGGCAAGAAGCTATGTCCAACGGCCTTAGCTTTTCGAGATTGGTGGATAAGAACAACAGCATTGATGCCAGAGGAATGGTGCCTTCGACTTGGAAGAATATTACAACAAGATTTGTTTGCGAACTTTTCAGAATCATGGCATCTGTTCCATGGCATTGTCTTTCCATCAACTTCTGTTTACATCTTAGAAAGGAGAAAAAGTGGATTCACAGAACCATCTATTGTGCGTAAAACCAAATATCTAAAATATTTTAGAATGCCTTCTTGAAAATCCATAACTATGTATGAATTGGTAGAATTTGCTTTCTTTGAGTGCATGTGAAGGGTGCTTTATCTTTAATAGTTTTTATATTTCAACATATTATGGTACCTTATGTGTGAGGTTTTTTTTTTTGAGGAAGTTTATACATAAGGTGCCTGTTTCCAAATAGAATCACAGTTGTCCATTTTAGTAACTAATTGTTATGTTTTTAAATAATTTTTAATGCCTTATAAGGACTTTGAACATGACTATTTAAGGAACTATAATCCAATGTTTGCCTCCCATTTTGCAATGAATTCCTACTCATAAAATAAAGCAAACAGTCTTCTCTAGGTCCTTACATTACAACAAATCCAAGGGCTACATCATAATATATTATGTTTAAATTGATTATGGATCAATTATAATTTCCATGTCAATTAGTTTAATTAATCACTCTAGCTTTCAATTTCTTGGAAGATTTTTTAAAATTGAAAATAATTTGGTTCAATCCATGGCAGATTCTTATTGAGCTTCTCGAGGATGTATTTCTACCAGACACTATATATTACAGTGAGCCTTGTCAACACCTTCGTGACGTTGCGATAGATGCCACATGTTGGAACAACGATGTTTGGTCATTTCCAAAGGTAACAAATTAATAATTCTTTTCATTAATTTAATAGTATGTTCATGTGAGGGAAAAAAATTAGGATAAGTAATTATATGTGTAGGCTTTTTGTAATTGTAAAGTATTCAACATAGTTTTCTATGTCCCTAGACGATAATATGGAACATAGTTTTGTGTTCTAGAAGATCTTATGGATTGTTATCCATGTGACACGTGGTAGGTCAGAGAGGATGATCATTACCTAATCTATTATGGTTTAAAAAGTGAACAAAATTGTGGCATATCAATCATTCACCAAAGATTTTAACACTTTGAATGAGTTGGACCCAATCCTTTTGGAATATGTGATTTGGCCCACATCTATGAGTGGGTCATTTGAAAAATCTTATGGTTAAGCTACCAAGGTTCCACCTTGGTAACTACTTATGTAAGTGCAAGATAACTTGTATCATTGCAAGTAGGTAGGGAAATGATGTAAGTGGTGACTCATGTGTAAGTGGTTAATTAATTGAACTACTTGGTGACTACTAGGTAGGTAGATGCATGTGCGTGGTTGGTACATGGCTAACCATCATCAAGGTTAGCTATGGGACATGAATAGAACTTTAAATTGTTTCTTATTCATGCATCATGCATGTGGATCATGCATGGTAAGTTGGTTGGTGTTAGTTGGTTAATCCTTTTTTCACATAGTTCTAGTAGTAATATTTTGATGATTGGAAATAGAGTCCAAGGTTTAAGTCTTGAAATTTATTTTTTTCATATTTCTCAGTACTAATGTGAAGAATGAAAAATATCCACAATAGGAGTTCTTGGGTGGAGAATCGGCCAACTTGGTGTTCTTGTTGAGTAGAGAAAAAGGGTGTTCCTACAACGAAGCTGGAGAAATTGTAAATCAAATGGTCATGGATAAATGCAAAGATTTGGAACTTGCTGCTGAAGAACTACGGGAGTATTGCAAAAACCATCAAGTAACAACTACGGAAAAGGTTGCCGTTGAAAATTATATCTCATCTTGCAAAAATTGGCTTCGTGGATCACATACATTTTCTGCCCAAAGTTCTCGTTTCGAAATTATGGTGTAGGCATAAATGATGATTACTTGTGTATCCAAAGCTCTGGTTTCCAAGTGGTGTGCAAGGATAACAAAGGATTTCCTTTATATCAGTAATCAATATTATATATCTAATTATTTTTTTACTTAATAATTTCACAAAATAAAAAAGCATTGAAAGTTGTGTGAATTCCATTTTGAAGATTTATCATCAACATCTTCCTAGGGTCTGACATAGATCAGATATGGAATTCCATGTTATACATTTGAACATTATCTTTCAAGTTGTCATTCTTTTGATGCTATATGTGGAAAGGGATTATTCTACCTTATCTTAGTTCTAATTTAGAGATTAGGTATCGTTATCCAACAACATCAATGTTTCAAAATCTAAGATTCCATTACTAATAAAATGCAAATTATGTTTACAATGCAAGAACAACGATATGTAATTTAATATCCATCCTATTCATGTCTAGTTTGTACTTTCTCCAATTCCCACAAAATAGTTCAAATTTCATAAGTATTAAAGAAAACATAAAAAAATATATAAAATCTTTATGAAACAAGAGACAAATTAAAATGAATTGTTCTTTGAAATTCATAACAATGTTTTTTGCTTATGTCCAAAATTCTGTCACAAATCATATATGATAAGAACTCCTATTATAAATAAATAAATGTTAGCTAGTATAACTAGGGAAAATGTAATCAATGTATTAGTCATAATTCGGACACCAAAATTGACTCAATGACTTGGATGACAGACCTAGAATTTGAAAGGTTTCTTGAAAAAAAACCATGATTGGAACACCTTACCATTAAGACACCCATTACGTTGAACACTCTCCAAGCATCCTCCATGGTCCCCTATTTTGCTTACATGTCAACCAACCTACCAACTAAATATACATATGATTTTCATGCACTTTCAATGATATGCTCATGAGCACACCTGCCCTTTTCAAGTGCAACTATGCTTGCATGCATTGAACAACCTCACAAGTAAAAGAGTTTTCTTGCACAACCTCTTGGGTGAAAAACACATTGTGATGGTTAAAAAATGTAATCACAAATAGTGTTTTTCAAAGATGTGCAACTTTCAATTTTCACCAAGCCAATATTAAAAGATTTTTTCATAAATTATACTCAAAATAATTTAGTTGAATAGCCAAATGATGCAATTGGAAAAGGAAATTACATATTTTTATTAATATTAAATGATTAAAGAATACATTTGTGAAAATTTAGATGTTGTCATGATATACTACAAAGTGCACATACGTTCTAAAAATGATTCAAATAATTTAAAAACTTGATGAAATACTTTGTCATATATTAAATATGAATTGATTATACCATTTCAATTATAATTTAAAAGTTTTACTCATATGATTTCACAAAAAACATCTAGACAAGTTTTTCATTCAAATGAGCATAAGTGTGTTGATAAAAAAAAAATTGTTGAAAAATTACTTTCATTTGAAAGACGAAAAGAATTATGTTGGAGGCCTTTAAATTTTATATCAAAATCCATTTTTATATGTTTATCAAAATGTTAAATGAAATCAAAGCAAAAGTGTCCCCAAAATATACCAAAATATACCCCCAAAAAAGTTTTTTTTTCTTGCTTAAAGTGGCCCCTCCATAGTGTGCTTTCACCCTCTTGTTCCACTTGTTGAAATAGTTGTAGTGCCTTATGCCCTTGCCCCACATTTCACATGTCACAATATCCAAAAAATAAACAAGTTGAATAAGGCATGTATTTATTAAGTCTTTGCATGTGGTATGTTAATATAAATGACTTGCCCAACATTAGTAGAAATGCAATACATAGTCACCAATGATTTCTTTGGGTGAACCCACACTCACATTGGCACCATGGTAAAGACTGCAAAATCCAATAGATTATTTTTAAATATTAAAAACATCCCATGCTCAGATTAAATCAGGGTCTTTGAGTCCTAATCTAACATTTTTTGCGCTTAATATGGCAATGAAAGTACTAGTGTGGGTGCTAGTTCACCCTGACCATTGTCCAATGTCAAGTGTGCTCGTTACCTTACAATGGTATACCAAAGGAAGTTGTTTTGAAAGAAAATGCGCACATGTGCAAATTAGCTATGAATGTTAGTTGTCAAATTCCACTTAAGCTTTTAGATTATTCTACAACCTTCTAAATTAATTAGTAGATATGAATAGGTCACCGTTTCTTAGTGTTAGTTAAGCATCATTACATAAACATGATTACATAAGCACCATTTAGTTCATTACCGTTACTAATCTTTATTTAACTATTTTTTTGTATATTTAAAGGAGGTATATGCTCCTTATTCTTCACTAATTTTGTAGCATAGGGTGAGCAAAATATTTTGTACATATTTGTTACTTTGTTTTCTACTTGAAAACACAAAAAAAATAGTCTTTCAAACGTCTAACCTTCTTTTAGCATTTCAAATCAAACAAAACTTTTAGTTTTTTTCATGGGTATCTGTAACATCCCTTTAGCCTTAAATCAATTTATGTTATATCATTTGGACTTGAAAAAGTACCCCAAAAGTATTCTTAAAAATTATGTCATTTTTTGGGGGTTGGGGATGATTTTAATTATGAAAAAAACTTCCATTAAACAAAAAAATTATATTAGAATGTTCACCACATCAATAAT
The DNA here is from genome assembly GCA_963921925.1 of Sphagnum tenellum. Classification (NCBI taxonomy): domain Eukaryota; kingdom Viridiplantae; phylum Streptophyta; class Sphagnopsida; order Sphagnales; family Sphagnaceae; genus Sphagnum; species Sphagnum tenellum. The sequence continues at coordinate 29,479,287 of OY998143.1, forward strand.
GAAGTGCTTGAAAAAAAAACCAAATACTTGCAAAAATATTTCACCTACTCAAAAATATTTGAACTTTATTTTTCAAACTATCACAAATTTTAGGTCCAATTCAAGTACTTGCAAATAACTTGAAAAAACATGATTATAAAAATTTAGCTTTTGAAGTCCATGCAAACAAAAATTAACAAATACTGTATGAATAATAACAATATATATCCCCATAAAATCATTTAAAATATTTGGGCTCTAGTAATTGTTTTTGGCATAATATTAATGAGTGGAGTTTGTAATGATGGATCTAGTTCATCAATTGCACATCCAATAGTCACAACTCATGTGTGGTCAATAATCAAAACTACCACACTAATAGTTACAATTGAAACATCATTTCTACATCCTAAACACATAATCATACCTAAGCCTACTTATCTAGCATACAAGCGAGATAAAGATTTGTCAATGATTATTTCTTCTGTGAAAGAAAAGTTCTTATCAAATTATATTGAAATATAAGATTCCCATGAAGTTTGGGAACTTCTAAGAAAGATGTCACCAAGAAACTCTTTCTTTACAACAAGCTAAACTAACTTAAAATGGGAGAAGAAATTGGTGTAAAAGGTTATTTCAAAAAGGTTAGGTCCTTATTGTTTCAGTTAGGTGGAATTGGAGTCATTATTGACAATGACAATTCCATTCAAATTATACTCAATGTTCTTCCTAATAATTACCACCCATTCATTTAGTCTTTGTTTGCTAGAGGAGACTCTCCAACATTTGAAGAATTGGTAGGATGACTAGTTCATGACGAACATCATCGAGGACTACAATTCAACAACAAGCATGAAAAAGAAACCCTTTTTGTGCATACTCAACATCCTTTGAAGTCCAAGAATGATGAGCCTTGCAAAAAGACATGTAACTATTATGGTCAAATTGACCATTGGTTACGAAACTGTCGTGAAAGAAAAGCAAACATTTTGAAACTTGAAAAAAAAAAACATACTAAACTTAAGGCTAGTAAGCTTTGTCAATTAACCAACATCGTGGAAAAGGAAAGTTATTATGGAGAACATGGATAATTCGAAGAACAAGACACTCCCATTATGGAACTATTTGAAGCTACAATAACTTCAATTGACACAAATAAAAGTCACCTGAACTGGTACATACATTTAGGTGCTTCTAAACATGTTACGAGAATAAGAGATTTAGTGCAAACTTGGAGAAAGCTCCTAGGGTCAAAACATAGTCAAAGGAACCACAAAAGGCGTCAAATGTCAAATTTTGTCATAAAAATTTAAGATTTATTTAATTTTTGCCATTTGAAACCATGGTAATCATGACACATTAATATTCCTTTTTTAACACACATGAATGTGAAGAAACTCAAATTAAAAATCCATTTGATCCAATTTTTAATTTTGGTTCAGTTAAGAACTTTTGAAAATGAAATTTTTTGTCATTAAAAAATGACATTTTAACAAAGGACTTTCAAAGGACTTATGTAATAGAAGGAACTTGATGATAAAAAAATGAGATGATAACAACCTATAAAACACACTAAAAGAACGTTCACAATTTCAAAAATGTGGAATTCTAAAAATTGAAAATTCAAAATATGTACATTTGAAAATTCAAAATTTCAAAACTTTAAAAGTGTTTTACCACATGTAAATGTGGTATAATGTACATGATTTGTTGAATGAAATTGTAGTTTATATTACATGAAATTCAACTGAAAAAAATTAACATTGTTGACCATGTCGCTCTCGTCCTGCAGACGTCGGAATTGGGTTAATTCCCGACTTTTAATGGTCGGGACTCAAACTACCAGTTTGATTCTCGGCCCTTCTTTTGCCCATAACTTGGGTTGCAAATGTCCAAATGGCTCATGCAAGGTCATTTTGGACATGTACACTTCAAACCCTTTTCAACGATATAAATAACACTCTAATGCAAGGTGTTTTGACCCTTGCAATCAAGCTTTGAGTTTTTGGGAGTCTCGGAGGACTCCAAGTTCCCACTTTTGGGAGTGTGAGTTTCATCTTCACAGTTAGCCCAAAGTGGGGTTGCGACAGCCGACCTCGTATCTGTAGAGTGATTTCTAGGATGAAATCTAAAGCCGAAGCTCTACACTTCGATTCCTCTTTCGCCAAACCCAACGTTTGGATCGTGGACACGGAGAATTGTTAACGGCACAATCTTCATTTGGCTGTGCACAATCAATCCCAAGGGTGCAGCCTGATTCCAGCCGCACAACCCTGCAACAACTGTTTGTGACAATTGCGAGCGGTGTCACAACACCCCCCCCCCCTACCGATGTTCAGTGCGCGTGCCACGGTGCTCACCTCTTTCGTGAACAAGGATCGTATAGCCCTGATGAATTTTTGTCAATTCGTTGTTCTCGATGAACCCGATTGTCTCCTATGTTGTGTTTATGGCGGCGATGGAAACGTGTGACACCCCAGTCAAAATTGTTCCTTGTTGCTAGATGGTTGTCGATGTTTCAAATGTTTAGGACCGCATCGTAGGTCGAATTACCGTAATTCCATTCCCCAGTCACCTAACGTTTGTCCCAAGTGCCACCTTTCGCACAATGGGCAGGCATTGGGCAATGTCCGGTTGCACGAAGGAAGGTACGGTGTCGATTGCCTGGGTCAGATTCGGGGTGAACGATACCGGATTCTTCTTTGGGCCATTTTGCGTCACAACCCGTCGAACGTGCACAAGGCCATGCCGGAATTGATGAACATCACTCGTGACGAAGAGTTGGCTCGATGGATGGGACTGAAGGCCTTTGGCCGGCCCATTACCAATTTCACACGGTTGGTGGATGCATGCATCCGAATGTTGGAACGGGACCATAGGTTTAGAAGACAATTTTAGGATTGCAATCGTACGTCCAACAACTGTCGACTGCGGTATATTATTCGTGCCTCCTTCAGTTGTGGTCGACATCTTTGTGCGCACTAGCACGAAGTCCTCGAGTGTCCGAGCATTAAAACCTGGAGGGCGTAAATTGGGTGGGGTTGTGACAGCATCGGGCTTCTTTGAATGTGGGATTGAACATCGAAGGAAATTGGATTACTGGTGTTTACTGGAACGATTTGAAGATGATGTCAAGTACCCAGAACGCATCTCTTGGAACAGCGAATCCTAATATCCATGGATCCTTTGCTTGGAAGCGCTTGTGGAAGGCAAGATGGCAGCAATGCGACAACGAAGCATCTTTTGACCGCTTGGCCAACCACCAAAATCATTAGTGAACCAACAGATAGATGTGGGGGCATACTAATATGCGGCTGAGCATTGCCAGATGGGTGTGGGGTTTTTACGAATTAGAAAAGAGACCCTGGTTGAACCTATCATCTTGCCCCCTGTGCATAATGTTTCGATCCGAGGAAAAATGCCCATTATCGGTGGTGTCCTGGCTATAGAGTTCTCAAAAGATATGACTAGAGTAAGATTTGTTCCCCGGGGAATCATGGACCAAATGTGATAGTGAATTTCAGGAAGGTTGTGCAACTCATTTTTTAAGGCTTTTGATCCATCTTGCTCGATTCTACCAATTTACAAACAAATTTGCATTCTGCCAAAACATGGCATCCATGACTAGGCCTATACAACTAGAAATGACATCAGCAACCAACCCGATAAAGAAGGAATAGTCAAGGATGCCATGTCTTGGTGTAGTGTTAGTTGAAGCAACGAAAGAGGATCAGGGGTCCTGTTTTTGGTGAGGTGAACTTCCCATTTCGAAAGAGTGCTCTTGGTAACAAAATAAGATAAAACGGTCCTGTTTTCGGTGAGGTGAAGTTCCAATTCCGAAGTGGGGCTCTTAGTAACAAAGCAAGATAAAAAGGGTCACATTTTTGTTGACAGGAACTTGGGATTCTGAAATAGACTCACTCTTCGCAACAAAAGATGTTGAGTAAAAATTATCTGACAAATGTACATTACAAGGTTGTCCCTGGTGTTTACTTTCACGAAAGATAACTCTTGCGTGCACTCAATTAGTATTCTGAGATCCTTACCTTTCTTTCTTGCTTCCCGGCTGAGGTTTACTCCTGTCTTACGTTTGTTGTATTTTCCATGGCTATGTATATAGTGGTTTCAAGGAGGATGCACAGACATCTGCTACGATGCACGGAATAAGCGCGTCCCGGAAGGGGGTGGCAATTGTACAACATTATCGTGGGAGGGAAATGATGTTGGCAGTCAAAAACACATCACCCTGCAGTGATTTGCTCATGCAGACTTGTCGGGTGAAAACTATAGTGCAATAATCTTCGATGGATTTAAAGAAGTGCTGATTAACGATCGGTTTGTTTGTGTGGGATTGCAATGTCAAAAATCCAGTACATTTGAAACAGCACGTGAGCTTAAAAGTTGTGTGTTTGGTGAATCAAGGGGAAATCTTATGGGTTCAAACTTGTTACGTCAAGTAGTGTTTACTTGCAGCTGGCAAACTATTTGCGACAAAGGGGAGTGGAAAAAGGTGAGGGAGGCTGCATCTACATGCCAACGGCGCCAGAGCTTCCGATCGCAATGCTTGCATGCGCTAGGATTGGGCTATTCACTCGGTACGCCCGTCGCTCAGCATTTCTTACAGTCCCCTTGATTTTGAATTTTTATGGCATCTTATTGGAAATGAAATTCTAGGGTTTTTCGTCATATACAACAATCTTGATGAAACATGGTTGGAATTTCAAAAGCTTTGGTACAAAGGAGTTTCAAAGAATCTAAGAAACAGCCTGCCTTGAGAAAAAATTTAAGACACAGATTCACACGGGTATTTTAGTGAATTGAGTATTCTAGGTGGTGTTTGTAGGATATGGTGCAGAGTCATTGGCAAGTCGCATTTTGGATTACCAGTCACAAGGAATTCTCTCGTGCTCGGGAGTGCAATGTGGCAACAAACTTTTGCCTCGGAAAAGAATTGTTGATGATGCTGTCCAATTCTGCATTCATTAAGGAAACTTCCCACCTTGGTATTCTTGGGTTTTACTTCAGTCCAGCAAAATCACTCTCATGGTTAGCAACAAACAAAAAATGGGGTATGCCATGGGACACTTGTCCCGCTTCGTATATTTCAACCAGGAATCTTTTGCCGGTGATGTACCGATTATTAATGGAATTTCCTCCTGTAGGATCATGCTTGATTTGGGACAATAATCGAGCACTTCCACAGAACAAGGTTTCCTGGGATCCAGGTCGTGACCTGTGGTGGCAGGTGAAGCCCATAAATCATCTTCATTCATTTTTTTGTTGTGTGTATGAAGTATGCATTCATTGTATTTCATAGAGAGTGTACAATGAATCTCGACCTTGCTATTGGTGTTTTGATTACATAGGGTGGATGATCAACTTGAAATTAACAAGGAGTTGGAATTGCAAATCATGGGGGCGGCAGAAGAGTTGAGTTTATGGTGGTTGTTTGGCATTCGATTCATTCTCCTTCCTTATACCCTTGGGAAGGTTTGCTCCTTATGACTCCCACGCAATATTTTCACCTATTGATAGTCAGTCAAAATAACTAACCAATGGGTGACGTATTCTATGCTAACTGGTTTCTTTTGAACAATTTTGTTCAATGATTGATTCGTGATGAAGCTCGTAACCTGGCAAAGTTGGTGGATCTGGCAGTATCGGATAAATTAGAAGTCCGATGCATGGGATGATGTTGAATTCATTACAGGCAACGGTATCAATATTGAGAGCGAAAGTCTTGATCATGGTGAGTATATTTGTCCGAGTAGACAGAGTAATCATCGGATCGATGTTTTGGAACTTCATCGGCATGTTTCTTGACATGTTCCTTAGATATCTAGAGCTTGCTGCAGAAAAAATGCAATATAAGTTGGTTCTTTTTATTGTGACTCTACGCAGATGTTGAAATTTTGTGAATTAGACCAAATTTCGTTTTTGGACGAAGTGGTAGCGGGTGTGTGAACCATGTAGCTTGCTGAGGGAATTAACAGCTGAGGTTTGAACCAAGGTGGAATATGTTCTAAACCATCACAGAGGTACCCTCTAGGTATAGGATGTTACCTGCATGAAGTTTTGTAATTTCGTAACTGGAGTTGTGTTTTTGTTTGACCATATTAGGTGCGCCTTGTGAATTGGGTCAGTGGAAACATTTTTCGATAGCACTATTTATGGATAATGTCCAATATTGATTATCGTTTGTTGAATCGATACCGACACGAACTTTATAAACATGTTATGATATCATATTTCTTACAACCAATGGTGCATATGCAATTTCTGAATGCTTTTTGTTGTGATGTGCCCATAACACATTTACAACATCATAATATACATGAATACAACATAAATTCACTATGGAATATCCTATTTGCAATTGTGTTATTGTAACAGTATATTACATCTTGTTAGTAGATAGCTGTAATCTGCATTGCACAGCGGTGATCAATCGAGTGCAACTGAACACATGATTCGTCGAAGAAACAAACATGTAGTCGTGTCTGGAGTGAATGAAGGTTGCATGCGAAAAACTTAAAACAGTAGAATCTCTGAGACCTGGCTGAGTCTGATGGAGAGAGGATCAAACCCATGACCCCGAGTCATTCCTCGCGAATTGAATATGATTGGCATTGACTCGAACTACTTATTGTTGCTCATCTCCGTTGATGTTTGTTTCGGCAATCCGATGGGTGAACTTTTGGGCTCGCATAACACCGAGGAAGAAGTAACCAAGTACCGAAATCATGCATGAGTTCCTATAACTCTTCACATACAGCTTGATCGATCGAGTTCTGTTTTTCCTTTCTTATCGTCTTTGTTCTCGCCAAACCCCTGGCTTAATACAGCTGGAACCCTAGCTGCTTCAGGTCGTCTTCTCGACCTTCAGTAGTTTCTCTTCATCCAATTCCCGAACTTTAGCAGCCATTTACATCCTTTTAATCCAATCAAAGACATCCTCCATATCATTACCCCGAAAGAACTCATCCATTCCCTTAGGACTAATCATCCTATTTTGTGAAAACTCATCATACTAGCTTCACCTTTTGTGTTGTTAGGTAGTTGATTTTTTGTCAACGGTGGAGAGCCCGTTTGAACTGTGAATTGATGTGGGGGACACCCACTTTGGAGCAGGTCCCTAAAAACACATTCCCACATAACAAAATCGTGGTACGGCTCACTGAGTCAGTGGAGTAGGGTAGACTGCTCCCCTAGCCACTAGAAGTGCACCGTGCAAGATGGACGGTAAATGGTCAGGAAACATTTCGATGAGGTTCTGCTTCCCTAGTTAAAGACTGTCGATAGCTCGGAAGCCTTTGCGAATCCACACGTGAGTTATTAGTAAATGACAGATGGCAGGCTGTACTGAGCCTTCAGGATTTCAGAAGGTACAGTGAAATTGGGTTGTTAGTAAAAGACAACGAAGGTGAAAAATAAAGTTTGTATGAAGCTGGATTGTTAGTAAAGGAGAGTTGACAGGCTGTACTGGGCCTTCTGGATTGCAGAAGGTACAGTCAAAGAATCCGGCTCGGTAGTGTAAAAATACACTAAAGAAAAGCTGGCCGGTTCTTTTCCAGAAACATAATGCCCTCTGCACCAGCACAAGAACCCTCCATTCAGTATTCGTGGCCATTGAAAACTGGCATCCATTATTTGACTGTCGAAAAACGCAGGGAATAGAGTGGTGCTTTACAATGGTGAAGGCCCTGGTGTCAGGGCAGTACACCCTGGATTCCTGGAACCCATTCTGTGATTGTTGCAAAACGTAGGGGAATCATTACAGTGGTGAAGGCCCTGGTGTCACGACAGGACAGGCTGGAAGTTCCAGTGAATTTGTTTTACGCCATTATTTGAAGCTTGAAAAACGCGGGCAATAGAGAGAGTCACCCACCATTGCACCATGTGCGGATTTGGCTATGAGTAACTTTCATGCCCAAAGCTTACAGGTACACTGAATTCCTTTGAACTTGGGACCATATTCCCAACAGATAAACACCATTTTGTGTAAGACTACATTATTGCAACAAATATTCTTTTGTCCTTCAGCATAAATTATTCATACTGCGATGAGGAAGAAGATAATAATATTCAGCAAGTGCTAGTGTGGGACTACTTCGCTTATTATTATTCCCCTAATTCCCAACCGGACTTTCCTGTGTAGTCCTTAGCCAATGATTAGGCAGCAGTGTATGATAATTAATCACGACACCATTGCATTGATACTTCCAAACTCAGTTCAACTTGCTCGATCAGTTCATTGCATATCAATAACCAGGTTCCAACTTTGACATAGTTTTTTTGACCCGTGCAGGCACTCTGTGATGCTCAAATGGTTCACCACATCTCTAACAGGTAATATGGTATTTCGAACTATTCCTTTCTGCAGGTTAATATGATCATAAAATTTCCAAAATTGTTCTGCACTGACAGATTGTGAACCTGTCAAGTTACCCCTCAATATTGACATCATATTGTCCTGCAAATAATCACTAATCTGTTCAATTCTTCTTATCCCGCAGCAATCTGGCGGTCGGACACACACAGGCAGACCACAATATGAACGTGCAGCAGCGACAGCACGCCGCTCTCGACTATGCTGTTCCTGATGTCATTCCCCCTTTTACGTACAAATCGAATCCAGGTGTAGAAGAAGCTAACAAGGCAGCCGTGAAATGGGCGGTGCACCATTTTGAATCTATCCTAAGTCCTGAAAATTTCCACAAGCTAATTTATGGGGCGAAATTTCACCATCTGGCTGGGGCAATCTATACGGACGCCCCGATTTCTCGTCTTGAGTTTGCAGTAGAATTTTTGACATGGCTTTACGTTTTGGACGATGAAAGCCTTCTCCAGCGAAGCTCCGTGCAGGAGTTGGTTCAATTTCAGCTGGAGATCCAGCTTGTAATAATGTCAGGCTTCCCGCAAGACAAGAGTCTACAAGATAATTTGGAAAAATGTGTCAGCATTAAGCTTGGAAATGAATTCGCTACGGATTTTGTTGACAACGTCCTTACACAGGCTACTGGGAAAGATCTGCTTGGAACAGGTATGCAAAACTTATAATGTACTATCGAATGCTGAAGCCCCTGCCCATTACGTTGGGTAAGGTGCGACTTAAAGAAAATTCATGTTGGACAAAAAAATTGGTCAATGTTATGAGTGTATAATCATCACAAGCTGGACCGAAAACTGAGAACGCATTCTCTTCCGATATTTGAAAATTAGCAAAACAGGAGTTCTTTTGAGGAGGGGTAGGTGGAAGGCGAAGGGCACATCCTAAGAACACGGGAGCAGGGTTTTTTTTTTCCCAAATTGTGATATAAAAAATTTGGCGAATTTTTCCAAAACTTTAGCAAAATCATTGAATTTGTAGTAGAGCAAAAACATTTACCAAAAACTCCAAATTATTTTGTTGAAAAAAATCATTGCACTGGAGTATGAAGAATTGATTACTTCTATTTAGGGAAAAAAAAGATGGAAGGTAAAGTCAGAGATTTTAAGCATGACCTAATATTCATCAAGTGCAGGTGATCATCCAACAAAAGGTCTGAATGCAGGGATGTGTTGGAACTGTTAGCAGGGTATGGTGAACCCCTATCGCCAATCGCCTCAGCATTTCAAGACTTGTGGATAAGAGCAATTTCAGTGATGCCAGAAGGGTGGAGCCTTCGGTTTGCAAAAGTGCTGCAACGGGATGTGTTCGCCAACTTTTTGGAATCACTCAATCTACACCACAACATCTGTCCCTCGGTTTCCGCTTACACCCAAGAAAGGAGAAGCAATGGAATCGTGATACCACCTATTGTATGTTAACACGTATCTAGACTCTGGGATGCTTTCGTGATTCTTTTGTATATACAATGATGAATCTCGAACTGGCATCAGAATTATAGGACATAGCTTACATGATGGGTCTAGTCAATCAGATGGTTCAAAACTGGTTGATGCCCACAAAAAAGTTAAATAAAATTTATAAAACAACCTAATACACACGCACACACATATAACAGGATTTTTGAAAGATGATATTTTGACTTGTGTTGAAACTTGAAATCAGTTACGAAGTTAAAATATCTTGAAGGATTTTGGTTTCTTTTAGAGGATTTTTTGACTTGATTATATTTTTACATGGTGAAATATTTGAGTTTCCATAATTCTTCTTTTGCCTTAAGACACTTTTTAATGTGAATGGCCAGGCCATAGTGTGACACACCCCTTGTTATTTCAGATAATTCCAGCCCTAACAAATTCATGACCAGAATGCAGTCCAAGGTGCCAGACATGTATTTTCTTAATATTTCTGATGCTAATGTGGAGAATGATCTAATCTGCAACAGGAGTTGGCTGCCGGAGAAGAGGCCAATTTGATGTTCTTGACAAGTAAAGAAGAAGGGTGCTCCTACAATGAAGCTGCAGAAATTGTGACCAAAATGATGATCAATAAGTGCAAAGAGATGGAACTCGCAGCTATAGAACTGAGGAAATATTGTAAAATCCAAGAATTAACAAATTCACAAAAGGCTGCCATTGAACATTATATCTCATGTTGCAAGCATGGGGTCAGTGGAGCACATACACTTTATTCCCGTTCTTCTCGATACAAGAATAGTTGATGACACAAATACATGTGCCTACATATAGCAAGTATTATAGTACCTATATTTTCTCAAGAATTTTACAATTAAGGGAAAAGTTGTGAAAGTAGTGTGAAATCCATTCCTCGAGGGATATAAACAGAGTCTTTTTAGATTAATTACCTCACATAGATTACAGATGCAGAGTTGAAAATGCAAGTCGAACTATTCTATTCTTCCAAGTTATTGTGTGTTAAGCCAGATGTTTGTCACTAGCTTGAGCCTTGAACTGCATGGATCTATTTGCCTGTTCCAAATAAATTTTGAAATTACTCACTTGCAAATGGTATTGCCAGGATGTCCACGTTTGAAGTCAACTTTCCATGATTAGTTATTCCTGGCTATTTTATGACCTTTGATAATCAATTAACTGTAAAACCTATAGTCAATATATTAAATTGAACATGGGAACAATTCTGCTGTAGTACAAAACCAGTGAAGAACAAGGAGCATAACGTCCCTTAAGTATACAAAAGAATAGCTAAATAAAGAGCAGTAACGGTAGTAAACTAAACTGCGCTTACGCGACCATGCTTCAGTAATCATGCTTAACTAACACTAAGAAACGATTATCTGATCTTATCTACTGATCAATTTAGAAGGTTGTAGAATTATGTAGAAGCTTAAGTGGAGTTTGAAAGCTAACACCCCCTCTCACACTCCATTTTCCACTTAATTGGCAAATCTCCTACTCCTACAAGTACTTCAGCATCTTCTAAGCTATAGACTCCAATGGCTTTTCTAAATTTGCAGAATTTTAATTTTCCTAAAGGTTTCGTGAGTACACCTGCCAACTGGTCTTTTGAGGCAACATGACAGAGTTCAATTTCACCTTGAAGTTTTTTTGAAGTTCACGAATGTAGTGATAATGAACTTCAATATGCTTTGTCCGCACATGGTAAACATGACTTCTTGCAATCTTCATACAACTATGATTGTCACAGTGAATCAATACAGACTTGTCTATTGACTGGCCCATGCTACAAAGCAACAACTTAAGCCATGCAGTTTCTTTCGCTCCTTCTGTAAGAGACCGATACTTTGCTTCTGTTGAAAAGAGTACAACAGTCAGTTGTTTGCGCGAACTCTAAGTGATCAGTTCACTCCCCAATTGGAAAATGTATCCTGAGGTCGATTTGCGATTTTCGGTGTCGCCTGCCAAGTCTGCATCAGTGTACTCTTTGAGTTTGCTAGATTCTCCTTCTCGATAATAGATTCCAAACTCAGATGTGATTTTCAAATAAATTGAAAATGTGTTTGGCAGCATCCAAATGCACTGTCTAGGGTCACCCATGAAACAACTGATTATACTAACAACATAGACCACATCTGGTCTAATATTGGTTAGGTAGATCAATTTACCAACAATTCTCCGAAACATCGGCAAATCAACAAGCTTGGAATCTTCTTCCTTTCCCATTTCGAGCACCTCTAGTAAAATCGTCATTGCAGCATTACAGTGAATCAACCCAAACTCTTGTAAACTCTCTAGAATGTAAGTGTGCTGACACATGAAGAATCCATTTCTTAATGAAATGAATTCAACATTTAGATACAACTGGATTTTTCCAAGATCTGATACTTCAAAAGTGTGTTCCAATTGTTGTATCAACCATTTGATTTTGGACTCATGGTTGCTGATGACCAAAAGGTCGTCAACATAGAGTACAAAAATCAAGGTCTTTCCCTCTTCCTCAAGGAAATATGTGTTTTGGTCTACGTCATTCCGTTTTAAACCAACCTGTTTTTGTAGGTAATTATTGATTCAGCCATACCATGTTCTAGAAACTTGGCGAAGGCTGTACAATGCTTTCATTAACTTGCACACTTGAAATTCTTTTCCTGGAATTATGTATCCTTCAGGCTGTATCATGTACACGTCATCAGTAAGAGGCGCATTCAAAAATGCAATTTTCACATGAAGGTGAAACATTTTCCATCCTTGAAGTGCTACAAGTGCCATAACACAACGGATCGTGCCCCACTTGACCATTGAAGCAACTACACGAGCTTTATACCTTTAGTTTGATCTATCAATGGTAGGTTTCAACTTGTAGACCCATTTGGCAAAAATTGCTTTCTTGTCTAGACGTAAGTGTACAAGCTGCCATGTCTAGTCACAGTAAATAGAATCAAATTTTTCTTACATTACTTGACACCATTTAGGGTCCGTGACAACTTCAGCAAAACTAGATGGTTCTATAGATGTGGGGCAATCAAGTTCTTCTAGGTGTAGTGCATAGAGATCTGTGGGCCATGATTATGTTAGGTTAACTATCCATTTTATGGTTTGAACATAATCCTTCATCAAGAAACGAACATTCCTTCGTGATTTTTGAGGTAGACATTCTGTAAGTGGTAAGGAATTTGGTGACTCAAATTTTTTTGATGAAGATGGTTGTTGTGACAAACTTGATAAAGGAGGTTCAAGAGGTTGTAGCAAGGGTGATTTGGGAATGATGGAACTGAAACATGAGTTGAAGAACTAGGTTGAACTTCACTAGACTTAGTAGAACTTGTTGGTATGGTTGTAGATGTGTCAACAAGATCACTCGCCATGGGCTCCTTATATGATTGCATGTATGGTTCAAACCTAGGTTGTGATGTAGTTATTTCACAAGGGTCAAAAATCGAGGTCTCATATTTTTGGACTGTCCAAGATGAGTAATGTTGGTTCATGAATGATTGTTCATCAACTCTAACATCTTTGCTAACTAGCATCTTGCGTTTTTGAGGTATAAAACAATGATATCCTTTGTTTACCTCATCATAACCAACTAGAACCCCCTCACAAGACTTCGGCTCTAATTTATTTTTGTCTTGTTTAACTATGTGCACAAAAGCTATGCACCCAAAAATGTGTGGATGGGAGAGGTCTGGTTTCTATCGTGAATAGCTCACCTCTAGTGTAATGCCCAAGTTTGACCTGGTGGGTGAGCAATTGTAAAGATATGTTGTTGTGTCCACTCCTTTTGTCCATAAGAATTTTGAACCTTTGGCCTCGAGCATCAAGCTCCTTGCTTTCTCCCACAAAGATCTATTCATTCATTTTGCGACTTCGTTTTGTTGAAGAGTGTGAGCCTGAATATGTTGCCAATGAATGCCATGTTGTTGGCAAAACTCCTTAAAATCTTTGGAGAAATGTTTGCCACCACAGTCAATTATGAGAATTTTTATTCACATGTTGCTTTCATTTTGGACACCATCTGTTTGAATATTTTGAACTTTGTCAAAGCTTCATTCTTGTGGTGCATGAATTACGCCCAAACCTTCCAAGTCTTGTCATTAATGAAAGTTATGAAATAGCATGAACCGGCTGGAGTGAACCAGCAGCCACCAATGCACCAGTTCAAGATGAGGCCATTCAAGCCGTTTTGGGGATGAACCAAAAACACATCCTCTTCCCCTGCCCAGGGATTTTCCAGCCCCCTTCTCTGCCCCAAAATTTTCCCCTCCTACCTCCCTCACCTCATTTCCCACTCACTCATTTCCAAAGCTCGGGAGAGATCCCGAGCTTGAGTAGCATAGAGCTTCTGGGAGACATAAACACAAGGCTTGAGGAAGGTGGAGAGCTCAATGTTCAAGGAAGGTAGAGAGTTCAATGTTCAAGGAATGTGGAGAGGAGAAAGCAAGAAGAGCGCTTCATCCCGAATGTAAAAGCAAAAGAAAAAAGGTAAACTCCCTCCCTTCTCTGCATTTTTTTTTCTTATGTGTTTTTTTTTTCTTCTATTTGAAAAGAGGTAAGCTCCCTCCCTTCTCGCAATTTTTTTCCTTTTCTATGGTTTTTCTTTTTATTTGTGTTTTCTTTTCTTGTATTTGAAAAGAAGAAGATGTCAAGAGAAAGCGCTTGAAATGAAAGGGCAAAAGTAAGAGGATAGAAGTAGGAACCAAAAGTACGAAGGCAAAGCGAGAGCTTGAAGGTAAGTTCCCTCCCTTCTCTACATTTTTTTCCTTTTCTATGGTTTTTTTTTCTTTGTGTTTTTTTTTTCTTTTCTTATGCTTGAAAAAAAAAAGATGCCAAGAGAAAACACCTGAAACAAAAATGCAAAAGCAGGAGGGTAGAAACAATAGCCAAAAGTGAAAGGGCAGAGCAAGAGCTTAAAGGTTTGCTCCTTCCCTTCTTTTGGTTTTCTTGTGTGTTTTGTTTTTTTATGTTTGAGAAAAAGAATACAACAGCAATGTGACATCGTCTTCTTCTGTGGTGGTGTTGTAAAGAAGAAAAAGATGATGGCAATGTGCCATCGTCTTCTTTTGTGGTGTTGTTGCAGCAAATGTGCCATTAGTTTTTTTCAGTTGAATTTCATGTAATATAAACTACAATTTCATTCAACACATCATGTACATTATACCACATTTACATGTGATAAAACACTTTTAAAGTTTTGAAATTTTGAATTTTCAAATGTACATATTTTGAATTTTTAAATTTTTAGAACTCCAGATTTTTGAAGTTGTGAATGTTCTTTTAGTGTGTTTAATAGGTTGTTATCATCTCATTTTTTTATCATCAAGTTCCTTCTATTACATAAGTCCTTTGAAAGTCCTTTGTTAAAATGTCATTTTTTAATGACAAAAAATTTCATTTTCAAAAGTTCTTAACTGAACCAAAATTAAAAATTGGATCAAATGGATTTTTAATTTGAGTTTCTTCACATTCATGTGTGTTAAAAAAGGAATATTAATGTGTCATGATTACCATGGTTTCAAATGGCAAAAATTAAATAAATCTTAAATTTTTATGACAAAATTTGACATTTGACGCCTTTTGTGGTTCCTTTGACTATGTTTTGACCCTAGGAGCTTTCTCCAAGTTTGCACTAAATCTCTTATTCTCGTAACATGTTTAGAAGCACCTAAATGTATGTACCAGTTCAGGTGACTTTTATTTGTGTCAATTGAAGTTATTGTAGCTTCAAATAGTTCCATAATGGGAGTGTCTTGTTCTTCGAATTATCCATGTTCTCCATAATAACTTTCCTTTTCCACGATGTTGGTTAATTGACAAAGCTTACTAGCCTTAAGTTTAGTATGTTTTTTTTTTTCAAGTTTCAAAATGTTTGCTTTTCTTTCACGACAGTTTCGTAACCAATGGTCAATTTGACCATAATAGTTACATGTCTTTTTGCAAGGCTCATCATTCTTGGACTTCAAAGGATGTTGAGTATGCACAAAAAGGGTTTCTTTTTCATGCTTGTTGTTGAATTGTAGTCCTCGATGATGTTCGTCATGAACTAGTCATCCTACCAATTCTTCAAATGTTGGAGAGTCTCCTCTAGCAAACAAAGACTAAATGAATGGGTGGTAATTATTAGGAAGAACATTGAGTATAATTTGAATGGAATTGTCATTGTCAATAATGACTCCAATTCCACCTAACTGAAACAATAAGGACCTAACCTTTTTGAAATAACCTTTTACACCAATTTCTTCTCCCATTTTAAGTTAGTTTAGCTTGTTGTAAAGAAAGAGTTTCTTGGTGACATCTTTCTTAGAAGTTCCCAAACTTCATGGGAATCTTATATTTCAATATAATTTGATAAGAACTTTTCTTTCACAGAAGAAATAATCATTGACAAATCTTTATCTCGCTTGTATGCTAGATAAGTAGGCTTAGGTATGATTATGTGTTTAGGATGTAGAAATGATGTTTCAATTGTAACTATTAGTGTGGTAGTTTTGATTATTGACCACACATGAGTTGTGACTATTGGATGTGCAATTGATGAACTAGATCCATCATTACAAACTCCACTCATTAATATTATGCCAAAAACAATTACTAGAGCCCAAATATTTTAAATGATTTTATGGGGATATATATTGTTATTATTCATACAGTATTTGTTAATTTTTGTTTGCATGGACTTCAAAAGCTAAATTTTTATAATCATGTTTTTTCAAGTTATTTGCAAGTACTTGAATTGGACCTAAAATTTGTGATAGTTTGAAAAATAAAGTTCAAATATTTTTGAGTAGGTGAAATATTTTTGCAAGTATTTGGTTTTTTTTTCAAGCACTTCATTATTGATGTGGTGAACATTCTAATATAATTTTTTTGTTTAATGGAAGTTTTTTTCATAATTAAAATCATCCCCAACCCCCAAAAAATGACATAATTTTTAAGAATACTTTTGGGGTACTTTTTCAAGTCCAAATGATATAACATAAATTGATTTAAGGCTAAAGGGATGTTACAGATACCCATGAAAAAAACTAAAAGTTTTGTTTGATTTGAAATGCTAAAAGAAGGTTAGACGTTTGAAAGACTATTTTTTTTGTGTTTTCAAGTAGAAAACAAAGTAACAAATATGTACAAAATATTTTGCTCACCCTATGCTACAAAATTAGTGAAGAATAAGGAGCATATACCTCCTTTAAATATACAAAAAAATAGTTAAATAAAGATTAGTAACGGTAATGAACTAAATGGTGCTTATGTAATCATGTTTATGTAATGATGCTTAACTAACACTAAGAAACGGTGACCTATTCATATCTACTAATTAATTTAGAAGGTTGTAGAATAATCTAAAAGCTTAAGTGGAATTTGACAACTAACATTCATAGCTAATTTGCACATGTGCGCATTTTCTTTCAAAACAACTTCCTTTGGTATACCATTGTAAGGTAACGAGCACACTTGACATTGGACAATGGTCAGGGTGAACTAGCACCCACACTAGTACTTTCATTGCCATATTAAGCGCAAAAAATGTTAGATTAGGACTCAAAGACCCTGATTTAATCTGAGCATGGGATGTTTTTAATATTTAAAAATAATCTATTGGATTTTGCAGTCTTTACCATGGTGCCAATGTGAGTGTGGGTTCACCCAAAGAAATCATTGGTGACTATGTATTGCATTTCTACTAATGTTGGGCAAGTCATTTATATTAACATACCACATGCAAAGACTTAATAAATACATGCCTTATTCAACTTGTTTATTTTTTGGATATTGTGACATGTGAAATGTGGGGCAAGGGCATAAGGCACTACAACTATTTCAACAAGTGGAACAAGAGGGTGAAAGCACACTATGGAGGGGCCACTTTAAGCAAGAAAAAAAAACTTTTTTGGGGGTATATTTTGGTATATTTTGGGGACACTTTTGCTTTGATTTCATTTAACATTTTGATAAACATATAAAAATGGATTTTGATATAAAATTTAAAGGCCTCCAACATAATTCTTTTCGTCTTTCAAATGAAAGTAATTTTTCAACAATTTTTTTTTTATCAACACACTTATGCTCATTTGAATGAAAAACTTGTCTAGATGTTTTTTGTGAAATCATATGAGTAAAACTTTTAAATTATAATTGAAATGGTATAATCAATTCATATTTAATATATGACAAAGTATTTCATCAAGTTTTTAAATTATTTGAATCATTTTTAGAACGTATGTGCACTTTGTAGTATATCATGACAACATCTAAATTTTCACAAATGTATTCTTTAATCATTTAATATTAATAAAAATATGTAATTTCCTTTTCCAATTGCATCATTTGGCTATTCAACTAAATTATTTTGAGTATAATTTATGAAAAAATCTTTTAATATTGGCTTGGTGAAAATTGAAAGTTGCACATCTTTGAAAAACACTATTTGTGATTACATTTTTTAACCATCACAATGTGTTTTTCACCCAAGAGGTTGTGCAAGAAAACTCTTTTACTTGTGAGGTTGTTCAATGCATGCAAGCATAGTTGCACTTGAAAAGGGCAGGTGTGCTCATGAGCATATCATTGAAAGTGCATGAAAATCATATGTATATTTAGTTGGTAGGTTGGTTGACATGTAAGCAAAATAGGGGACCATGGAGGATGCTTGGAGAGTGTTCAACGTAATGGGTGTCTTAATGGTAAGGTGTTCCAATCATGGTTTTTTTTCAAGAAACCTTTCAAATTCTAGGTCTGTCATCCAAGTCATTGAGTCAATTTTGGTGTCCGAATTATGACTAATACATTGATTACATTTTCCCTAGTTATACTAGCTAACATTTATTTATTTATAATAGGAGTTCTTATCATATATGATTTGTGACAGAATTTTGGACATAAGCAAAAAACATTGTTATGAATTTCAAAGAACAATTCATTTTAATTTGTCTCTTGTTTCATAAAGATTTTATATATTTTTTTATGTTTTCTTTAATACTTATGAAATTTGAACTATTTTGTGGGAATTGGAGAAAGTACAAACTAGACATGAATAGGATGGATATTAAATTACATATCGTTGTTCTTGCATTGTAAACATAATTTGCATTTTATTAGTAATGGAATCTTAGATTTTGAAACATTGATGTTGTTGGATAACGATACCTAATCTCTAAATTAGAACTAAGATAAGGTAGAATAATCCCTTTCCACATATAGCATCAAAAGAATGACAACTTGAAAGATAATGTTCAAATGTATAACATGGAATTCCATATCTGATCTATGTCAGACCCTAGGAAGATGTTGATGATAAATCTTCAAAATGGAATTCACACAACTTTCAATGCTTTTTTATTTTGTGAAATTATTAAGTAAAAAAATAATTAGATATATAATATTGATTACTGATATAAAGGAAATCCTTTGTTATCCTTGCACACCACTTGGAAACCAGAGCTTTGGATACACAAGTAATCATCATTTATGCCTACACCATAATTTCGAAACGAGAACTTTGGGCAGAAAATGTATGTGATCCACGAAGCCAATTTTTGCAAGATGAGATATAATTTTCAACGGCAACCTTTTCCGTAGTTGTTACTTGATGGTTTTTGCAATACTCCCGTAGTTCTTCAGCAGCAAGTTCCAAATCTTTGCATTTATCCATGACCATTTGATTTACAATTTCTCCAGCTTCGTTGTAGGAACACCCTTTTTCTCTACTCAACAAGAACACCAAGTTGGCCGATTCTCCACCCAAGAACTCCTATTGTGGATATTTTTCATTCTTCACATTAGTACTGAGAAATATGAAAAAAATAAATTTCAAGACTTAAACCTTGGACTCTATTTCCAATCATCAAAATATTACTACTAGAACTATGTGAAAAAAGGATTAACCAACTAACACCAACCAACTTACCATGCATGATCCACATGCATGATGCATGAATAAGAAACAATTTAAAGTTCTATTCATGTCCCATAGCTAACCTTGATGATGGTTAGCCATGTACCAACCACGCACATGCATCTACCTACCTAGTAGTCACCAAGTAGTTCAATTAATTAACCACTTACACATGAGTCACCACTTACATCATTTCCCTACCTACTTGCAATGATACAAGTTATCTTGCACTTACATAAGTAGTTACCAAGGTGGAACCTTGGTAGCTTAACCATAAGATTTTTCAAATGACCCACTCATAGATGTGGGCCAAATCACATATTCCAAAAGGATTGGGTCCAACTCATTCAAAGTGTTAAAATCTTTGGTGAATGATTGATATGCCACAATTTTGTTCACTTTTTAAACCATAATAGATTAGGTAATGATCATCCTCTCTGACCTACCACGTGTCACATGGATAACAATCCATAAGATCTTCTAGAACACAAAACTATGTTCCATATTATCGTCTAGGGACATAGAAAACTATGTTGAATACTTTACAATTACAAAAAGCCTACACATATAATTACTTATCCTAATTTTTTTCCCTCACATGAACATACTATTAAATTAATGAAAAGAATTATTAATTTGTTACCTTTGGAAATGACCAAACATCGTTGTTCCAACATGTGGCATCTATCGCAACGTCACGAAGGTGTTGACAAGGCTCACTGTAATATATAGTGTCTGGTAGAAATACATCCTCGAGAAGCTCAATAAGAATCTGCCATGGATTGAACCAAATTATTTTCAATTTTAAAAAATCTTCCAAGAAATTGAAAGCTAGAGTGATTAATTAAACTAATTGACATGGAAATTATAATTGATCCATAATCAATTTAAACATAATATATTATGATGTAGCCCTTGGATTTGTTGTAATGTAAGGACCTAGAGAAGACTGTTTGCTTTATTTTATGAGTAGGAATTCATTGCAAAATGGGAGGCAAACATTGGATTATAGTTCCTTAAATAGTCATGTTCAAAGTCCTTATAAGGCATTAAAAATTATTTAAAAACATAACAATTAGTTACTAAAATGGACAACTGTGATTCTATTTGGAAACAGGCACCTTATGTATAAACTTCCTCAAAAAAAAAAACCTCACACATAAGGTACCATAATATGTTGAAATATAAAAACTATTAAAGATAAAGCACCCTTCACATGCACTCAAAGAAAGCAAATTCTACCAATTCATACATAGTTATGGATTTTCAAGAAGGCATTCTAAAATATTTTAGATATTTGGTTTTACGCACAATAGATGGTTCTGTGAATCCACTTTTTCTCCTTTCTAAGATGTAAACAGAAGTTGATGGAAAGACAATGCCATGGAACAGATGCCATGATTCTGAAAAGTTCGCAAACAAATCTTGTTGTAATATTCTTCCAAGTCGAAGGCACCATTCCTCTGGCATCAATGCTGTTGTTCTTATCCACCAATCTCGAAAAGCTAAGGCCGTTGGACATAGCTTCTTGCCATCAATGTCATAATCTACTAACAATTCCCACAAGATATCTATCAATTCAAACCATGGAAAAAATTATGCTTTAATAAGATCTTTTTCTACTTATATATGAATCATCCTATACGTGATGGTCAACTAGTTTGTTGCCAAAATTGGGTAATAAATAGTGCATTTTTCAATGTAAAGGATTTCACCATGGACAACGTGATGGCTTAAATAACATGGTGTTTAATGTTCTCACCATTGATCATGTTTATGACATATGCTTGTTATTATTTTACTGTTTCTTTTCTTTTTCATAGTAATGTTATTTTGAATGCCATATATAAGTTTTTAAGTTGTGATTCCCTTTCCCACCCATCCTTAAAAAAAAAATTTATTGCTTTATGATTTTTAAGCTTCGAATAAAAATGCAACCTCTAGTTTTGGCAACCTTGCAAATTTGGCTAATTCATGCATACCTGTTTCAAGCACATGCTTCTTGGCAGCCAATGTAACAACTTTTTCAAAGAATCCCTTTGTATATTCATCATCAAGCACATAGCCCATGACACATTTTTCCAGATTATCTTGGAGATTCTTGTCGTGAGGGAAGGTTGACATTATTATAACTTGAATCTCCAAGTGCCATCGAACCACATTCTCCAAGGAATGTCTACGCAAATAGACTTCATCATCGCCAGCATACATCCACATCACAAACTCTATTGCAAGATCAAGACGAGAAACTGGGGCATCCGCATATGACAATCCAGCTAAAAAAGGAAGATCATTACAAACCACCTGGAAATCTTTAGGACTCATACTAGATTTTAAGTAATGGGTGGCCCATTCCAAGGTTGGTTTCTTAGCTTGTTCCAAGCCAGGATTGAACTTGTGAGGGAAAGGGTGAATGAAATCAGGAACAATGAAGTCCAAAGCAGCATGTTGTCGTTGTTGCACCTCTATTTCATCAGATGTTGCTGTGGGTCCAACCTCCTGCAAGCTACAAGATAATAGCCATTGAATTATGGATTGTTCAATATTTGCTAGGATTTGAACATTATTCACAAGCATAACTTGATAGTTTTACAATCTATAAATGCAAAATAATTTTGATTTGTATTTTGTTTTATAATATTTTGCAAAAAGCAAATCAATTACAACTAAAGAACGACATTTTCACTTGGTAAATATTTTATAGAATTCAACATAGTTGAATTTAGTAACCAACTTCAAAATACCATACTATTACCTAGAATAGCTTGGAGCAACCACATGTTTACCATCGATTGCCTGCAAGATTATTAAAAAATGTTGAAATTAGTTGGGTTAATCATCTATAATGAATTCATCAAACAAGTTGAAATGGATTCAAAAAGTATTAATCCAATGTTAGTGTCAATTAATTCATGCATTGTGCGTAGTAATCTTTTCAATCATTTGCTTGAAAACTAACCAAGAAAGTGATTAAATTAATAAGGGATTTATGATTTAACAAAGCAATTGACATAGCCACTCAATCAACATTGTAGGTTTTTTCATGATTTAGGGTGTGTGTGGCATGTTATCCAAAAACAAACGTAAGTTAATAGTCTAAAACAAATTTTCTTTTTGTTGCAATGGTTCGGAGTTTGAAAAAAAGTCATTCACCTGCAATTGATGAACATGAGGGAATCTTGTCGCTAAACCCACATAAGAAAGAGTTGCATTTGGATGAGGAATTGATCTCATGCAACTTAAGTTGTTCCTACATGCTTGCAATTGAAATGCTTGCAATGAGGAATGCATTTTCAACCTTGAAGCTTGTAATAGGTTTTTGTGGTTCACAATTTTCAATGGGCAGATATTTGGCACAATCTTGGTGGATATGTCATTGTGTTCCATGGGTGGAGCTGCACACCAAAAAAAAAAAGAGGTTTACACATGAATTAGAAATTGCTTTTCAAATTAAATAAAAATCCAGACTACAATTAAGTGGTCAAGTGCCTATAGAAATGGGTTGAGGTAATGAAAAAAACTTGGCTCATTACCAATTGGAATGGCATTCTTGTGGGTACTTGACAATGCAATCCACATTGGAGAAGAACTTTGGCAAGTGATTGTGATTATAAGAGGCAATCTTGTTGCATGGGTACGGTGATGTACATTAAGAAACACACATTTCATATGATATAACTAAATCATGAATCTTTATAGATCAACCACATGACAACACAGCTCTTGTAAGGTGATAAATTAATTCATTTCCATCACTAGCCAAGCTTGGTGTCACTAGTGAAACAATGTCATTGTTGCACCTTGTAATGATGCCTTCGTACGAGAAGAGTGAAATTGTAGGCAAGTTGAAGTTGGTGTCAAAAAATAACTCCTCCCGAGTATTCCCACACCCACTGGATCTATCTCCAAAATAGATGTTTGAGGCTTTGGTTTCCCCAAGATTGGTGTGTAGTTGTAGAGGAGATGTGCCATTGCTCAGTTACAACTCGAACTTCCTATCTTTGAAGAGCTACTTGACAGGGAATGACTATTTAAGAAGAGATGGGCACTTGAGAGATAATGAGTGCTTGAGTGGTAATGAACACCCCAGAGAAAATGGGAGCATATTTAACATAAAGTAGACACACCCAAAACCATGTGCTGTACCCTATACTAAGGTCTGTACTCTACATCACCTGCCTTAGATGAAAAAATGAGTAATTTATTATGACCTATTGATGTCAGCTAAAGCAATTCCTTTGGCATATCTGCCATAGATTTCGAATAGCATTATTTATCTATATATAAAATTGTTTGAAACACTGAATTTACTAAAGATACATCACAAAATAGGTTAAATTAACTTAATTTACCAAAAAAATTCAAGAAGTCCAAAATTTTCAATTCCAGTTGCATCAATTTTTAAGGTAGATGTGAAATCACGGCATTGACATGTGTTTCGTTAACTGTATTGTCGTTTCTCCATGTATTAATTTTGAGTGCTTTACACATTCAACAACGGGCCCATGTTTACGTCGACTGAAAATCTGACACGGTCAAACATGACGTCACTGTATGAAGGGAGATGAAAAACTGCAACATTGCGTGTCTTTGAACAACCATGTTTTTTATTGAATAATGGTGTTGTCTTTAAGTATTCGATACATATATTAATTTTTTTTTTTTCATTTCTTCTTCTTCTGCACATTAAACAAATGGCCCACATTTACTTTGACTGACAGTGTGAAAACTGAGACGTCTAACATGATGCCGACATGAAGGCAGAATCAACGTCCCTTGTCTTGGAACAACTTTGTTCTCCATTGAGCACTTACCTTGTCCTTTTCCAATGTATGAAAAGTGCTTTACGTTCTTCTTATTTTGCACATTTAAGAAAGGGCCCACAGTCCACCTCTGCATAGAGGGAAAGTTTGACACACCTAACATCATGCCAGTGGCCACGTAAATGCAGACAAGATGCAGACAAGAACTCGGAATGTTGTGTAATGTCACCTGTGTTTGAGCGACCATGTCTTTCATTGAGTAATTGTCAAGTGCTTTTTTTCTGTGCATTAACTTCTTCTTCTTATGCACTTTGACCAAAGGGCGCACAGAATGCCTATTATCAAATCGTAGTTGAGTAAACCATGCTTAATATTGGGTAATTGATGGTTTGCTCTTTTTGGGTCGCGCCTTTCAAGCTAGTTTCAAATTATTACTTGTATTCTTATTTTAAGTGTGCTTGGACCGTTGGACGTCATCTATTTCTTACTGGATGGTCGCTAGTTTCAAATTATTACTTGTATTCTTATTTTAAGTGTGCTTGGACCGTTGGACGTCATCTATTTCTTACTGGATGGTCACCGATGACCATCAGTGTTTTCTTTTTGGGCAAATTTTCAAATTGTGGCAACAGAAATTGATTCCAGTGCGAATTCTACTATGGGTTTCTTTTTAAATATTCCAAAAAGTCGTCATTTTTTGAGGGGAAAAAAATAGAAGTCACTAGTTTAGACAATGATTTCATGTAACTCGCTAGACCTAGGCAGGATTCCAACAAACATATACTGTCATATCTCTGGCCAAATTTGGCTCATTCCACTTGCAGATGATTGCATGGCCACCTACTTGACAAAATTTCTCAAAAAAGCCCTGGTCACCATAAGGAACAAGCTACTTAGTACCCTTTTAAAAACATTCTTGGACCACCGGACCTCACCTATTTCTCATCGTACGGTCACCATACGGTCCAAGCTACTTAACACTTTTTTTTAAGTGTGCTTGGATGTCATCTATTTCGCACCACAGTGTCACCAATGACCATAAGGTCCAAGCTACTTCCCAAAATTTTCAAGTGTGCTCTGACAATCATCTATTTCTCACTTTATGCTCACCAAGATCATAAGGTCCACACTTTTTTAAGGTGTGCTTCGACTTCATCTATTTCTCACCATAAGGTGACCTCCAATGACGATAAGGTCCAAGCTACCCATCACTTTTCCAGGTCTTTTTCAAAGTCATCTATTTCTCACCATAAAGTCTAAATGTCGGGCCACACTTGGAGGTAGCCATTTTTTCAATTTTCCCCTCAGGTCTAGAAAAGTGGTAGTTATTAGCAGTGTGGGGTGGGTATTTGTTTGTTTTGGTAATAGTTGGGTCTGGGCATTTGAAAATAAAAATTTCAAAGAATGACCCGGTCCAGTTTTTTAAGTTAAAAAATATATAAAGAACTGCCCGGATCCAAGTTTTAGAAACCTACAGAGGGGCAGTTATGAAGTGGGGGCGGAGGTTAGAGGGGGCGATTAGCCGAGTATAAGGCCTAGTTCTTTGATAGAAACCCAGACATGTACACTCCGGATCTTTGATCAAGGTTTCTGGAAGACCCCTTTAAAAGACATGTTGGGTCATTAATCTTTATTTTTAAAAATTCACAATAAGGCAAGTTTTGTTTTGAAATTGCAATATGTAACACAACAACAAGTTTTGAAGGTAGAATGCAAAAAAAAATCTCAAAAAGGATTTCCATGGTTGCTATTGAAGTCAAAAAACTAAAATCTAACTATTGATTAACCCCACAAAAACTCCAAAAACAGATGGCAACAATTTTATTTTCAAATTGCAAAATGCAGCACAATTACAAGTT
Organism: Sphagnum tenellum; assembly: GCA_963921925.1. Classification (NCBI taxonomy): domain Eukaryota; kingdom Viridiplantae; phylum Streptophyta; class Sphagnopsida; order Sphagnales; family Sphagnaceae; genus Sphagnum; species Sphagnum tenellum. Next base: position 29,505,599 of record OY998143.1, read on the forward strand.
TTAAAGGTGAAGTGCAAAACAAAATCTCAAAAGGGATTGTCATGATTCCCATTGAAGTTGAAATCCTAAAATCCGACAATTGATTAACTTCAGAAAAACTCCAAAAATTGTGAATTAGAATGTGAAGGTTCAATTTATGTCATGTTTAATGCTTCTAAGTCATAGGCAAGTCTTCTAAACCTTTCCATTCCATCTTCCATCTAGCCCTTGACTTCACAGACGCACATTTCAGCTTGGATAAGTAAAAAGCAAAAACACACATCAAACTCACACAATTACGTTGAAACTAACTGAAGACACAAACACCCTGGCAGATGGCCCAATGGACTTAGGATAGAAGACCTTCAAAAGACATAAAGACAAAAGAGACTATTAGTAGATCACCCAATGGACTTAGGACAGAAGACCCCCAAAAGACACAAAAACAAAAGAAAATGTTGGTAGAAGGCCTAATGGACTTAGGATAAAAGAGCCCTAGAAGACATAAAGACAAATGAGACTATTGGCAAAAGGCTTGATGGACTTAAGATAGAAGACAAAAAATCCCAAAAGACAGAAAAATAAAAGACACTATTAGCAAAAGACACTTAGGAATCACGACAATCCACACAAAAACACTTTAAACTAAGGACAGAAAACACAAAGACACGTAAGATTGAAGATAAAAAGGACTTGGGACTTTGGATTGAAGACACAAAACATTTAAGACTTGGGTTTGAAGACACAAAGACAAAACAAACAATGATAGAAGCCACTTAGGATTTAGGGTTTGACCACCACTAAAAAGGCAAAGACAATTAGAAGATGTTCATAGAATGGAATGGAATCATACAACAACTACCAAAATTTAACACCCAACAAATGTTTCCATTCATCATTTTCAACCTAGCACAGAACATGGACATTGCACCAAGATGGCTGTTGGTCAAGTATCTAAAGAGGCTCAACAAAAATAACATTAACAGAGTGGCAGATTTTGTCGGCTCTGCTCTCTCTCCTTGTCGATAAAACACAGAAAGACTTTTTGCACAGAGTTTTTTGCGAGTCTATTGATGTCAGGGTGAATCAGCACCCACGTTAGATTCGAACTCAGAGACCCTGGTTAAGTCTAAGCATGGGATATTTGGAATATTTTATAAATAATTTGGGGTTTTCACCATGTCACTAACTACCAACCAGGTGCTGGTTAACTGGAGGAGTCCGTTGAATGACCAAATTGTGGTCATCAGTTGACACTTCCACCATTTTTTCAATTGGGAGGACCCCGCCATCCCCAAACCAAGAGTTGAATTACTTCTTGTAAAATTGGGATCTCTTTTCCCAAAGTGGCAGGGGAGCCAAAACCATTTTCTGCACAAATTTCTGCTCAAACCTAAACAAATCTAACTTTGGCTTTGCCACTGTTGTACGACATTGTTGCCCAGTTTCCACACCAACATCCCAGTCCAACAGTCAAGATTACTAACTAACAAATTTCCTGCTCATTTAGTGATCTCATGACTATGTCAGTTGTCAGTCCCATCATCCAAGTCTTCAAAAATTTGTTGGAAGTGGCACAAGCTTGTAAGTATCGTTATGTAAACAACCCAAAATTCAAGCTCAAAATGGTCAATGTTTCGCGATGTTGTGAATCCATACGTCGATTCTTAGCTCTTGTGACGATAATCATTTAGTGATGCCATGACTATGCCACTTCTCAGTACCCCTACCCGTGTGTTTAATTATTTTGAGAAATGGCACAAGGTAGTTGTATTGGCTAAACAATAGAAAAAACCTTAAGGTCAAAATGCTCAATTTGTACTATATATATATATACATATATATAGAAAAGAAAGTTGGGGTTATGAGGGGCTTGAGGGGGGGGGGATAAGACGGGTTTGCTATTTGGCATGCACAAATTTAAAAAACAGATATAAGAGGTATTAAAATACAAATTGCGAAAAAAAAACTTTTTTCCGGAGGGTGTGGTTGGGGAGGTTCATGCGTGGGTTCATGGATAGGAATGCACATCCTCACATGGAAACCTAGGTTCCCATCTGAGAACCCCATGTTTCTTAATGAAAATGCAAGTTCCCATGTTGGGGAACATTGATCATTCCTCCATGGGAACCACATGTCTTTCATGGGAATGCACGACCATATTGGGGAACATTGAACATTTTCACATGCAAACCTCATGTGTCTTCATGGGAACGTGCATTCCCATATTGAGGACCATTGAATGTTCCCACATTGGTATGTCATGTCCTTTCATTGGAATGCATGTTCCCTTATTGGGGAACATTAAACATTCCGACATTGGAACCCCATGTCCCCTCACAAGATTGTGCATTCCCCATGTTGGGGAACATCAAACCCATGTCCTTTGATGGGAACATGCATTCCCATGTTGGGGAACATCAAACAATACCACATGGGAATCACATGTTCTTTCATGGGAATGTGTGTTCCCATATTGAAAAATGCTAAGAATATATGGCATTGGCAATGCACATTCCTACATGGGAAAGTCAAATGTTCTTCAAGAACATGTCCCTTCATGGGAACCCATGTTCCCATGTTGGGAAGATTGAGTGTTTTTTCTATGTTACCCCATTCCCTCATGGAAACTCATGTTCCATTGATGGGGAACACTAAGTTTTCCCATTGGGAACGTGTTATCCCACATGGGGACATGTGTTTTGTTATTTCCACACAAGAGTGTGTGTTCTTACATGTTTCTAAACATGGGGTATATGTGCTTCCATATTTGCCTTGGGAATTTTGGGCCATATGTGTCTATTAATGTTGGCCAATTACCACATTATAGGGTAAACTTCAAGATACCAATAAGGCATATCCTATGAAAAAATTTAACAAACATATATGCATTGAAAATTTTCAACAATTTATTTATAACAACGGATATGGATAAAATTGTAATTTTTATTTTCTAACAAACATGATTCATTGGTTGTTAAAATTCAAATTAACAACATATATGTATAAAAATTATGTATATTCAAAATCCATTTTTTTCTCTTTCACATTTTCTCAAAACCAAAATAGTCATATTGATAACCCAACATTTAGATGCTTAGACATAGACCTCAAATGTTTAGACACTCAAACCTTAATTGTTTAGACTTCAAATGTTCAAAACTTAATGTTCAAACCTCACACCTTAGATACTCAAACTTTAAATGTTCAAACACTTCACGTTTCAATGCTTAAACTTCATTCTTTAAACATTCAAACTTTCAAATGTTCAAACATTTGACATTTATACCTCAAACCTTGAACATTTGGATTTAAAGCTCACATTCCAAACCTTAAATGTTCAAACCTTTGACATTCAAACCTCGAACTTCAAACACTTAGATTCAAAGCTGAAACCTCAAACGTTTAAATTCAAAGCTCACACCTCAAATGTTAAATGTTCCAACTTTAAACACTCAGAGCTCAAACCTCAAATCTCAAACCTCAAATGTGCAAACACACAAAAAAAGTTTATATTAAGGGCACTGAAACTTTTGGTGCCACTTCCACAAAACTTCAATGTGACAAAAAGGAGACCATGGGACAAAGGGTGAAGTGACAAATGAAGCTTGGAAACCCTAAATGTTGATTCTTGGCCAAGAAGCTTGAAAACCATAAACCTACTAAATATATGCATATCTAGATGTACATATCCAAATTGTAAACACCATATCAAGGATACGGATAACATAGTTATGCATATCCGAAATTTCATAAGAACATAACAATGGATATGGAAAATGAAAAGACAATCTACAAATATGTGTATGAATTAAAGATATATGAAATGACCTACATAAGTTGAATACTAATAGCTTCAAATATGGGAAATGGGTAGAATCTAAATATGAAAAGTTACAAATAAAAACAATATGCATGTTGATAACCAATGCATTTAATTATATTAGGCCAACATTGGTACTGACATTCAATATTGCTTTCTTGTGTGGGAACATTTTGTCCCCATCTTGAAATGGCATGTCCCCATGCTTGTGAGCCTCCTTTATTTCCCGATGAATTGGAACCAACATTTAAATTATATGTTGCATGTTCATTGAAATTTGCAAAAATTATGATGCTAATACAAAGTGCAAATAATTGCAAGGCAATGTGTTCACACATTTATAAGGTATAAATTTGCACGATCCATGTTGCACTTTCAACTACTATCAAAAGTATTTATTCATATCTGAATTAGTAAGATGTGTGGGCGCCTCTGAAGTTGAAGGAGCCCCATTTTACAATAATGAATTTTGACACCAAAAATATTGAAACTGTGGTATTGAAAATTTCAAGATACGAGTTCAAATCAACCACTTACATCCCAAGATTGACAACAAATCAATGAAAGAAAAAGACATGAATAAAAACCTAAACTAACATCAAGTAATTTTTTGTGATTACATAGTAGCTGGACCATGATTTTGTTTAGGTGTACAAATGTGAAGCTCCTTTTTCTAGGACAAGAAAAATAAAGTGGAAGTTTTGTGCTAATTCAATTAGGTTCTAAATAGGGATTTTTATAGTGTTGAAAGTTTCAAATAGTTTTCATCGAACAAAGATTCAATAGCCTATGAAAAATATTCACAAATTCAACAAGATTCAAATTAGCAAAGAAAATATAAAAATAAATAAATTGTTGAAAAATGTTTACAAAATGTAAATATAATATTACTTAAAGGAAAGAATTGTAAGGACTTTTTACTTCTTCATTTAACTATTGATCCTTCAAAAATGTCTTAGATTTTCTTATCATTACATTCAAAGTTTAGATACCTTTGTATAATTAGGTGCTATGAATTCTAACTATTGAAAGGTAGTTGGAAAAGATAATGTCGACCAAAAGACTTGGATGACACCCTTGGCAAACCTTTCTTCAAAAAGTCATTGTCCTAAAATTTGTTGGTTGGCAACATATAAACAAAAAAAATTTAAACTTATCACTTTAATAGCCTAGTCACTATTGAATGCACAAAAGTTAGGATTGTCAAATGTTTTCCTTTAACTAGGATCAAATAAGTAGAAGAAATGTGCAAACAAGTAGTGAAATCATGTTAAACATGTATAAATATGTCCAATCAAGTATTAATGACTAGGTACAAATAGGTGTAATCAGGTACTAATGAAAACATGCAATCATGTCCTAATAAGTGTAAACAAATACCAATAAATAATGAACAATAGCAAAATAAATGTTTGTCATCCTATATTATTCATTATTTTTTAGATAATTATAATAATATGCATTCATGTTGTTGTGATGTTTGTTCTTTTAGATGGATGACCTTGTGAATCAAGGTCAATTTAATCTATTAACCCAACCTTTTTCAAATCCTTATCTTCATCAACCAATTATGCTACTACTTTGGTTTCTTAGGATAGTTTCATGGGTTGTGGACATTAATTCAAACCTATTTTTTTGACAATAGTCCATACACCTTTTGGGTTGGTACAAATTTAGACATTTGTTGGTTTAATCTGTGTCCCTCTAGATGATAATGTGTGATTGGATAGTTAAGACTTTTAATATGGATCACATTGAAATTTTGAATAACAAGATTGATCGTGTACTTACAATTTTCAATTGTTTGTAATAACCGTGTATTCTTGATTGAAATATGATAATTTTCTTGAGGTCTTTCGCTCTTTTAAATAAGCTTTTCAATTGTGTTTGGTGTTGATGTGCACTTGCAAACTTTCAATTTCTCCAATGTGTTGAGAATATCGTATTAGAAGGTAATTCCAACATTGGAATTGTTTCCTAACTTGGTTAAGTCCTCCATTCATGTTCAAATGCTACTAGCACATTCAAAAATCACTTTTCTATCCAATGAACCAACTAGCCAATTCAATTTCTAGTATTTCAATGCTTTTATCACATAATGCTTGCTCTCACATCCTCTCATTAAACCATCTCACACTTTGTAAAATTTCTCTACCAAGATATTTTTTGAAAATATTTTCGTTTAAATGTCTCAACTCCACTAATTTTTTTCAGCAAAACATTTATATTGTCATTGGCATTTTTAGGGTTTTAGTGTCAACAGTAGACATGGACAATCTATTCTATAAAAAACAACAAACTTCAAGCTATTCATTATTTGCCTACAAACAACAAGATCAACAAAGAACAAAAAAAAAACCAAAAATGGTCACCAAATGTAAATTGGCAATTTACATGACCTTTATGAACATAAATCAAACCTCAACAGTAACAATAACCACTTTTGAATCTAATTCAATTCAAAATTTCAAAACAATAATGAAATTCACATTCAATTAAAGATTACTAAAACATTATAATATTGATTATGAAAGAGATCACAAAAAGATGGTCCTTTCTTCCAACTAATCTTCTTATATATGTTATATGTTTTATTTGTAACTTAACAATTTGTTACCTAACGTTAGCCAATATTTAATATCTTAACTAATAACTAACTAATATTAATTAATTCAAATGTTTATTAATAGGTATTATTTTATGCACATTATTAGCCTCTATTGTATGAAGATCCAATGTTACTTGACACCCATCAAGTGACTCCCAATAGTTCAACTAGTCAACATTGATGGTTAATACTTACAAAGAATCTCTAGTCAATAATTAACATTTATGCAAGTCTACGTAGGTGGTCAACACATTTTAAATCTATATTAATGATTATTTTGTTGATTAACACATTTAAAAGTCTACATTAATGATTATTCCATCAAGATTAACAATTATAAAAGTCCACATTGGTGGTTAATAGGTGAATTGGTTAATGTCATACATAATACATCTAATTAACAAACATAGACAAACTAAAGCCCAAATCTATGACATACAATTCCACATTTTCCATTGTTTGATTTTAATATATTAGTATCCCTAATATGGTTGCCAAATATTAGCAATACATTTTTATCAATCCCTCATTTTAAAATGTGTTGTGCTATTAGGTTCTCACACAATTCAATAATGCTTACTAGAGATTGCCTATCACCACTTCCATGCAAACATTTTATACACTCACAAACATACATTCATACACCGAATATGTACATTTGTCATGTACACACATTCCATGAAAAAACTTTCGAGTTTTTTATGTAAGTCCTTATTACATATTTTATCAACTGGTTGTCTTCATTCTAATATTCCCATGACAAAATGCCAACCCCTCTTCCTTTGTTCTTGCCCACTATATATATTTTAAAAATATGGTAGTTATAACAAACTATGTTTTGCTACTAGCACCTTTTAAGCACTAGAGAGTCATTAGCAAAAGCAAGAAACATTGGGGGCAAGGCGTCATTTTGGTAATCAATTGTCCACGAGAGTTTAAGTAACAAATCAATTATAGAGAATTCCGATAAGATTATATATGGAATAATGGATAGTATTATCACTATCAATAATACATACAGTAATGAGCCTCCAAGTTTAATTAACCTACCTATTTCAATGATTTTTTTCTTCCTATCTCTAATTCTATCACCTAAAAATGTTGGCAGGAGGGTAAATGCATGCAAAAACAATGTGAATGTGGACAATAAATATTGACAAATGAATAAAAATAAAGTGATATTTAGTTTTACTTGGGTCCATAGGCGGGGTGGGTGAGTGTCCAATCGTACACCTTGACTCACACACCCAAAACAACAATCCTTGTTGCATTATTGATTTCAAATCATTGTTTTTTATTTAAAAAATCTTTCTAAAATTCCAAGTTTGTGAGTTGCTCAAGTGGCAACTATACATAAAAAATAATAGCCAAATTTGGCTATGCTCAAAATATGAAATAAAAAACCTTAAGCATCTTCCATATTGTGGTGATTTTTTTGTTTGAATTTTGGCTTTTTTTCTCAAAAAAATGGGAATTTTTGACAAAATATTCCTTCAAAAGTATGTTTTTACATGAAATTTTTTTCCACATTAAAAATCACAATTACAAATGTGAACCTATTGTATTCCATAAAATTGGTATTACCAAGTTACCCCAAATCAAAAAATCTTAAATGGTCATTAGTTTTGGTATAACCAAGCAAGAGAAAGCAAGGGCAAGTGGAAGGGAGTGGGTGCAATGTGCATGTGGCAAAACCAACCCAATTTTAATGCAACCACATGAGATTGACACCTTTGTGGCATTGTTCAATGAATTGACACCTCTATGGCCTAGTACATGGCACATAGGTATAAATTGTTATAAACAACAAATGTCATGGGCGATTAAAACAACACTTAACCCAACTACATATTTAACAAGAGAACAATTTATAATTTGAAAATATCATAATTATCAACATTATCATAACATAATGTACTATTAAACATTCATTTATCATCTAATATGAACATCATGTCTTCAAAACAAATTGAAAGCTTTCATGGAGAAGATAGCTCATTATGGTTGTCTCTTTGTATGTGAGAAATTTCATGAACAAATTCTTATTAAAATTAGTTTTTTTGGGTCCTTTTGTTATGTTATAGTCTTTGTGGTAAGATCCCACAAGTTAGAAATGTACTCTAATCAACCATTTCATTGTTCAAATGTGCATCAATTTCACAACATAATGAGAGTTTAGGATGTTATCCAACTTTAATTGCATAATTCTATCACAAAATCTTTTCCGAATATTTAGAAAAGCACATATAAAAAATGTGTTGTAGTGAAAATTGTCAAATTGTGACTTCTTTTTGTGTACACCATACCATGGAAACACCATTTACTTAACATGTACAACAAATTACCTAACATGTTCAACATGTGTAATTGGATAATTAATACAGAAGGTTGACACTTGTAAAAGTATGGGTTAACATTATTGATTCACATTTATAAAAGGTTCAACATATATTGATTAACAATATTAATTAACATTTATAAAAGTCTAACATGTATCAATTAACACTTATGAAATCTAGCATGTATTGGTTAAAACTATTGATCAACATGTCAAATAGTATTTGATTAAGATGTACTTCCCACCAAATCCCTTCCCACCTTGATTTAATTGCTTACACATTTGGTGGCAAACGAGGTTTTGCAAGTACAACCAAAGCTTCAGCTATTGGACAAGTTAGTCCTGTGGCCTCCATCATATTCATGTCCTCTGGTTTAACCCCAGGTCGTGGAAACCAATCAAATGCTTGAAGAATTGTTGCAAGACCACACTCAACAACAATTTGGGCTTGATCCAAACCTGGGCATCGTCGACGACCTGATCCAAATGGTAATAAATTGTAATTTGACCCTCCAACACTAATATTGGAATTGTAAAATCGATCAGGATTGAAATCTAAAGGGTTTTTCCATGCTTTAGGATCACGACTAATAGCCCATGTATTCACTAACACATTTGTTTTGGCTGGAATTTTGTAGTTTGAAATTTGACTATCTTTGAGATTATAGTGAGGAATTGCCATAGGAACTGCAGGGTGTAAACGAAGGGTTTCTTTGACAATGGCTTGTAAGTAAGGTAAATTGGGAAGATCTGACTCAACCACTGCTCTATTCTTGCCCACGACTCTATCAAGTTCTTCGTGCGCCTTCTTCATAATTTCAGGATGGTGGACAAGTTCACTTAATGCCCACTCCAAAGTGTTTGAAGATGTTTCTGTTCCTGCTGCAATGATATCCTATAATCAAGAAATAACAAACATTGTGTAAGCGCAAAAAAAACAAAGGACACAACATCAATGGACACAAGAAATGCAACTTGTACTTTCTTACTAAAACAAGTATAATACAATGATATTCACATACCGTTAGAACTCCCATTATGGATTTGTCATCAAGCTTCTCATCAAGACTTAGCAAAATTTCAACAAAATCTGTTGAGGTAGAATTTGCATGCACTTTGTTTCCCTTTCGATATTCTTTCAAGATCTTTGAAAGAAACTTTTTGATTTGATTGCTTTCATGTTTCATGCTTCGTTCAATACCTTGCAAATCAAACCACTTTAAAATTGGTATGAGATCACTAATGTTAAGTTTGTTCATTATCTTTAGCATCTTTGTATTAGATTGGAAAAAATTATCAAAATCGTTTCCAAGAAGATCATTAGATTTTTCACGACGTGTGCCAAACAACATGTGACATATGATGTTGCTAGTTAGTTGATGGAAGATAGGCCTTATTTCCACCAATTTCCCTCCATGGCTATGCTTAGCAATGTTCTCCACCATGTATGCCATCTCCTCTTGACGCCCAGGTCCAAAACTATTAAGTCTTGCTTGTGTGAACAATTGTGTAGCACATATCTTGCGAAGTAGGCGAAAATGATCTCCATATGATGCCAAGCCAATGTTGGACCAATCAAAACTTGCGTATTTGCCAGCAATAATTGGAGGCCTAGATGCAAAATCTGCATCATGGACCTTTAACACCTCCATGGCCATTTCAGCATTGGAAACTACAATGTGATCCAAGGATCCCAAACGCAAATACATAATTGGTCCGTACTTTTTTGCAAGCTCTTCCAATGAACGATGTGGAAGTTTGCTCAAATAAAATAAAGATCCAACGATGGGCCAATTGGGTGGTCCAGGGGGTCGAGATATTTTCTTTGGTACAACCCATGCGAAATAGAATAACAAACTACTAACCCCAACAAAAAGCAACAAAAATTCAGAAGCAAACTCCATGGTTCAACTTGAAAAAGTTGTGAAAGACTACCTTGCAACTTGTTTGACAAAATGGTTAATGAAACCGAGCTTTTATCTATGGTGTACATGTACACCCTCGTAGTAGCAAAGGTTAAATGACTAAGAATTGACATAGTCATGACATCACTAAATGACTAGGTGTACAATAGATTGTCCATCTGACCTTGACGTTTTTTTGAAGAAATGGATGCTGGGACTGAGAACTGACATAGTCATGACATCACTAAATGACTAGGTATACAATAGATTGTCCATGATCTGACCTTGACGTTTTTTTGAAGAAATGGATGCTGGGACTGAGAACTGACATAGTCATGACATCACTAAATGACTAGGTATACAATAGATTGTCCATCTGAACTTGAAGTTTTTTTGAAGAAGTGGATGCTGGGACTGAGAACTGACATAGTCATGACATCACTAAATGACTAGGTATACAATAGATTGTCCATCTGACCTTGACGTTTTTTTGAAGAAATGGATGCTGGGACTGAGAACTGACATAGTCATGACATCACTAAATGACTAGGTATACAATAGATTGTCCATCTGACCTTGACGTTTTTTTGAAGAAGTGGATGCTGGGACTGAGAACTGACATAGTCATGACATCACTAAATGAGCTGGAAATTTGTTAGTTAGTAATCTTGACTGTTGGACTGGGATGTTGGTGTGGAAACTGGGCAACAATGTCGTACAACAGTAGCAAAGCGAAACTTAAATTTGTTTAAGTTTGTGCAGAAATTTGTGCCAAAAAATGGTTTTGGCAAGAGATCAAGGTTTCCAATCTTACAAGAAGCAATTCAACTCTTGGTTTGGGGATGGCGTGGTCCTTCCAATTGGAAAAATGTGGAAGTGTCAACTGCTGACCACAATTTGGTCAATCAACGGACGCCTCCAGTCGACGTCGTCGCTGCTGTTGGCCTGAGATCATCACATCGCATCGCCTTCTGCCTTTCCTTTTTCTCTGCTTGCAGTTGTAATTAGCGGCCGCTCCTTTGACTGGGCTGCTTCGGAGCTTCTTCTTTTTCTTCCACAACCAACGAACCGTGGGATCGAGCTCCTCCCTCCTCCTCCTCCTCATAACCCGAATCGCGAACCCCTACCAAGAGACCGAGACAGAGAAAACGTACAGGAGAGAGATGCTTCGTTGCTGCTACGCTGTGTGATTTTCTCGCTTCTTCTTAGATCCAACCATGAAGGCGAAAAAGAAGAGGGGTGTACAGGCGGTAAGTTATGGCTTCGCCTTTTCTTTTGTGTCCGCTCATGTCTTGGGTGGTGGTGGTCTTGTACGAGTAGGAACTGCTGCTGCCGCTGCCACTGGCAGTAGTACTACCTTGCCGAATAAGATGATGGCAGCACTGCAAACTGGCTCAGCAAGCCCTTTCCCTAAACCTTAAACCCAAGCCCTTTCCTTATTGCTGAATATCAACAGATAGCAGATGTTGTTGAAAGAGGGGGGCATTTCTGTGGCTTAACCAGTTGTGCCATGAGTATGGGTCAGCTGGAATGCTTTGTTCATTCTGGAATAAGTTATCAGATAAGTCCGTTGCTGGTGCAGCTGTTGAATGTCGGTGTTCCTAGGCCCCCGCCCACCCAAAAAGCAGAGGTGCCACTGCTGCGCCAAGCAGCTGTGTGCAACCTGAGACATCATCATCCCTCAATGTTATATGGACAAAGACAATCAAACATTGCAGGTCTTTACTTGCAACTGCAATTCCAGAGTCTTTTCTAGAGCTATCGGTCGTGGTCGACAGTCCAAAGTTCCGGCTCACAGCAGCAGCTACACCACCAACTGACCCTGGAGATGGCGATTTCAAAGCATCACGTCACAGCAGCAGCACTGGGTCAGCGACACTAGTGGTGGATCTTGGGTCCTTACAAATTATGGTCTGGCCTGCTCTGAGTGCAACTCCATGGTCCCAATTGGAGCTGCCCAAGGATCCAAGCAAGTCTGCTCGACGAATCAGTTAGATGGTGGAAGGACACTCTTGACAGTAGTAGTAGTAGTAGTAGTAGTAGTACCGTCTGGTTGAAAAGACGGCCTCTGCCACATTTGCCACGACAGTTTCCTTGGGAAGAACATGAGCAAGTTGGCAGCAATCTGTGCATTGTTGTTGAGAATCTAGCCGCAATGCTTCAAGTGGAAGGATGTAACCAAACAGAAGTCCCATTGGTTGGACCCATTTCTTGTCGGATGGAGTCATCCTTTTGCAGGTCAGTTCTTCCTTCCTTCCTCTCAGTTTTGTCTACTACCATGTTAGAAAGTTGGCAGTTTGTGGAGAGACATATTTTGAACGTCCAAGCTGAACTTTTTTCTGATTTTGTTGCTTTTATGTTAATGCACAAGCACTTCCATTCTTGCCATATTTTATATTTAATTTTTTTTCCCGGCTGTTTTAAGGTGATGAGTGACTTTTTCTGCCTGCCACAGGGATGTTTTGTGTGGACCTCTGGGACCAATCAAGTCACTGTCATTGGCAATTGACGTTAAAGTAGCGGGAGTGACCATCCACATGTACCTGGGGGAATTGGCAGCTTTATCAGAGGTATCTACCTGTGCACTGCAATGGGGTGCAGTACATTTTTCTTCCTTGCTTTTGGTCTTTCTGTATTTTCTCAGATCTAAACTCCTAGTTGCAGAAGGTTCCAGTGCGCAAGTGGGCACAGCTGATGAATGCACCATAACCTCACTGGAAAGTTAAGGACAGAAAGTTTCAAACTGGTAAAAACAGCAAGTGGGAAACAGCAAGAGATTGACATTATTCTGTGTGAATCCTGCTATGCAGATTTTGAATTGCTCCAGGATTGCTTTCACAGATGGTTTTCTCTCAAGACCTAGATCCATGGGTGGTGAAGGATCAATTTCTGCTTTCACTGATGAGGATCGCTCTGCACCATCAGAAGTTTGTGAATCGTTAGATAGTGCAAACAGCGAGATTTTCCATCCAACTGGAGGGGGAGAGTCTAGTCGTCACACATCTGCAGAGAACATGCTACTGGGCTTGTTTGCTCTTAGTGTCAATGCTCAACTTGAAGCTTTTCAAGTTGCATTCGGTGGTCACAGGCAGTTAGAAGAAAAAGATAGCAGCAGCAGCTCTCGAGAAGCGAGTAAGATTGCAGCTCTTGTTGTTACCAAGGACAGCTCCTCCACGTCAAAACCCGAAGTGGGTAATGGCAGAAATAGGGACAACACCGCCCGGGAGATAGCAACGAGTGGGTGGAACATCCAGTTACCTGGTGCACGCAAAGGACCAGGAGCGTATCTGGTCACAAAAGTGTTTTCTCTTGATCTACTGTTGGGAGATGGACACGACTCTCATTTGTTTGCAGATCTAGATGGGGGGACAGCTGGGGTTGTCAGTGATGGGGTGCTGTCACCAGAACCACCCAAAAGAGAGCTGAGACGTAGCCACCAACTGTCTAGTTTGGATCATAGTAGTAATATGGCCAGTGACAGTATTCAGGAATTCAAACTGCTTATGCAATTGCCAGGCATGACAAACTGTGCCTTGGATCGTTGTGTAGTCAAGCTCTGTGGGCCGAAACTTGTGGGAGAGGTTATATCTGCTGGTGCTGCAGATGAGGAGGTAGCTTCCAGAAATCAAGTGCAGGAGGAGTATAAGGTGCAGCCAATACAATATGTGGATACCAACCAACTCGGATCCAAAAAACCCAATGAGACAAGAACAGCTGTGGTGGTACTGAAATCCCGTCTACTATCACATGTTTCTAGCAGTACTGCTGTTGACTTGTCACAACTGTTACCTGATGAGTCTGGAACTCCATTGCTTGGCCGATCAAATTCTCTGAGAAACCTTGCTGTGAAAGAACATGACAACAACAAATCAAATCCACACACAAAACCAGCCAATGTCAACAAGCTCAGTGAAAACAACAATACCATGTTTTGGGTATCTGCAACAACAGAAGTTGGCAGAGTAATGGTGATGGCTGGTCGAATGGAAGCTATCGTGGCCAAGGTTGTGCTCGTTGCATCAGGTGGCAGTACTCTTCGCATGAATTTGGGCATTACAAAGACTTGCAAAGCATCACTTTTATTACAGAGGCAAGTTCTGGAGACCCATTCTATTTTTGTGTCTTCATCGAGTTTTAGTATTGTGTTTTTGTGTCTTCAGGTGTATTTTGTTGTTTACTGTTTGTCTGCGTTAATGGTCTCACTGAGCTTTTTTGCATCTGTTCTTAATAATGTGCATTGCTTTTTTGCCCTTGTGTTTTTCATTCACGTAAAACAGGGGGGTATGTTGTTTGTGCAAACGTTAGCTCTATCTACGCTGGCAGAGTATTTTCGCATTTACACAAAGCTTTTTGCCGAAACTGCCACAACAGTTCCCAATCTGCCAGAAATGCACTTGAGCATCAGTTCAAACCCAGCAGCGATGGAGGTGATCAGGATCGATCGACTCCTTTGTCACGGACTACGCAGCGGTCACTGTCGCTTCCTCCTTGGGCACCCACAAGGAGATCTAAGCAGATGAGGCGACTATCATCAGCCCCTCGCAGACTTCAAGGAGAAGCAAAGCAGGATGGTCCTCCTCAGGCAGCTGCTGCAGGATTCGAAGGCCCGGTATCCACAAGAATAAGCGGTTTCTCTTTGGTTCTAGTGCAAGCTGGTGCTTGCGCTGCAGGTATGCCTGCCTTCCGAATTGGTGATTGGTTTTTCTCAAGATAAGCATCTCACATGCCTAGTGACCTTTGTGTCAATCACTCCACTGATCTTCAAGAGGCAATTCAGCTCTAACTCTCATTTTCGCTCTACATGGATGGTAGCAGGGCCTGGAGAAGGGTTTTGGAGCTAGATGGCAAAGTTAATTTGCGAGTAGGAGGATGGTAGCAGGGCCTGGAGAAGGGTTCCTTTTGGAGCTAGATGGCAATCCTAATTTGCAAGTAGGAGGCAAAGTTCCGACGGTTGCAATTGCTTTGACTCGTTTCTCCATACTTGGGCTTCAGGCTCGAGCAGTTGGTGATACACGAGCTTGAGCAGTCATTCAACCATGACATTATATATCAAGGGAGATGGCCCACTATAGCTGCTCACACTGTACAGCTGCTTCAAAGTCATCCGTGTTCTGAAAGAAAATATAGCCACCACAGTTATTCTCTACTGGATATGGTGGCAGCAGAAGTCTCTCATGCCACAATTGCAGTTGAGAAGCATCACAGATGGCAAGAACACCAGAGCAGTGCTTGGAGCAGCCGTATCATGGGTACTCCAGCTGTGCTCACAGGAATCCTGCGAGGAATGCACGTTGTTCTCTGTCCCAGGTACTGTGTGCCTCAATTTCTACTCTGATGAGCAAGAGAGCATCCAGTCAAACATTTTCTGTTTTGCAAGTAGAGATGAAGACAGACAGATAGACAAATGATGTTTGCTGGGTAGGCCTGCAGAAGATACCTGGTGGGAAAAAAGTAGAGCGAGTGCTGCGGGGGAGGCAGAAGAAGAAGCAGCAGCAGATGACATCCCATCATCCTCCTCTCATGATCACTCTCAGGTATGTTCTTGTTCTTCCCACTTCTTCTTGTTCGTCTTTTGATGATGATGATGATGATGGGAATTGTGCACTTTGTGCATTTTATGTTGGGTGAAGAAAGAAAGATAGTAGCAAATTGACCATCCATTGGACGTCTATTATATGACTTAGTTGTGAATGCTCCAATGGAGTTGAGGTTTAGTTTCATCTTGGTTACCTACCAAGTAAATATGTCTTGCATATATATAGGTAGGAAAAGAGGTGCTTACTAGGTAAGTAGATGCATGTGTATAGTTAGTGCATAACTAACTTCCGACTAGTCATCATTAGAGGCTAGCTAGGGAAATAGAATCCAATGGAGAACGTTTCCTATCCACCCACCATCCATCCCTCATCCATTCCTAGTGGTTGTTGATGCATTTTGGTCAATAACATGTTGATGAGAATCTCTTTGTTTTATCATCCACATTGGATTCTTGCACACTATGTTCTTCAAATTGAAGGAGTCATTTTTCATGTTTTAAAATAGATTCATGAATAAGTCTATTTCTAACTCTTTTGGGTGAATGTCAAAGGCTTAAGTCTTTAGGGGTTAATGGAATGAATCGCAAATGACTATTTCATGCAAATGTTGTAAAGTGATAACCTCCATGTTTTTTCCTTTGGGGAATAACCTATGATTTGGGAAATAACCCTAAACCTAAACTCACCAAACCAATTCTATTTCATAATAGAAGCCCTAACATAATAAGTAGTTCACTTTTCTTTCAATAGTCTTTTTTTCACAAGAATTACATTGAACACTAAAATTATCCATAATCATGTATGGTAAGGCCCTTAGACAAGGTGCAACCAAAATTAGGCATTGTCGCCCTAGGTGAGCACCTTATTCTAGTAAATGCCCCCATCCAAGGGCCTTACCTACCACATACTAACCCATTGATTACACCCCAATCACATCAGATTATTAATAGAGTTTTGGAACTACACAAGGACTAAGGAGGCAAATGATATTGTCTTAACCCATTGTGTCACCTGAACACGTATGTTAAATTGGACATATGAATAGGTGAAAGAGAAAAATTGGGAAGCAAAAACAAAAATTTTAAAACATGTTCCTTATCAACTTAAAGAATTGCACACTTTTTAAAAGCATCGACCTTGAAATAAGCATTGCCCATGGCACAACAATCCTCTTACATAATGTGATAAGCTTGAAAACCCAACTATACTCATTCCTCCTGTCCTTTGTACCGAACAAATAATAAATTAAATTTACATATTAATATGGGTTGTGGATATTACTCAGTCAAAATTCCAAACAATCACAATATCTAATTTTGTTAATTCAACTAATTGTTAGTCTTAATTTATTTTTAAACATTAATTTTTTTTCCTTAGAATTTCTAAAATTTGGGTATATCACTTTTGGAGTCTAATCATTATATAATCTTCAATCAAACTATTTGTTTTCAACAATAAACATAATTTAATATCTAGGGATACATTTTGCATTTTTTTTTTCATTAATAGCCTATGTACTTTCCAATATAATTATGTCATAAAACCTGGAGTAGAAGAACAGAAAGTCACCTCACATAAAAATGAAGGCGCGTCACATAAAGATGAAGGTGAAATAGAGAAAACTATGAAGCTACAACTTGGTAGAGAGAAGTTTGTTATGTCTATAGAGAGTTAATTGACAATGCTCTTGGTCCCTGTTGTTTGAATTGTTTGTCACGAACAATCTAATCTCAAGGTAAAAGTCACAGAAGTTACCTCTTGAGTCACAGTATAAATCTGGAACACGACTTTATCATAGTAATGAAGTGCACCATCTGCTGTTGACGGTGTGATGACATTCTTCATGGTGTGTGACAGGGTTGCACCAAGATGTGCCAGACTGAGTGTTACAACCACTTAGAGGAAATGCATCTCCACCCTGACACCTTAGTGAATCTGGAATAACTCTAAGAATGGTTAGCTTATGTACATTTTTCACCTGCAGAAAGATTGAAACTACAAAACAGCCTCCTACCACAACTACTCTGTTTACATAATTTTTGACAATGACATCTGCAGATTGTGCTGAACCCATATCCATACCATCAGGAAAAAAATAGCAACTATAGTAAGACATAGCAGAGAAATGTAGATATCCCTCCAAATGAACGACTGGTGATGCTACTTGCTGACTGACAGAGAGGAGGAAATTTGCGAGAAGAACAAAAAATCACTGGAAAGATAACAAAACTTTTCACATGAAAATCATTCGTTCCGTCACCTATGTTCAAAATTTCAAAAACTTGCTTATCCACCTACTAGTAGCTGCTGGCACCTTGGAGCTGTAAATCTTTGGATCCAACGATCGCTGCCGGATGACAGTGCATGTTGATCCGCGCTGAAGCAAACCCAGTGAAGGGCCTCGCACATGTAACGAAGCCCGGGCTGTACCCTGGGGTCTGTTGGATGAAGTATCTGTGAGGAGTCCAGAATCGGGGTTCTCATCAGCGAGAGAGCGTGCGGATCCTCCGAAGAAGGAAAGGAAGAGAGTGAGCGAGCGAACGGAGACAAGACCGTTGGCAAGGAACGACTGAACGCACACTTGGTGTGTGTCAGGGGCCGCTGAACGGTCCCTCGTTCGAGACCCAAGGGACTTTGGAAAGTTGGGACGTTGGTTTTGCGGATGTGGTTTTCTGGCGGGACCTCCATTTTGAAGCCTCGATTTTGGGACCCCAATTTTGTTACGCTCTCAAGAATCTTACTCATTAGCAGTGTTGAGCGGTTCTTTGAATTTGTAAAGAACCACCGTTTTCGGTTCTTTAAATACTTTAGAATAAAAAATCTTGAGTTCCAGTTGCTTCAAAAGCCTCAAAGAACTGCCAACTCTTTGACTGGTTCTTCGACTTTGAAAAAAAAAGTGACAGCTGTGCTTATATGCCAAAACCGATTATTTGAAAGTTTTGAGAACCTGTGGGCAAGTGGATATGTACCAGGGTTGATATATGGTGGGCATCTATCCCTCAGTCTAACCCTAAGAACTGCCCAACACTTCTTATTCCCTTGGAAATTGAATCAAATTAGGTACTCCATCCCTTTTTACTTTCTGACATCTAAAAGTTAATTTTGTTTTAAAAAGTCCATTCCTTCTTTAAAAAATCTTTGCATCCAAGAATTGAAGTCTTAAATTTGTCATTCTTATTTTTCTTGTCTATATGCGTAAATTGAATAAAGAATTGCATTTATTTTTGAATTTTCATCCAAAACTTTGAATAAAACATGTATTCTTACTTTCCATCTGAAAAATAAATTTAAAAAACTCATTCAGTTTTGTTTTTCAAATCCAAATTAAATTGCTCTTTGTTATTCCATTTTCTTTCCCTCCCAAAATTGAACTCTTCCTCATTCTTTGTGTTTTTCATCCAAAATTGAATTAAAAAATCCATTATGTTTTTATTGTTTATCTGAAGATTAAGTAGAATTTCTACTTCTATATCACCTTCATTGAATTCCATTTTGATGTAATTTGGGACTAGATGGTTTGTTTTGTTAGGGTTTTTTAAACTTATTTTATTGGGACTACATTAGCTCCCTTACATATATTCACATGGTAGCCTTTGCTTGTATTAGTAATAAACTAAATGTTAAGATATGAAAATATTTTGTTTCAAAAGATTAGCCTATGAATATTTCTCATAATTTTATTAATAATTGTCTTTTTATATGGGAAATGACTCTTATCAAATATGACAACCCAACTTATAGTTGGTAATGTTGCCTTTCTTAACAAACATTTTCAAACTTGATATTTTTTGGATTTGTTTTTTATCAATGGTTTATATCATGGATTGCATGAGTTCAACACAAGTTTATTTATTACTTGTGTACATTTATGTTCCTCAATATGACACAATATAATTGAAAATATCATTTTTTTAATTCTATCAACCTTTAATGCCAAAATTTAGATTATTGTGTATCAATGTATTACCCACTTTGAAAAGTCAAACTATTAATGTACAAACAATTGTTATAAAATAAAGTTATTCTTGAACTTTCAACCAAAAAAATGGAATCATGTTAAAGGATGAACAATTTCTCCAATTCTACTAAGAAAACATCATTTAGAATATTAAAATATTAGGTTTAGCCACACTAGATCACAAAGGTTGGAGTTTGTTATTTCAAGTGAAGCCAATTTACATGGTAACATAATATGTAATCATATAAACCTTCACTTAGATTTGTAATGGATATAAACACATACTTACAAAGTGGAAAAACTCACAAGGCATTTCGAAAAACAAAATGTTTACATGTGCAAGCATTTCATTTCTAGTGGGTGCTCTGCAAATATCACAAGGTAAAAAACTAAAATATTCGTCAATTTTTATACCCTTGTAACATCCTTGGCTACAAGTACAATTGAAATTGAGCCTGCCTTGGATTCACTTCACTTGGCTCTTATTCCAATAATGCCCACAACTTCGAATGTTACCCTACACAAACTCTTCACAAGTTTATAAATAATGAACCAATATATTGAATGATTTATAAGGCTATTGAAAAGTGCATGGAAGTTGGCACCTCTAATTAACATTAGGTTCTTTGTAATATTTGTTTTGGAGCACAAACAAGTGTAGAAGAAATTGCCATCAATGTCCGAATGGCATAATATTCCAACCCTCATTATTTACCATGTGGCTTGGCAAAGCTCTGTAGAACTCAACTCTCATGCTAAGCTCTACCCTTACTTTAAGCACTCTACTTGATAACCACAATTATGAACAACATAATTGAAAAGTGTTAACATCGCAAAATGTTCTTATGCAAAATTTCTAGTGTAAGGTTTCAATTACTCAAGAAACTGCCACAATAGTTTCATTCTTATTTACTTCACCGCCCTTTTACTTCAATCCTTAATTGCAAAAGGATTCCCAAAAAATGAAAAAACATCATCCAACACCTTTTCAACATGTTGAAGTTTTGCCACTTTGTACTTGTTCTAAGTCCGAAGCTTCAAAAGCAAGTAATCCCCTATCCTCCATTACCACTAGAAAATCCTAAGGTTTCACATCAATTAAGTTCCCATTCCCACATTGATGCATGTGCAATTGACATACGCATGTCAAATTCATGATTCATGACCAATGAACATTGAATGTGTATTATCATTCGACATATGTATTATGTGCCATTGGCATAGAAAAGTGGTAGAGGTGAATATGAAGATTTTACTATAATTTAATTTTATATGTTAAATCCTATCCATACTCCAAAAACCCCTAATCATCAAAAAACCTAAACTTGAAAGCCCCAACTATTGAAACTTATAAAACCCCAAACCTTGAACATCAAAACTTAAACTTAGAATGATTAAACCTTAAAACTAAACCCTTTAAACCTTTACAAAACCATAAAATTTTTAATTCAAAAAATAAAAATTTAACCTTGAACCCTTGAAAGCCATTGATTTTTTATTTTTCATAAAACTTTTGCCATATAATCCTAGCCTTAAAACAATAAAATCCTAGATTTTAAACCTTATTTAAGTTATACATTTAAAAGTTAATTGGGTCATACATTCATGTGTTAGTCGAGTTATACATTTTGACATATAAAAAATGGTTAAATATTTAGTAGCTAGATTTTATTTATGTTTTTAAACCCTAAAAATGTGTATAAGTTTTCAAGGTTTTCTTATATCATCTATGTGATGACAATTTCAATGTCGTAAAAACATGAACTATGAATTTACTTGAAATTTTTGAAGGACAAAAAAATTAACCTAACCATGGGTGTACCATTTTGCATGCGTTTAATTTGGAAATTCCAAAACAGCGAGCCCAATAGTTAGATCATTTATTTAATGTGGTGGAATTTATAAATAAAAGTAAAAATAAACTATAGAATAAAAGGCCATATATCTCATTGGTAACACTAGTAGAAATTTTTCATTTTTTAAATGTCATTTGCAATTACAATTCAATTTCTTGTGTCACATGCAACTATAAATTTGTGTAGTTGACTAAGACAAATCACACATGACATTCAATTGCATGTGACACTACATATATAACATGTATATAAGGTATTTATATAAATTTTCATCCATACATGCAATCCAAATGTAGTTGCACCTTATGTGCAACTCTCCTTGCAACTACAATGTAATTAATCAAAGTATGACATGTGTTTAAAAATTGGACGACTTGCTTATGGACACATGTCATAATTTTATTTTTTTGTATTAAAAATTAAAAATCCATTGGATTAATCTTAGTTGTTAAACTTTATGCCACTACGATGATGACACATGGCACACCATGGAACATTCATTGACCATTTGACATGTGTTCATTTTAAAAACACCAATTGTATGGTAACACATAGAATGACCATATCCATAGAAGCCCAAACTTTTATGCTTGATTTTACTTTTTTAATGTGCAAAAAGGATTCAAGGTTCATAGAATGGATTTTATATTTCCAATGTATCTTTTTGAACTTGCTCTTAAATTCAACACCCTAAAAATGTAAATTTCAATTGGGTCATACATTGCCAAGTTACCATGATTATACATTTCAAGGTTAAACATGTACACACATCATATATTAACTTGAAATTTTACAAAATAAAATCACAATTTTTTTTTTCCCAAATTCTTAGTTTGCAAAATAAAAAAGTTGAAATCCCATATCTTGGGGAGGTTACTTCCATTTTATTTCAAACAACGTGCAAAAACAATAAAAGGTGCAACTTATTGAAAAAATAAAAATAAAATGTAACTAAAGTGTTTAGAATTCATTTTGAAAGCATATTTGAAATATTCTTGAAATATTTTACCATATATTTAAAATATACTTAAAACATGTCATTATTTCATAGCATTTTTCAAAATACCCTTATATCTCAAGTACTTCTTAAAATATACAAAGAATGACCTCTCCAAGTTTCAAATGTAATTTGAAGAAGTACATTGTTGCAATCCCATTAACGATATTCCCTTATTTATTGTTCAAGATTAAAAAATAGCGGATCATTAACGATCATCCCAAATAAGAATAATCATGAATTGGTGGCACATTTGGGCCATAATCAACCAACACCCATTAACACACCATGAAGAATGAATGGTAATGATAAGAAAATATTCTTTTGTTGGGTTTTAATTCCCTAGTTGACCATGGTGGTTAATTTAGTTGCTATTTTTTTTACTTACATGTACTAACAACCCACAACTAGGTTGTTAGTAGGTACAAGTAGTAAAAACAACCTTTACCTATGTATAAACCATTTACTTACCTAGTAGCTACCTATTCCCTTACCTATTTGTTTGTATATGAGATTTATTTCCTATAGAAGTGGTTACCAAGGTGAAACCAAATATTAACTTAGTTGAAGTTCATTCACAACTAAATAATAATGGGCATCCAGTGGATGGTGCATTGGTGGGTATTAGTTCACTATGGCCATGAACTTATAAAAAATGTCCAAATGGTAGAACATTGGACAATTTACCAATTACATTGTCAAAAGTCTCAACCCAAAAAATGTCTTTTTTTTTATTTTGGAAAATTAATGTTGGGGAAAAAAATTTGACAATTTTTTAATGTAAACATCAAAATAAGAAATGAAAATACCACCCCATTTTTTTAATGACTTAAATTTCACCCTTTGACCATGATGCCAATGCAATGAAATTAAACATTAAATATATCAATGATTATTCTTTTGACAAGTGACTTGTAATGAATCATAAAGATGATCTAAATTTTTTTCCACCCATTTTGAAATTCTACTTGCATTTGGACTATCAAATATTACATCATCGTTAAAGATAAACCATCATATTTTCAAAATGAAAAAGATTGTTTCAAAAGATTTTTTTCAAAAAAAACCTATTTGTTTAATTTTTTTGAAATCTTATGATATGTAAAATGTTAGAAACATCAAGACCATCAAGTTCTTAAATTATTTCCATTTGGGTACCTATTTGAATTTTTTTTTAATCATTTGAATTTTTCATTATTTAAAAACTTAATCAAATTGAAATCATCTACATGTCAAAGGTTAGAACATTTATCAATATTTTCAAAATGTTACCATTAAATTTCACATTTCAAGAAAAATTCAACTCTTATTTAAAAAATTTCAAATTTTTTTTTGAAAATGTAAGCTTTGACATGCCTAATTTGAATATTTCAATAGTAATAATAATTAAGCTAATTTTTTATAATTTTTGAATTCATGATTTCAAAAAAATTTGTTAATAATGTTCCTTGGTTGTCATTTGTTATTTTCATGATTGTTTGCTCACATTTAAGTGTGTTTAAATGTTTTACACTTACACATTATAGTTATTCATAATGTTTCCATTGCAATCAATGTTTTTATTTTAAAATGCAAAAGGGTGAAAACATAATTAAATGTTCAATTTGAATTGTCATTATTGCAATTTTTTTGGATTATAAATGAACTTAATATGTAATTTGATATCAAACATTAGCATTATCAAATTTTTAATTATCCATGTTGTAATAGACTTTAGTAAAAATCATATAAAAATTTATGAATGAATTTTAATAAGAAAATGGAATCATAAGGGACTTTTGAAATGATGGCATTATGTTCATCACACATAGTTCAAAGTGAAAAATGTGAGCTCAAAAAATAATATGTCATAATACTGCCAATATAAAAAATTTAAAATTGGCCACGGTCAAATGAGGAATTTAAAAATAAAATGCATTGAAACTTTCCCAATCTAATAAATCTTCAGTTAAAATAAAATATATTTGCCATTTTTTTCATCATTTTTTTCCATTTCACATTAAAATCTTTATAATTTCAAATGAATTTTTTGACTATTCACATGTTTAAGGATAATATAAGGTGGCCTATCAATATTTGTGACAAAATAAAGGATAATTACAGGATTCATTGCTTCATAATAATTATTGTTAATGTAAGATGTGTAGTTTCTAAAGTCTTAAAACTATGTCACCTGCATGCATTTACCCAAATATTATGTATTAAACAATTCAACAAATGATAATTTTCATATGCACACATTGAACACTTTTGAACCACAAATCAACACCCAAAATAACATAACATGTTTAAAATAATTTAATGATTGTCCTAAACATTCTACTTTTAAATTTGGTTGTTGTTGTACCTATAATGAAAAAAAACATAAGCATGAATTTCAAATATGTAAAATAGCATATCTAAACACAAATTTTAAAAATATGAAAGTTTACTCAAATTCAATCCAAGACATCATTGGCAAAATAAAGTTGAAATTTTTTTAAAAGAACTATTAAATGACACAACATATATGCATCTGAAATTACAAGGATTACTACTTGCAAAGGAAGGTAGTTCGTCAATTGAAATTTCTATATGTAATTCTTGTCGTAATTGTTTATTCAACAATAAAATGCAAAAACTTGCATTAGCTAATGGATTATGGATTTAAATCACACCCAACTCATTGCCAAAATTGATGATAGTAAGAAGTTTTAACTGTGCATAATTGTTGCCAAACCATATTAATTAAATTAAGGTATTCAAACAAAGGGGGAAGAAAGGCCAACATGCATTAAAAAGAAATGTAATTAGTTTTTCACAAGATCTTGAAAGTGTTGGTAAACTTTTAGACATAATTCCAATGTCTTAGTTCATTTTGTTGGCAACACCCATCCCCCCATAGAATTTGTAAAATTGTGCAAACTTCTATATGAACAAAAACTTGCCATATCTACATGGTTCAACTGGTTGAAATCTAATTATGTTGGGTATAAAGATACAATAATGGATACATATATTATAGATCCTTACCTCACAATAACATACCAAAATTGATATTAAGGTCAATATCTCAATCATCAAATATTTATCTTGCAAATGCAAAACATCATTCAAACATAACAAATTTACTCATTTTCAAAACACCATCTATTTCCATTCTTTGTATTTAACATAATACAACGTATACAAATACATCTTGGGGCAAAACTAATAGTATCAAATCATCAAACATGAGTGAAAGAGACCTTTTGAAAAAATTACAAACCACAAATTTTGATGACATCTTTAAAAACCTCAAAAATATACAAGGGTATCCAAACATACTCATTTTATTATGACATCTAAAAGTTTCTAGTAAGCATGTTATGGCTTCTAATAGTAATTAAACAATGTAAAAAAACCAAATATTTAGTATGATAAATTTCATTGAACACTTAGTTTATTTTCACTTTAAATCCAACATTTGTCCATCACCCTTTAGTTGTTCTTTTTATTGGGCAAAACAGTAATCTTGATTTATTTTATGGCACCAAAATGTTAACAAAGAATGAAAGGAGAAATAACCATGAGATGCATGACATGGGGAAAGGAATTGGGAAGCAAAAGCATGGTCGAAATTCAAAGGGGAAATGACGCACTCCCAAGTCACGGGGTGAAACCCACTTGAGGGTCTCACAAAGTCAAGTTGCGAAACTTGAGACTTGGAGGCACACTCCCGGCTTCCAACTCTAGAAAGGGGTAGAGGGTCGAGTTGGGAGCCCAGGGATTAGACTAGGAAGAGGTATTAGTTGATCAAGCTTGAATCTGCATCAAAACAAAACCACCCAAGTGGTTAGATCACTTTCCGGGACACCCTTTGGTGTTGGGACAAGCCACGGGCACTTCGGACCACAAAACTCACCACAACCCGGACTCGGGGGATGCCACCACCATCCTCCATATAGTATACTCTGCGATGCTTCGCCGCACTTACATCCAAGTGGCTCTTTTTCCCAAGACTCCCAAATTGGAGTCCCAAAATCCAACCAAGTGTCCCGATTTTGGACTCCCGGGACTTTGAGAGGTCATAGCTCCTCGCCCTGACCCCTGATTGTGACAAGGTCTAAATCGAAGTTGTAGCTTTTGTTGAGATCTTTTCAACGACGTATTGCACTTTTGAATCGGACATCGAAAGCTGGTCGATTCTTGACTTTTAGTGGTCGGGAGTCAAACTGCCAGTTTGACTCCCGACCCTTCTTTTGCCCATAACTTGGGCTACAAATGTCCAAATCGAAAATGCGAGGGCATTTTCAATATTTACGTTTCAAAACCTTTTCAATGACACCAAGAACACTTTAATGCAAGGTGTTTTGGGTCCTGCTATTGAGCTCTGAACATTCGGGAGTCCCGGAGGACTCCAAATCCCCACTTTTTCTAAGTGTTGGGCTTCACCCCCACACTTGGCCAAGTTAGGGTTGCGACAAGAAAGGTATAGATGTAGTGGTGACCACAAAGGCAAATGTGAAGATATGGGTTCGAGGTCCAACAAATGACTATGAATTGATAGTTGTAGCAAAAAAGGGGAAGAAGAGGGCAAAAGCTATGGAGCACCATATAATGCAAAAGGTTAATTTAAAGGTGAAGGATATTATTGTAATGCATAGTTCTTCATGGCATATTGGTGGTTGTCCTTGATACATTCGTTATCAGATATTTTGATAATAATGTAAAATGTGTTGTGGCATTTTTCAGTATTCTTTTACCACAAGTTTGCACTCTTGATTGCTATGACTCTAAACTTGTAAGTTGTAATGCTATAATGCATATAGCTTAATGGATGTAATTGGATATACCAAAAGTTTTTTATAGTAAAGTTTTTTTGCAATGCTAAAGTCTTACAATGTGCTGCAACCTCTTTATTGGATTACACATTTTGGTAATTACACTCCATTAGTACCACCAAAAAATAGAGGTTTTTTCACCATTAGCAATGAGTTATGCTTAAATGGTATAACATCAGAGTTGCCAAAATTGTAATATTTAACATTTTTTGTTTTTTTATAATTATTGGGACTTGATGTAAGAATAGATTGCCATTAAACTTTGTGATCATAACTTTTATATCCTATATTATTTTATTGTAAGTTCTTGATAATGTACTTGATCATTATTGCAGAGGTCTTCATTTACACAAAATCTGACCCTATAAGCACATGTGGTTACAAAGTTTAAATTTAGACAGCCAAGGGTTTTGATGAGATTGCCCTAGGGATTTGAATGGGGGATTACAATGTGTTCCTATACCTATTTCAACCAGTCTAGGAAACATGGCTCTACCTTGTCCTTTCACATACATATTGAGAAATATTTCCAATCATAATGTGGGGAATGGGTGTGACATTTCACATTTTTTCTGCAAAAAGGTCTTGTTTGGATTGTCAACACAATTGTGTCAAAATGCCTAACAATTGTAATTGTGCTCAATGTGGCGGTGGGGAATGTGCATATACTCAAAATGGATTGCTCAAAAAATACTACATTAACAAGGTAATCCAAGTTGTTTAATATGTATTTTGAAATTACTAATTATTTGAACTTGATGTGTTACATCTTGAGTGTATTATCTAGGTCACTAGTGTATAAGAAATTATGTGCGTTATAAGAACCATTGTTATGTGCGTTACTTTAGTGCATGGGGTTGGCTACAATAGAAGACATCAACTTTTGTCCATGGGGGAATTGTATCATGGTTATAAATTGTCAAGATGTCAAACATTGTAAAGGCCATATTGTGTGAAATTTCATTGAGTGCCAATAACATTGTAATTGCAAATTAAATTATGGCAATAAAATTGTGCAACAAGGGACGAAAAAAATTTCACGCCTCCTAAAATTTCCTTTTTTTTTCTAGGCTTCAATGACCTAGCACCCACTAGTACAACGATCCAAAAATCTGTTTGAGGGTTTTTTGGATGGGATGAAACCCAACTCAACCTCAAGATAGGGTTTAAGGTTCAAAAATTTATTTTGTCTCACACACCTTGACCTTCAACAGTTAGTTTTTTCTCCTTCTCCCACCCCTTCCCTACATACCACTTACCTCTTGCTTTTCCTTACTTTCCTCTTTCTCCCATCCTTTTCTCGTTCATATTTTTTTCTTTGGGACCTTCATTTATTCTTTCTTTGGTTTTCTTTCTTCTGTCTTTATTTCTTTTTTGTTTTCTATTTTGTGTACCTTTGTTTGAGGTCTTTGTGATTTCATTGTTTTTTTCTCTTTTCAATTTTTAATGTGTCTTTATTTGAGGTTTTTGTGATCTCTTTGTTCTTTTTGGTTTTGATTTGTGTGTGTCTGTGTGTATGTTTTGAATTTTGTGTGTGTGGAGCTATGGAAGAAGAGGATAAGAGCAACAAGAAAGGGAGGACAAAGACAAAGAGGAAGAACAACATGAAAAGCAACTAGAAAGCAACTTGAAAAAGAGAGAGACAGAGAGGAAGAGCAACATCAAGAGCAATCACAAGAAGTGACTCTTCTGAAGTCAAGCCCCTCCAAACCAATAATGGTGGTAGAGGTTTGTTGTCATTGCCATGTGCTTTTTGTTGTAGTAAGGGTTTGCTACCTTCATTAAAAAAAATTGTTCTTTTTAAAATATATATTTTTTAAATTTATTTCTCTTATTCCTTTTTTTGCTTTTAGTTTTTTTCTTGTCATTTTGTTGGTTTTTCTAATACTATTTTTTTGGCATTTCTATTTGTTTAAGTGTTTTTTTTTCCTCCCTTTTGCTTTATTTTTTGTATTTTTTTCAATAATTTCTTTTAGTTCTGGTTTTATATCTTTTTTCAAAAATTATACCATTTTTCAATTTTGTTTCTATTTTTTTTTTCTCGGTTTTAAAGTTTCTGTTTTGTTGGATTTTTTCCTCTTAAAAAAAAAACCAACTTAATTTTACTTACTTATTTACAATTTTAGTTTTATATTTCTCATTTTCATTTTCTGTAAATTTTTTCAAAATCTACCTTTTCCGTTTCCTCTTTTTTTTTTTTGGTTTTTTTAATATGTTTTTTTTGGGATTTTATAGTTTTTTTTTTCATGGGGTTTTTAAAGATATTTTCCCCTTGGTTTTCTTGTTTTCTATTTTTTCTTTTTATACTTTGAAAAATCTTGGTTTTATATTTCTTATTTTATTTATGGTTTTCATTTTCTACAATGTTTGTAAAAAATATTTTGTTGTTTTTATTTTTTCTTTTTATTCTAAATGGTTGTTTAATCAATTTGGGGGTTTAAGTTTTTTTGTTAATGTAGTTTCTTTTTCTTCTTTTTGTAATTTTTGTTAGTTGTAATTTTTGAAATTTTTTTTTTAATTTTTTTATTGTTGGGTGTCTTTTTTATTTTCTTTTGGTTTTTTCAATATATAACCCAATTGATCTTTAATGTATGAACCATAATGGAAGGAAGATCATGAAATTGAACCCATTGGACTAGAACTTGATGCTTTCCATAATTAAATGATAAATCTGAGAATTAATTTGTGTTTGACACACAAAGGATTTGATTTAAAGATTGATTCATTCATATTTTTTACAATTACTATAACCTTTATTTTTTACAAATAGGGTTTTTAATTAAAAATTATGGAAATCAACAAAATATGAATATAAAGGCACATTATGAGTACTTCTTGCTGGAGAATTATCCATTGAATAGTTTTGATACCAACTCATAGGTTATAATAAGTCTAAACAATGTAAATACGAACACAAAGTTTTATGAACCTAGTTGGCCCATTTCAAATCTAAGAACTTCACAACATTATTTGATGATTGGTTGTTTACGAAGGGTTTAGCACACCCCCCCCCCCCCCCCCAAACCAATTGTTTTATGACAATCATAATATTGTGAATGCCCTTGTGGTACAAGTTGGAAGAATTAATGTTCGTTTCAAAAACCACAACATAGATCCTAACCCTTTTATTTTTCAACATTCCATTATATTGTGGTGTTCATTTTTATAAATTTTTAGCAACATCCCAACATAAATGCAACAAATAGAACATAATACAAAACTTCCTGAATAATTAACACAAATGAAGAGGGGTAAAAATAGGCTAATAGGAGCCAATGGCAACGTCTTGAGTCATTATGACTAGTCCTAAAAAGTTCATGTGGCAGTATAGGATTGTATAAAATGTCTTAAAGTGATGCTCAACAACAATGTTTGACCAATGCTTTTACAATGTTTCATTATGTTGAAAAGCATTGGTTATGGGCTTTAAAATGTGCTAGAAAGGTATTCTATATTTATTGATTACCTTTCAAACTTTACTACATGTTAAATTAGCATATTAGAAAGGGCTTCACATAAATACAACATATACTTTCAACATTAATTTAATTTAGGAGATTTATGAACATCAAAACCAAGGACTCGTTACACCAAAATTGGCTCCTACTAGCTTGGTTTCCCATGAAAGGGATATTGGAATAGACAAAAAAGAAATGGGGAATACATGATAACAAAAACACGAAATATAGCCATTGCTTTCTAAGTAGGAAAAGGGCAACCTTAGATGCCTTGTCATGTATTTTGTGTGAAGCATTTAAAATTCATGCCTTGCCCATATAATTAATAAAACTTCAATTATAAAGCACCTTATAATACGTATATTATGCTAATAAAGTATCTTTCCACTTCACAAACCAAACCTAAACATGATGGATGTTGGACCATCGGTATGCACTTATTATTTTTTATGTATTTCACAGAATTAAGGTAAAAAGATTCTTTATCATATTTTTACTTTGTAAATATGGTCACATAATATATGTACCACACAACATCAATTCATACGTTTGATAACTTGGAGTCATAAAACATTTCCAAATTGGACTATTGCATTAGTTTCTTATTCAACTAGTGGGTGCCCGTGCCCTTCGGACACCGTGAAGTCCCCCGAAAACATTTTCTTTAACCTCTTCCCTCTTATCCGTCCCCCCCCCCCCCCACCCCTTCCTCGCCTGTCCCCCCCCCCCTCTGGCACGCCCCACTCCCCCCCCACCCCTGCTGATAGACAGTTACTTTCTTCCTTTAATAGCCAGCTGGCAGGCAGTTACTTTCTTCCTTTAATAGCCGATTTTGCCATAGAAACTGTGACAGGGTTGTGCAAAACAGATAACCATGTAACAGACAGACACCACCACTGTAGCTTTAATATATATGATAGTAGTACCCACCAAGTGCCTAGTAAACCCAATTTACCTACATTACATAGTGACAACTTACATTCCCTACCTACTAACCTATAAATGTGGATCCTATGTACCTAGGATAATGGTGAGCTTTCTTACATAGAAGCCCTGAGCAAGCTCATGCAAAATCAAGTCATGTTCACATGCACCAAAATGCCATGTGCTAGTGGGTGCCCGTGGCCGAAGGCCACTGTGAAGCCCCTGTGTGAAATCCAGGTCCCAAAATTGAGATCCCACATCCTAAAAATCACATCCTAAAAACCATTATTAGTCCTGGGCAGTTTAGGGCGGGAAAAAAAAAAGAAAAAAAAACCCTCCCTGGCCCTTCCCACCATGTCCTGAACTCCATAATAAGTCCTGGGCAGTTTAGGGCGGAAAAAAAAAAAAAAAAAAAAAAAACCCTCCCTGGGGGAGGCCCTTCCCACCATGTCTTGAAATCCATAATAAGTCCTGGGCAATTTAGGGTTTTGATCAAGAACCCGTCGTTTGGCGCTCTCAAGGCTCTATCCGACTTGTCTCGATCAAGAAACAAAACCGTTCAAGAAACAAAACCGTCGGTCAAGAAACAAAACCGTTCAAGAAACAAAACCATCGGTCAAGAAACAAAACCGTTCAAGAAACAAAACCGTCGGTCAAGAAACAAAATCGTTCAAGAAACAAAACCATCGGTCAAGAAACAAAACCGTTCAAGAAACAAAACCGTCGGTCAATAAACAAAACCGTTATTTGTTTCGATCAAGAAACAAAACTGTTCAAGAAACAAAACCGTGCCCTGCCCTGCCACGAATTTTTTTGGAATTTTTCTTCCAGGCACTGCCCACCCGATTCTGCCATAGAATCTGTGACAGGGTTGTGCAGAACGCACAACCCTGTCACAGACAAACACCACACTTTAGCTTCTTCTCTAGTGGGTGCCCGTGGTCGAAGGCCATTGTGAAGCCCCTGTGTGAAATCCAGGTCCCAACATTGAGATCCCACATCCTGAAAATCACGTCCTAAAAGCCATAATAAGTCCTGGGCAGTTTAGGGCGGAAAAAAAAAAAAAACCCTCCCTGGCCCTTCCCACCATGTCCTGAAATCCATAATAAGTCCTGGGCAGTTTAGGGCGAAAAAAAAAAAAAAAAAAAAAAAAAAAAAACCCTCCCTGGCCCCCCCCACCCCTTCCCCGCCCGCCCCCCATCCCACCCCCACCCCTGCTCCCCCCCCCCCCTCTCCCCCCCTGCTGGCCCACACAGTTCTGCCATAGAAACTGTGACAGGGTTGTGCAGAACAGACAACCCTGTAACAGACAGACACCACCACTGTAGCTTTAATATATAAGATTGAATTAGTCTTTAAGGGAGTTCTCACACTACAGTTGGTTTTCACTTACATTCACATTTGTTGACGTTTCTTGTGTTCTTCATTAAATCAATCTATTTGAAAACATAATTGAAAGAATACTCAAGTTCGTGTATTAACACGCAAACATCCATGCATGCAAAATGTAATAGGTGATCATATCTTCCATGTAATCAAAGCACATGATTTGACACAACATTTTTTCAACTCAAGTTTCGTTTCAAAAAGAGAAAATGTGGAAGATGATTTTTTATAAATCTTTCACAATGGGAGAAATGTGTGCAAGAAAAGGTGCAAGTAACTAAACATCAACCGTAGGAGACTATGAATGTTGGTGGAGTAATACCCAACATTGGTACCAATTTTAATAATATATCTTACTTCCCACCATACTGTAGGTTTAGACTTAATCTATATCAAAAATCATTTTTCGAATGTTTTGCATTAGTGGGTATAACACTAATGTATTTAGAAAGCTTGTTGCATGTTTAAAAAACTTGGTTTTGATTGTACATGCATCAATTACCATCAATTTGAAGTGATGGGAGGACCAAGTTAGAGGAACAACGTAATCCATTTTTTTGCAACCTAAGTGTGATTCTAATTAACGTAGTTTTTGCAAGTGCAAGACAAAATTGTCAAATGACATTCATTTTAAAGTTTTGAACTTCAATACATACACAATTGATAGGTATGAACAATCCTTAAAAATATGGGAGTTATGTAATTTTAGGGTAAAACTAAAGCTGTAATTCTAATGGTAATTAGTGGATGGACATTGGTTTGTTTTTCAATTTTATGATACTTCCTAAGGACTTGGCTATAGTTATAAAATGTTGTAATGAAAGAAAGATCTCAAGTTTTTTTTCCCCGAATCCAATGAAGTTTATTGCCTATGGAATTTTTTCTTATGTGAAAGAAATGGACTTTCAAATCAAGGGTTAGGGTTGCTTTTTGGTCCAACTTACCATGCACTTACCAAATTTAATATGGGTAGTTATAATAATTCATGTAAGCAATGCTTAATTTGTATTCGCATATAACCACATCCATTGCCTCAATTTGTTGTCGGTACAAAAACCAATATGCATTTTGATTGCAACACAAGCCATATTCAAAGATCATTAAAATTGTAAGATTTTGTGTGCGGCTCCCATGTCCTATTGCTTTCAACTAGCATGAAGCATACTGTGTTTATGATAAAATCATGGCCTCCTTACATTGATATCTTTGGAAATGAATCCAATGACCATAAACATTGCATGCAAGATTTACTATGTTATCAAGATATCTATGCAATCAAAGTGGATGATTCAACACAAAAGTGTTTTTCCCAATTAGGTGCAAGTTACAAAAGAATGTGTAAAAGATTTTTTATGTGTCCCTCACAATGATAGGATTTCATGTAAAAAGAAGTAAATAAACATTGAGAATCCTATGAAAGTTCCACGATCAATGTAGTCCTATCACTCACTTGCATCAATTTTATTGCAACATATTTTGTTGGTTGCCACCTTGTCATAGATTTCAACCATGGTAAAAAATACATATCAAATGTATTGCACCAATGGGTATAGTAAAAGTATGTTAGAAAAGTTTATCCCATGCAAGAAAGTTTGATTTTGATCGTACACACAAACCAATTGCCATCACCTTGCATTGATCGGATATTATAGTATGGATAGCTTGAGTAATTCGCATGTGTAATTCGCATGTGTATTGAATTTTTTTTACATACAACCAAATTCGTCTTGTATTTTGTTATTGAAATATGAACTATCATTTGATTTAATATCAAAAAGTAGATTGTAAATTGCATAAAAATATTTTAAAACTTGTGATTTCAAATAACACATTCATAATACTTATAGGTAGAATACACTTGCAAATACACACAAAGGAACCAACAATGTTATTTTATAAAAGGACTTTGAATCCTTTTGAATTTTTTTTTAAATTTATCGTATTGAAGAAATTTTGAGTGAAATCTTGTGTAACTTGTTATTGAAAATACATATAGTTCCCCCAAAAATCATATGTTTTTGTATTAATAAATTTTCAATAAATATGAATTTGTCAAAATGTGTAAAATTTGATAAAGTTTGTCCAAAAAATTTATCATAGTTTTAAATCACACCCATTTGTGTTAAATAATTTAGGTTTTTTAAATTTCTTGTATTACAAAACACAATTTTTATTTGTATGGCGTGCACATTACACCCATTTACATGTGGTAAAGGATGCTTGAAAATTTCAAATTTGAAAAATATTTTGAATTTATAAAAACTTCAAATTCCATTTTTTAAATTGTGAGTGATTTTTTAATGTGGGTAATAAGTTATTACTATAATTTCTTTTACCATCATAATTATTTTTTTGAAAGATTCCTTTGTTAATTCATTTGTTAAACTAACGCATTTGACATAACTATTATTCAAGTTTAAATTTATGTTTCATTATAACCAAAACTCAATATTAATTTCAATGGAATTTTAATTTGAATTCCTCAATATTCAAATTAATTATTTAGCATAATTTGGAATATTAACATAACTTTGCAATGTCATGAAAAAACATATGTAAATAAAATTCACAACTTTCATCGCTATTTGGCGCGGGTTTTACTTCATGGATGTGTATTTGCACCCGAGAGGTTTGTTTTGGGTGGTTTTGGGATTTATTTTGGAACTACCACTGGGCTATTTAGGAGACTACTTAAGGACTTCCTAAAGTAGACCATGGAACCCTATGGGATATGTACATTCGTTAACATAAGGGGCCAATTGGGAGATACCCAATGGATACCTATAAGGTTACATAAGGGGTTACTTGGGAACTACTTATGGAATTACATAAGGGTTACCTAGGGGATTATTTGGGATACTACATAAAAGGGTTATCCATGAGGTTACATGACGTTCTCCCAAGCTCCTTGATAGACTCAAATGTGAATCTAATGTGAAAACAACAGAAGAATAAAGAGTTGGGGCACACTCCCTATCTCATAACACTTTGGGGGTAGAGGGACGTGCTGGAACTTCAAGATGGGACTAGGAAGAATAACAAGCAATTAATCACTCACACAGACTTGCACATGACTAATGTTGAGGGAATTCACGTACTTCGCAGCAAGAGCAAGCACAGCAACGTGATCACACACAGCATAGCAGCATAGAAATGGAAGAGTACACAATCACTTCCAACCTTAGCAGATAGAGTCTCTAAGCTTATATACCCTACTGCTGCTACCACACAATTGTGGCTAAGGTCCTACCAGCCTGGCTATGCTGTCGTCTAGCTCTACGGTTGAGTCTTGGGCACGTGGTCGAGTCCTCAAGCTGACTGGAGCTTTATGACTCTCAACACTCCCACGCAGGCAGCTTGACTCATGCTCTCTTTACACATCAGTCACATATGCCCAGACCTGCACAACATGCCTTGAACTTCACAGGTGACAAAACCTTTGTCATGAAGTTAGCAAGCATGTCCTCCGTCTTGCAGTACTGGAAGGCAACCTCCTTCCTTGTGACCCTGTCACGCACAAAGTGATGCATGACATCAATGTGCTTCGTCCTGGTTGAAGCAATGGGATGCTTCAACAGCTTGATGGCTCCTTGGTTGTCACAGTTGATCAGGATGCACTCCTCTGGATACTCCAGATCAGCCATTAGCTTCCGAAGCCAAAGGGCTTCCTTTGTCGCAGCTGCTGCTGCCATGTACTCCGCTTCTGACGTGGATGCTGCAGTGGTTGGCTGCAGCCTGCTGTTCCAGCTCACAACTCCTCCATTGAGCAGAAACACATATCCAGTCGTAGACCTCCTGCTGTCGAGGTCACCAGCAAAATCAGAGTCATAGTAACCAACCAGACCTGTGCTCCCTTTTCTGCTTCCTGTGCTCCCAAATTTAATTCCCACAGAAGCATTACCAGCAACGTAGCGTAGTACAGCTCTTGCAGTCTTCCAATGCTCCATACTTGGTGCAGACATATACCGAGCAAGAACTCCCACGGCATGTGCAATGTCAAGACGTGTGCACACTGCCAGATACAGCATGCTGCCCACCAGTTCACCGTATGGATACTGCGTCTTGTTGAGGACTTCATCTTCCTTGGCCTTCACAAGGTTGATGCCGAGTGCCAGAGGTGTGGACTTGGTCTTCGCCTTAGAAAGACCAAACTTGAC
Organism: Sphagnum tenellum; assembly: GCA_963921925.1. Lineage (NCBI taxonomy): Eukaryota > Viridiplantae > Streptophyta > Sphagnopsida > Sphagnales > Sphagnaceae > Sphagnum > Sphagnum tenellum. The sequence continues at coordinate 29,543,326 of OY998143.1, forward strand.
AACAAGCTTCTTAACCATCTGCTCCTGACTGATCTTGATAACCTGAGCACGCCTGCTGCGCTCAATGACCATGCCAAGGAACCACTTGGCCTCCCCAAGATCACGAACATAAAATGCCTGTTGCAATGCACTCTTTGTCTCTTCCAGGCAGTCCTTTTGCCTTGCAGCAATGATAATATCATCAACGTAAACAAGCAGCCACACCTGCTTCTCTCCATGAACAAACAACCCTAGATCTGCACTTGATGCAGTGAAGCCCAACGACTCCAGCTCCTTGGTGAGCCAAATGTGCCACATGCGAGGTGCCTGACGCAGTCTGTACAACGCTTCGATCAGTTTGCAGGCAACTCCACGCTTCCCATCTTCATACCCAGGTGGTTGCTCAATATATATTTCTTCCTCCAGCTCACCATAGAGGAAGGCAGTCTTCACATCCAGGTGATGCAGCTCCAGATCTTCAGCAGCAACCACAGCTAGCAGTGCACGGAATGTCACATGCTTACTTGCAGGCGCAAAGACCTCAGTGAAGTCAACTCCTTCCTGCTGCAAGAATCCCTTTGCTACCAGCCTCGCCTTGTAACGTTCTATGTTGCCCTTGCCATCATGCTTCACCTTGAAGACCCACTTCACAGGAATAGGCTTCACACCTTTTGGCAGCTCCTCCAACAACTAGGTGTTGTTGGCATGCAGTGACGCAATCTCTTCATCCATGGCCCTGCGCCATTGATTTGCATTGGGCGCCCTCAGCGCCTCTTCATAGCTGTTAGGTTCTTCCTTTTCATTCTGCACACTGGCAACGTGTGCCTTGTAGAAGTCTGGCTGCTGTCTTTCCCTCACCAGATATCTTGGGGCTGGCACCTGCTGCTGCTCCACTGCAACTGCCTTGTCCTTTGCCTCCTTGATGTCTGCATCATCCTCTATCTCCTCTAGCTGCAGCTTGGGAGCATCCTTTAGATCATCATCTTCATCCTTTGGAAAGTAGCCAACTTCACCTTGTGATGAACCCCCTTGGAACACCACCTCTCTGCTGACAGTGACCTTCAACGTGTCGTCAAGCAGAATTATGTAAGCCTTAGAGCCTGGTTCATAGCCAACAAAGATGCCCTTCTTGCTGACCGGCTCCAGCTTGTGCCTGAGCTGCTTTGGCACCAGTGCATATGCAATGCACCCAAACACACGCATCCCACTCACATCAAGTGCAGCTCCAGTGAAGAGCTCCCACAGCGTCTTCTGCTCTGAACTAATAGGAGACCTGTTGCGTATGTAGTTTGCAGTCAGTACAGCTTCACTCCACAAGCTGTCCTCCCTCTGACTGTCATTCAGCATGGCTCGAACACGCTCCATCAGCGTCCTGTTCAGCCTTTCTGCAGCACCATTCTGCTGCGGAGTGTATGGTGCTGTTGTCTCATGGCGTATGTTGTTGCTGGCGAAGAACTTCTTCAACTCAGCGTTTACATACTCACCACCTCGGTCGCTGCGTACCGCCTTGACCTTCTTGCCTGACTGCTTCTCAAGCAAGGCAACAACCTTCTGCACAGCTTCTGCTACCTCAGACTTCAACGCCAAAGGATAAACAATAGAAAGCTTGCTGTAATCGTCAAGAAATGTAGCAAAGTATCTCTTCCCTCTCTTCACCACAACGCGCATAGGACCGCACACATCCATGTGCAACAGCTCACAAGGATGACTACTGCTAGAAGATGAAGCAGCAAATGGCAAACGATGCTGCTTGGCCAACACACACGGCTTGCAGGTCACACCTGATGCAGTACGCAGCTCCTCTTGCTGCAACTGAATGCCTTTGACCATCTTCTCAGCCACCAGACGCTCCAGATTGCCATAGCTCAGATGACCAAACCTCCGGTGCCAGAGCTCTGCAGTCTCCTGCGTCTTTGCCAACATGACCTGCTGGCCATGCTCCTAGTCCACAACATAAATCCCTCCATCCACAGAGATGCCCACCATGCAGACCTTCCCGTTCATATGCACTTCGCAGCGTCCACCCTTGAACAGGAACTCAGCTCCCACGCGCTCAGCAACCCTCACACTGAACAGACTCGCAAAAGCACGAGGAACGTGTAACACCTCTCTCAACAAGACCTCCTTTGTACTGCCACCAACCTTGCATTGAAGACGCACATCGCCCTTCCCAACGCCCTCAAGCACCTGGCCATTGAAGCCCTCCACCTTCACCGGTTTATCCAGCTTCTTGTAGCCCTCCAGCATCTGCACCTCAGGGGTAAGATGCGTATCACTGCCTGAGTCAATCACCCATCCTTGGTGTTTGCTCCTGCTTGCAGCGAATGCAACAGCCTTCTCCTTGCTGCTGCCACTGGTGCTTGCTCCTCCTTGGTTTCTGCAGTACTTTGCAATGTGGCCCTCCTTGCCACACTTGTAGCAGGTCACCTTCCTGTACCCGCCCTCTTTCCAACGACGTATTGCACTCCCAAATTGGACATCGGGAGCTGGTCGATTCCCGACTTTTAGTGGTCGGGAGTCAAACTGCCAGTTTGACTCCCGGCCCTTCTTTTGCCCATAACTTGGGCTACAAATGTCCAAATCGAGAATGCGAGGGCATTTTCGACATTTACGTTTCAAGAAATTTTTAACGACACCAAGAACACTTCAATGCAAGGTGTTTTGCCCCTTGCTGTTGAGCTCTGAACATTCGGGAGTCCTGGAGGACTCCAAATCCCCACTTTTTCCAAGTGTTGGGCTTCACCCCCACACTTGGCCAAAGTAGGGTTGCGACAGATTGATGGTAAAGTGTTACATATCAGCTTCAAATCTTCTCACTTTATCAATTTGTTTTGATTGTATCTAAATTGCATGTGATTACATATTTAATGGGAGTTGCTGTGATAGGTCAATTTCATTGTTGCAAGTTCACATAACATGATAAGTGGTGGGGGCACAAGACCTAGTGACATATTCACAACCTCTCATGGGAAGACAATCAAAGTTTATGTTGAGAGCTAGACACTTCCCGACGGAAGTTGTGAAAGTGTAATTCTTTTTTAACCCTTAAAGATATTCCCTTACCAGTAGCATGTTATACTCATTAAGTTGTGGTGGTGATGGCACTTTTTAGAGGCTATTAATGCTTAATGTAGACTTGCACTTGGAGCTCTTGCCTATGCTGGTCAACCCACAGTTGACAAGGTCTGTCCTTCTTGTTTCCCACCCATCCATGAATCCTCCTTCTCCTCTTACTTGATTTGGTTAGCTTCGATTTCTTTTACCCATTTCAACCCATTATTTTTTTCTTGGTGATAAAAAAAGATTTGTTATCTAGGGCTCGAAAAAATTTCTTGTTGAGAATTAACATTCTTGTTTATAAAACAAAACAAAGTTTCATAATGATTTTCCTTTTGGAGTAATCTTTTCATGTTTTTTAAAACTTTGGATTGACACCTTTTGAAGAGTTGCATGGCCTTATAGACCTCTTGATCAATCTTGGTCAAGGTCTGTGCGAATCAATTGACATTCAAAAGGTGTGGATGATTGTAAACTCCATCCATTAGTGATAACAAATGCTTAGGAGCTCTGTGTTGTATTTAATGGATACATGTGATATCTTACAACTTTTTAAAAATAGATTCAACGAAGGGTCTTGCAAACACATTACATTTTTGCCCAATTCAAGGAAAACCTAAAATACTCTCCTACTACCATAACATACTCTTGTGAACTTTAGCTTTTGGTCATGGCAACAATGCTAATGTTTTGTTGACTTCCATCTCAGACACAAATCATACCAAAATATAAGATGATAAATTGAAAAGGAGAAAGTCAAGTAAACATAATAGGAGCTTGACAACTACAACATGTGGGGAGTGTGGATTACCTAACAAGTTTCAAGTGCAACCTCATCCAACTCCTTGGCAACTGCTTGAGCAACTTCTAGCTACTTCCTCAACACGAGCAGTACACTTTTTCGAATGTAAAAGCTCTTCTTAGAGACCTCGTGGTGTAGCTTCGGTTAATTCAAGCTCTTCCTCCATTTGCAAGTCTTTGGTCAACATTTCCTGGAAGACATTCATGTCAACTTTTAAGGTTATAACCACATCTACCTCTTGTTTCAACTCCCACCTTAGTGGTTTCATCTACATCCTTGCATCACATCACCATGGGTTGTTTCAGCTCAAATAGTTTGTTGGTGTTGAAAGCACTCAAAACCCTAGAATGCTACTAAAATAGGAATAGGTAAAGATGGGCAATGGCGTAAAAAGAAAAAAAAATGTTCAACAAAGTAATGGTCAAAATGTGTAATTACTGTTTATACATAGGGTTGCAGCAAAACATTTTTAGGGCTTAAAACCCCCACCAATCCAAGTCTTAAAATCTCATTTGAGATTAAGGTGACGTGGCTTTAAGAACGACCAATATTTTTGGAAAACACTCAAGGCCTCCTCTTCAAATAAATAAGAAAAATTTAACAACTTACACTTTTGGGTTGGGTTGGGGGGTGGGGGGCATATTTCTTTAGTGCTAAACACCATTTTAAATTCAAATTTATTTTGATGGGTCTCAACACTCTAAAACCAATACAATGTAACAACAAATTTTGATTAATATCACTCACCAGATACAAAATATGTAGACCTATGGTCATTACATACACTTTCGTGAGTGCTAAAGTTTTTGTTTATATTTGACAATTTGAATCAACCTCAAAATAGACTTGAGAAATGGCCTCCATAATAGCTTATTGACATATCAAATCTAAAAACGTAAAAACAACCAACATAAAAAAGGGGAAACCTAACTCTAAAAGATAAATAAGACTAATGTACAATATTAATGATAATAAAGGTCAAATACACATTCAAGGACCTTCCACAACAACATGTACATTGTTGATCAACCACGTTGTAACACCCCCACCAAATTTATTAGCTCCCAACAACGATTACATGGTAATGTCAAAATTGAACTCATTTAAATTGAAGGAAAAATTAACAAAAAATAAAAAATTATTGTATAATGTCATATTTCCAACAAAGAAAGCATGCATTCTGGCTTTTCATTACTCCTACATCCATTATCTCTAATAAATAATCGCAATTAATCCTTTTTTTAAAAATATATGAAACTATTATGAAAATTTTCCCTATTATATTCGCAAAAATGAACTATTGTTGTCATCAATGTCCCCATGCAATCTACAAGTAACAAACACTTTCGGAGGTGGATTATGGATTAGATCATCAAGTTTTAGAAAACATCCTATGTTTATAGGGTGATATAGTGTCATGGAACGTCCATTATAGCCATCTTGTGTGCAAGACTCCACATATGCATAGACGATAACATGGTTAACCACCCCAAGGTGAATATGCATAAGTATGTTTGACATTTGTTTTTTATTGTCATAACCAATGAGGATAAGTAACTTGCGTAGGTCCATGATCAAAATGCAATCATTAAGGTTATATTCCCATGCCTTGTCTTCTCGTGAACCTAAAGTTGCAAGGATATGAAATCGAACACGTAAGGGCATGTTCATCATGTTTACAATGTTGATTTTTCCCATCTACAAAAATAAGATTATGAGAATGATAATATTTTGAAACAAATTAACATTACATGGGTACATGTTACAAGATCAGTGTTAATACATGCCCACAACAATTGATAATCAACCCACCACCATCAAAAACATTTGCAATAGAAAAAACAATATACGGACTTTGTTGACAAGCGAGGCTTTTAATAGTGTAGGCAAGGAATAAAGGCTAGATTTGTGGAAGAGTAAGAAAAAGGCAAAACTTAACGTAACAACTTTCAACTTGTTGCACAACATAAACAAACAAATTTCATTAGTAAACTAATTTACAATGGTGCCATTTGTTTTTCATAAACCTAATTACATGTGATACAAATTAATTGATTGGCACTAAGTATATCAACTACTTGCCGAGAGAACCTGTGCATAAATGATTCAATGTGTCAACCACCATGTGTGATCTTTTATATTGCTTTTAGTTACCATGAGGCATGTTTCATTTAAGACAAAAAAATCTTGGCCTATTTACAATGATATTTTTTGAACTAAATTTAGACAATTAGAAATTACTTGCAAAGGTAGAAAAACCTAGGAACATAATTTTAGGTCTTCTTAAAAGATAAGATGTGATGCAAGTACAAGACAAGACATTGCCAAAGGAAAATAACAAAAGTAAAAATTCAAAATTAACTCTTTAACCCATGATGATTTGAGTTTCTTTTTTGTGTGTCATGTTTTGATGTTGCCCACTTGTTTACTAGAGGGTCTACTTATGTTATGAAACATCTACATGGGACTCTAAGGATTACGAAGCACACCACGGGGTATTTAATAAATATTTTTGTTTAGTAACTTTTTTTATTAAAGGACATGTGGGGGTTTAGAAGCGGGGTGGGGGGGGGGGGGGTTTAAGGTTTGTATAGTGACTATTTAGGGAGACACATAAGGAACTATAATGGATATGGAATACCTAAGGAGTATTTAGGAGGTTATTTAAATTATATTAAACAAATCCATGAACACACCTAAAACTTACATGGGAAAGGGAGGGGGGAAGGGGGTTTATTAGCACCTACCTAAAGACACCCTTCGAGTTAACTCATAATTAAAAAATAAATTACATAAAGCCCACACGGGTGCTCCCTATGGTTGATTCATAATCAAGCCTTGTATTCCAAATATAATCTTTAAATCACCCTTGCTTGGCTTGTAGAATTGGAAGACTACATCCATGCCACCAAGGTTGGGTGACATTCGGCCGTGGAACTTGCCCAATCTTACTTGAAGAGCTATGCCTCCACATGGTGGAGGACGGTGAGGCAAGAGGAAGGGAAGAACCATGGTTACACATGGGAATTATTCAAGGAACGCATTGAATTGGAATTCATTCCAAAGAATTCCGACTACATCTCAAGATGCAAACTTTGTGACCTTTTGAATGCAACAAATGACAACTTGTGCCAATATGTGTGAGGGCATATTTTGAATTCATGCTTGAGATTTGGCATATGCATGAGTTAAACCGTGTGTGCGATTTTGCGATGGGGCTTCCAACTTGGGCCAAGTGCAAGCTTGAGGAGAATTGGTTCGCCTCATTATTCGAGGCCATCATGAAAGTGGAAGGCTTTTCGGATGTGGGACAAGGTGAAAAGTTCGGGTTCAAGAAGGAGAACAAATTCCCTCACAAGAAAGCATTCCATGAAGGGGAATGGAATCGAGGGCATGATACTTCAAAGGGGGAAAAACCCAAACAATTTCAAGGCTCAAGTTTCAAACCAAAAGGAAATTTCATCAAGAAGTGGGTTCCTTTAAAAGGGGCCCAACCCAAGGGGGATGCTAGTGGGAAGCCTAAAGGAGTGTGTTAACTGTAATGAAGTGGGGCATTACTCTAAATATTGCCCTAGACCTAAACTGGGGAATGGGGGTTCTAAGGTAATTGCCTTCATCGCCAACCTAGCCCAAGGTCAATGTAATGGTCTGATTTTCTTAAAAGGGAAGGTTTCTAAGCGAGAGGTGTTATGTCTTTTGGACACAAGGGCTTCCCACAACTTCATAACCCAAGAGAGTGCCAAAAGGATGGAGTTCCAGTTGGAGGAGTTCAAGGCACCCATTGAGGTGCATTTTGCGGATGGGGTCCCCCATCCCACCACATTACAAGCAAAAGATGTGCCTCTTCAACTAAGGAATTAGAGAGGAAAGGTGGATTTGTTGGTTTCCATCTTAGGGGGGATGGATTGCATTTTGGGAATAAAATTCATCACCCATAACAATGTGCTCATAGAAGGGCACAATAGGCTAATTAAAATCCCATCCAAGAATGGGGTTGTTCGAATGAAGGCACATGAAGTGTCTAGTGTGGGTTTAGGGTGGATGGAAAAAGGAATGCATGGGAGGTTATGGCATGTTGTGTGTGATGCGTGTGTTGGATGAGGTTGAGCCAAAGGAAGCTACCAATTTGGTGAGTTTTTTTAAGTGCCTTAAGCGAGTTTTGGATGAAATCTTGAATGTGATGCTCAAAAAGTTGCCCGACGGGTTGCCCCTGAAAAGACGAATTGACCATGCAATTGAGGTGATGATGGGAGTGGCACTTTCCATCAAGGCCCCATATCGAACGAGTCATGAGGAGTTGAAAAAACTCAAGGTTCAACTTGAAAAACTTCTCGTGAAGGGATACATCAAACCTAGTACGTCACCATATGGGGCACCCGTCCTTTTTGTTCATGAGAAGGATGGGACATTGAGGATGTGTGTGGATTATAAAACCTTCAATAAGGTAACAATGAAGAATTGAAAGCCATTACCTCAAATTGATGACTTGTTTGATCGACTTTCGAGAGCTAAAATGTTTAATATGATTGACTTACGTTTGGGGTATTACCAAATTTGAATTGCAGAAGGGGATGAAGAAAAAACTACTTGTTGCACAAGGTATGGTTCATATGAGTTCTTAGTGATGTCTTTTAAATTCACAATGCACCCACCACATTTTGCACACTCATGAACGACATTTTCCGGGAATGGTTTCATGATTTTGTGGTTGTATTCATAGACAACATTTTGGTTTATAACAATTCCATGGAGGAACATGTGGAGCATCTCCATAAGGTGTTCCAAAGCTTGAGAGAAAACAAGTTATATGCCAAATTTGAGAAATGCGAATTTGGGGTGACGGAAGTGGATTTCCTTGGACATAGGATCACCCAAAAAGGCTTGAAGATGGATGACCACAAGGTGAAAGCAATTTTGGATAAGGAACCACCTAGGTTAGTTTTGACCTTGAGATCATTTTTAGGATTGGCTTTCTATTATCGCAAGTTCATCAAGAACTTTGCAAAGATAGCCGCGCCTTTGACAAATTTTTTGAAGAAATCATTCAAAACCTACAATTAGGATGAAATATGCAATGAAGCCTTTGAAACCTTGAAAGGCATTTTGGTGAAAGCGCATGTGTTGAAGTTGCCTGACTTTGACAAAGATTTTGAGATCCATTCCAACACATCTGATTTTGCAATTAGAGGAGTCCTAGTGCAAGATGGAAGGCTGGTGGCATTTGAAAGCAAGAAGTTGAGCAAAGGTGGCTAACACATGAAAAGGAAATGTGGGTCATGATACATTTTCTTAAGACTTGGGGCCATTACATCGGCTCTAAAGACATGGTGGTGTGGACCAACAATGTCACCTTGAAATACTTTGCCCCTCAACCTAAGTTGTCATCAAAACAAGCGAGATGGCAAGACATATTGGCCTTGTTCAATATGGAAATTCGACATAAGCCCAAGAAGGAAAATGTGGTGCCCAATGCACTGAGTTGAAAACACCAACTTAAGGTGGTGTATGTGGGGGAAACAGAACTTCAAAAGGAAGTTCGACTGGTGAGCTGCCATGACGAGTTTGTTAAGGAAATAAAGTAAAACATTAAAAAAGGAATCAAGTCACACTTCCACTTATGAAATGGACTATTGTGGTATAAGCAAAATCGCCTTTATTTTTCGAAAGGGAGGCTTAAGGATGCGCTCTTGAAGGAATGCCATGATGGACCACTTGCGGGCCATGGTGGTGCAAACCACAACATTCCTTAAGAAGTCCTACTATTGGCTTAATTTGAAAAATGATGTAGAGGAATATGTGAAGACTTCCTTGACTTGCCAACAAAATCGAACACTCAATAAAAAACAAATAAGGTTGTTGCAACCATTACCGATTCCTAATGTCGCAACCTTAGCCTTAGGCTCGCGACCAATGTAAGGGTTTGTAAGAGTGCCAGCTAAGAGGGAAGCCCGCGAGTAACATTTCATGCTCATGGGAGTGCAAAAAAGTGTGAGGGAATGGACCTTCTTATTCCTAAGTGAACTCTCACTTTGGGAGTTGGAGTCTTGGTGGACTCCTGAATCTTCATAGAGCAATTGCAAGGGTCAAAACACATTGGATTAAGGCGTTCCTTATAACATTAAAAATCTTTTAGAACGTAGATATCTGAAATGGGCTTGCATGACCCATTTAGACATCTAAAACACAAGTTAGGGTCAAAAGAAGGGTCGGGAGTCAAATTGGCAGTTTGACTCCTGACCACTAAAAGTCGGGAATCAACCCGATTTCCTTATGTGTAGGTGGCATGTGACATACCGTTGGAAAGCTTTTAACAAGGGCTATAACTTTGCTTACAACCTCATATCAATCACAGATTTGAAGAGAAAGTTATAAGGCCCCAAAGTTGCAAGAGTCCCAACTTTGGGAATTTCAGGATTCCCACTTGGGAGTCCTGGGACAAAATGCCATTTGGATGTGGCCCTCGTGGAAAGGCACAAAGTATATTGTAGGGGGGAAGGTGGTGGCTTCCCCGAAGTCCGGGCCATGGTGAGTCTTGTGAACCTAAGTTACCCTTTGGCTCGTCCTAGCACCAAAAGTGCTTTAACTATGCACTAACTAACTTGTTGTTTGGTTTCTGCAGATCCATGTGAGTGATTAATTACTTGTCCTTCTTTCTAGTCCCATCTTGGAGCTCCAGTGCACCCTTCTACCCCCAAAGTGTTGCAAGCCAGGGAGCATGCCCCGACTCCTTGCTCTTTTGCTATTTTCACTTTAGACTCACATTTGATTCTGTTAAGGAGCTTGGGAGTGCATCACTTGAAGGGCCATGGGAAAGTGTGTCCATGGATTTCATGGTGAGTTTGCCACCATCAAGGGGATTTGATGCGATCATGGTGGTGGTGGATCAATTTAGCAAGATGGCACACTTCATTCCCATCAAAAAAACTACCACTGCCCAAGAGATGAATAGGTTATTCTTCACGCATGTGTTTAAGCATCATGGCCTCCCAAAGGACATTATGTTAGATCGAGACCCAAAGTTTACAAGCAAGTTTTGGCGAGCCTTGTGGAAGCGTATGGAGTTGGAGCTCAAGATAAGCATCTCATTCCGACCCCAAACGGATGGATAAATCGAGAGAGTGAACTTGGTTATCCAACAATTCCTAAAGAATTATGTGGCGGCGGATCAACAAGATTAGGTGGACCATTTGGAATTGCCCGAATTTTGCTACAATAATTCAAAGCATTCAGCAATAGGTTCCACCCCCTTTCAAATGGTAATGGGCAATGTCGCAACCCCACTTTGGGTGAAGTGGGAGGATGAAACTCCCACTCTCAAAGTTGGGGATTTGGAGTCCTCCGAGACTCCCGAATGTTTAGAGTTCAACAGTAGGAGCCAAAACACATCACATTGGGATGTTCTTGGTGTCATTGGAAAGCTCTTGAAGTCTAGACGTCTAGAATGCCCTTGCATTGGTCATTTGGACATTTGCAACCCAAGTTATGGGCAAAAGAAGGGCCAGGAGTCAAACTGGCAGTTTGACTCCCGACCACTAAAAGTCAAGAATCAACCTATTCCCGACCTCCGAATTGAGAGTGCAAGATGTTGTTGGAAAGATCTTAACGTGGGCTACAATTTTGTTTAGACCTCATTGCGATCAGATTCCATAGTCGGGAGTTATGAGCTCCCAAAGTCCTAGACTCCAACCGGGACAATTTCGGGACAATTTCGGGACTCCAACTTGGGAGTCATGGGAAAAAGAGCCATTTGGATGTAGCCTCCACGGAGCGTTGCAGAGAACACTATATGGGGGAAGGTGGTGGCTTCCCCCAAGTTCGGGCCGTGGTGAGTCTTGTGGTCCAAAGTGCCCGTGGCTTGTCCCAACACCCAAGGGTGTCCCGGAATGTGAACTAAACACTTTGTGGTTTGTTTTGGATGCAGATTCAAGTTTGATTTACTGGTCCCTCTTCCTAGTCTAATCCTGGGACTCTAGCACGCCCCTTTACCCCTTTATAGTGCTGGAAGTCGAGAGCGCCCTTCCGAGTCCCAATTTCTGCAACTTTACATAGTTGGACCCTCAAGTGGGTTCAACCCAAAACTTGGGAGTGCGTCAGGCAAGCACCAATTGTGTTTACAACTTGGGCCGCACTTGGGTAACCCCCAAGTGATGCAAGTTAGGAAGTGCCAATGGTCACCCAACTTGATGAAAAGAGGTGGTGCTTGTGGGAGATGGCCAAGGCCAACCTTGAAAAGGCGCACAAACGATACAAGGATTTTGTGGACAAGTCCCAAGGAGAGATGAATTTTGAAGAAGGAGACAAAGTGTGGTTGAACATCAAAAAAATTTAGTTGCCAGAAAGTTTGAGCCACAAGTTCTTGGGCCCATATGCAAGCCCATTCAAAGTGTTGGAAAAAAATTTCCTGACACTTACAAATTAAAACTACGGGAAAATCTTAAAGTTCATTCCACATTTCATGTTTCGCTTTTGAAGCGGTCTCTTGTGATGCTCGAAGGCCTAATCGAAAGCACAACTCAAGGCCTCCACCTAACCTCACTCATAACGATCCAAAGTTTGAAGTGGAGGTTGTGTTCAAATTAAGGCAGCTAAGGGGACGAGAGTGGGAATACTTGGTCAAGTGGAAAGGATACCATCCAACAGAGGTATCTTGGGTGAATGAGTCAGATATGGAACATGCCCAAGAAGCCATAGAAGAATTCCAATATAGATTGGCAAAAAAACAAAAGAAACATAAAATGTGATGAGGACATCACCTTTCTTTTAGTGGGGCAGGGACCTACAAAAATGTACCACATCAACTTGCAAGTGAAATAAAGGCTAAAAACTTTCGAGAGATTGCATCATGAACATAATGAATGTACTAAAGGAATGGTCAGGTGGCATGGACAAATGGAACTTTCTTGCGTAAGCCCAAATCAAAATCGAACTCCCACATTGGGGCTAGGAGAAACCTTGGCCCCAAACAAGGAAGCAAATAAGGTGAGCTTGCGGGGACGCACACATGCTCAAATTGCATCCCAAAGGGTTGGTTGGTAATGGTGGCCAACGTGAGAAGTCATGACCGTGTTCGCGTACTATAATCACGTAACTTGGGATTTAGGTTTTTGTAAAGCCTAAACGTCGCTTCTCGTACCTTGATTGGTATACCTTTAGTTAGGCTTGATTGTTGTGATCAAGGTGCAAAGTTGGGAAAGGAGTCATGTCAAGTAATTTAGGTCAATATTAGACTTGGCTTGAGTTCCTCATAAAGGGAAGGATGGAATAATTGCCTCTCAAATTAACGTTTCGTCAATTAGGCTAGTTTACGTCTTTTGAAGAAATAAAAGTGAAGGGTTTCCTAAAAGACCCCCTTGGACTTACCAAGAAAATGTTGGAAATTTGGGGATGCCTAAGTTAGTTTGAGGTAAGGTCTTGTTATAGAAGTTAGCAATTGATGGCCAAGGATCCAAATGAAAGCAATTGCATTGAGGAAATAATTTTTAAGTGTCAATGAAGACATTGACCTCTTCTTTTAATGGGGGAGAGTGTTATAACCCTACCTTTGGGCTTACGACCAAAGTAAGGGCTTGCAAGGTTACAGGCCAAGAGGGAAGCCCGGGAGTCACATCTCATGCTCCCGGGAGTGCAAAAGAGTGTGAGGGAATGAACCCTCACACTCCCAAGTGAATTTTCATTTTGGGAGTTGGAATCTTAATGGACTCCTGAATCTTCAAAGGAAAATTGTAGGGATCAAAACCCATTGGATTGAAGAATTTATGATATCATTGGAAAGCTATTGAAACGTAGATGTCTAAAATGGGCTGACATGACTCATTTGGACATTTGAAACATAAGTTATGGCCAAAAGAAAGGCTGGGAGTCAAATTGACAATGTCGCAACCCCACTTTGGCCAAGTGTGGGGGTGAAGCCCAACACTTGGAAAAAAGTGGGATTTGGGGTCCTCCGGGACTCCCGAATGTTTAGAACTCGACAGCAGGACCCAAAACACCTCGCATTGGAGATTTCTTGGTGTCATTGAAAAGGTCTTGAAGCGTAGATATCGAAAATGGCCTTGCATTGGCCATTTGGATATCTGTCGCCCAAGTTATGGGCAAAAGAAGGGCCGGGAGTCAAACTGGCAGTTTGACTCCCGACCACTAAAAGTCGGAAATCGACCTCTTCCCAAAGTCCGAATTGGGAGTGCGATACGTCGTTGGAAAGATCTGGACAAGGGCTACAACTTTGGTTCAGACCTCGTTGCGATCTGACTCCGCAGTCGGGAGTTATGGCCGTTCAAAGTTCCGGGAGTCCCGCCGGGACGATTTCGGGACAACTTCGGGACTCCATTTCGGGAGTCCCGGGAATTTGTGCCATTTGGGTGTAGTCCCCACAACGTGGCGCAGAGTATACTATAAGGGAGTATGGTGGTGGCATACTCCCGATCCAAGGATGTGGTGAGTCCAAGTGAGTCCGGGTCCCCGTGGCTTGTCCCAACACCAAAAGAGTGCAAATGGATTCTAACCAACTCGTGTTGGTTTGTGATGCAGGTTCGTGTGATCTAAAAGCTTGATCTCTTCTTAGTCTAATTCCGGGGCTCCCAACTCGACCCTCTACCCCTTTTTAGAGTTGGAAGCCGGGAGCGTGCTACCAAGTCTCAATTCCGCAACTTGACTTTGTGAGACCCTCAAGTGGGTTTCACCCCCGTGACTTGGGAGCGCGTCAGACAAATTGACAAATTGACTCCTAACCACTAAAAGTCAGGAATTGACCCGATTTCCTTGCGGATAGGTGGCGTGTGACATTTAATTAGAAAGATCTTGACAAATGCTACAACTTTTTTTTAAACCTCATCTCAATCAGAGGTCTACACACAAAGGTATTGGGCCCCAAAGTCACGGGTGTCCCAACTTTGGGAATTTCAGGACTCCCATTTGGATGTGGGCCTCATGGAAAGGCACAAAGTATACTATAAGGGGGAAGGTGGTGGCTTCTCCCAAATCAAGGCCGTGGTGAGTTTTGCAAATTTGAGTTTGCATGTGGTTTGTCCTAGCACCAAAAGTGCTCCAATATGCAATAACCAACTGGTTGGTTAGTTGTTGAGAGTCATAAAGCTCCAGTCAGCTTGAGGACTCGACCACGTGCCCAAGACTCAACCGTAGAGCTAGACGACAGCATAGCCAGGCTGGTAGGACCTTAGCCATAATTGTGTGGTAGCAGCAGCAGGGTATATAAGCTTAGAAACTCTATCTACTAAGGTTGGAAGTGATTGTGTACTCTTCCATTTCTATGTTGTTGTGCTGTGTGTGATCACGTTGCTGTGCTTGCTCTTGCTACGAAGTATGTGAATTCCCTCAACAGGTTATGGGCCCACACTACGCGTGAAGGGTAGACAGGGAATTTTCTGTTTGGTAGCTTGGTGTAACTGAGGTCTTGTTTGCTTGTTGCTGATGAGTAGTGTTGCAAACATGGAGTCTGCTAGCTACGAGAAGGGGCAAATCCAGAAGCTGGACGTCGACAACTACAGTACCTGGTGTGTGGAGATGAAGGCGTTGCTGATTCACAAGAAGATGTGGAAATATGTGGATCCCAGCGTGGCTCTACCGATACCCATCAAAGGAACGGGTGCCTATACATATAATTTGATCGGAAGCGAGCGCGCGCGTATGAACCGGCAGGCCTACAGCCTCGGGAGCAAAACAAAATTTTGGTTTGATACATATAACTGGTGGGTGCCCATGACGGTCGGACACAATCCGCCCGTGCCTGCTTTTTTCCCACTCTGGTTCTAAAGGGTGATGAACTCTTTTTCATGCACCCCGTCGATTCCCCCACCCGGTCTTTCGTGCCCATCCTCTGAAAAGAAAATGAATTAAGAAAAAAAAAAACCCACGTTCGCCTCCCCCCTTCAAACATTTTAGGGTTAAAAAAAATTTAAAATGAAAAAATAAAACCCGTGCCTATCCTCTGAAAAAATGAATAGACCCACATTGCCCCTCCCCCCTTCAAAGGTTAGGAAAAAAAAAACAAAAAATGTAAACCCCCGATTCATCTGTTCGTCAATTTGTTTTAGAAATATGAAAAAACAAAACCCGTGCCCCTCCCCGGAAAGAAAATTTGAATAGAACTAGGTTCCCCTCCCCCCTTCAGAAAAATGAAAAAATAAAACCCGTGCCCCTCCTCTGAAAAAAGAATGAATAGACCCAGGTTCCCCTCCCCCCTTCAAAGCTTAGGAAAAAAAAAACAAAAAATGTAAACCCCCGTTCATCTGTCCGTCGACGACAGCTGTTTAAGGCGGAAAGAAAAAAAAAATTAAAAAAAAAAAAAAAAAAGAAAAAAGAGTCCTGTCCGTCGAGATCCCGAAACCTCGATTTCAGGACCTAGCTCTCAAGACCCGCGTCTCAGGACTTCGACGCACGCACGCACTGACAGACGGAATACGTCTCTTTATAAGTAGTATAGATGTATAACGTACATAGGAAAACATCTTTCACTATTAATCGAGCATTTTAATTTATATTCCATATCATGTGTTCGTTGCACATAAGTCCCCGTGCGACCGGTTATGGGGCGGCCGAGCGGAAAGCCCTAAACCTAAAACCCTAAAGGATCGAACCCGAGTTCAGTCGAGGATTAGACGCAGAAAGTTTGCAGAAGAGACGGATCGGAAGGTCGCATTCAGAAAACAATGCGACGATGCAGAGGGGAAACAGGCAAGGAGACGGACGAGTGCACAGTTATGAACGGCAGCAGCAGCGACAGATTCGTTAAAGCAACGCCCGCCGCTGCAGGAGCCGACAACAAAGAAGTTCCTGTTTTCTCAAGTCGTCGAGGTGCAACTACCGACAGGGGAGTAGCAGGAGAGCATCCGAACGCAAACAAAGACAGAGGCGAACAGATAAATAACAAGCCGAAGTTTCTATGTATGAGGATATTGATCGAACACCCAGGCGACCGGTTCGACGAGGCAGTTTGGGGTCGGAGGTTTCGTCGCAGATGTGGAGGGCGCTGCCACAATAGGGGACGCGCAAGGCCCCTTTGAGGGGACCAATCTTTCGCTTCCCTTGCCTGCGAGTGCAGTTTTTCGTTCGCATGGATTCGTCGAGAGCTTCGTTTATGCGAGAGAGATTCGATCGTCGAGCGACATAGGGAGCCAAGGTCTCCTTTCGAAGGTAGAGGGCGACACCGAGTGGGCACCTTCCGTCTCGGACGGGCAGGGTGCAAGGCTGCAGGCATGCAGACCGAAACATTATCACGGTCCCCTGTCGAGGTCGGAAAAACATCTGGTGGGCGGGAAACGTGAATTGGCCTCCGGATGTGGCTTCTCCTGTCCGGCTCCAACAACCAGGTTCACAACTATGTCGTAAGGATGGAGTTTTACAATTGTTTTACTCAGCTCAGAATTTCAGAGGGGAACATAAAAGACCGGACGGGTGGGGGAAGGAACGTTTACCTTGTAGAAACCAAGCGATCACCGAGTTGGAGAGGTCCTTGTCGGTGTGAGGCGTGGAGTGGTAGTTCTTCGTGACGGCCATGGCGGTGAAACAGCTCCTCCAGACCCGACCCGACCTGAGAGGTGGCAAACGGCAATTCGTCGGGGAAGAGCCTATCCAGCTCCCAGAGCCAAGAAGCGAGGTGCGGACGCAGATTGGCCTACATGAATTCGGTTGCCTTTCTGTTCCCCACCAGAATAATGTTCCACGGGCCATGCTCTCGGATACAGCATTTCTGGGGTTACTCACGACTTTGGTCTCGAGAAAACGTTTGCCAGCGCCACAATCTGACGAAGCGGTATGTGTGGAGGGTTTTTTAGAATGTGCGGTCGTCTATCATAAAACAGATGAACCCTATTGCTGTGGCACAGTTTTCAGTTTCTAATTTTATCTGATAATTTCGTGGTGCATCGTAAGACTCAGCATTTGGCCCCGAACCTAGTTTTATTGTTGGAATCTAATTTGAAAATGCTTGTGCTTCATTGCGTTCGTAGGCAACAGATGTGGTGACAAAGACCTACGCTGACGCGCTCCTAAGTCACGGGGTGAAACCCACTTGAGGGTTTCACAAAGTCAAGTTGCGAAAAAAATGACTTAGCGGCACGCTCCCGGCTTCCAACTCTAGAAAAGGGGTAGAGGGTCGAGTTGGGAGCCTAGGGATTAGAGTAGGAAGAGATCAAGCTTTTAGATCACACGAACCTGCATCACAAACCAACACGAGTTGGTTAGAATCCATTCGTACTCTTTTGGTGTTGGGACAAGCCACGGGGACCCGGACTCACTTGGACTCACCACATCCTTGGCTCGGGAGTATGCCACCACCATACTCCCTATAGTATTCTCTGCGGTTGGCCGCAAAGACTACATCCAAATGGCAAAAATTCTCGGGACTCCCGAAATGGAGTCCCGAAATTGTCTCGGCGGGACTCCTAGAACTTTGAACCGCCATAACTCCCAACTACAGAGTTGGATTGCGACGATGTCTAAACCAATCTTATAGCCCTTGTCAAGATCTTTCTAACGCCATGTCGCACTCTCGAATCGGACTTCGGCAAGAGGTTGATTTCGGACTTTTAGTGGTCGGGAGTCAAACTGCCAGTTTGACTCCCGGCCATTCTTTTGCCCATAACTTGGGCTGCAGATGTCGGAATTGCCAATGTGAGGGCATTTTCGATATCTACGTTTCAAGACCTTTTCAACAACATCAAGAACACCCTAAGGCGAGGTGTTTTGCCCTTTGCTATCGAGCTTTGAACATTCGGGAGTCCCGGAGGACTCCAACTCCCAACTTTTCCAAGTGTTGGGCTTCACCCCCACACTTGGCCAAAGTAGGGGTGCGACATATGCACCTCTCTCAAGAAAGTTTGCTTCAGGGTGGGCAAGGTTTGCTGAAGGAAATCAAATCCAATGTGTGTTTGTGCATTTTTTCCTTCCCTTTGGAATCGGGTTTAGGGTTCTGAAATGCACTGTGCCATGAGCCTTACATAAAAGAACAGTTGATTGACGTTGAGGTTTTACCATCACCAGCCAGCTGTTTTCTGAGATACTTGGGGTGTAGATTCAAGCTGTCATTTGGAAATTTCGGTGCAGATGTAATTGCAGTACTACTTGTGAATGAGTCGGGTCATCCTCGACGGGTGGATGAGTACACTGTTTGACAGTTTTTATGGGGAAGATGTGGGTTTAGGGTTCTGCTCGTTTTTATGTTGTCTGCATGACAAAAAACATTTCTGGCAAGTCCCTGTTTTTTTCCTTGCAATATGTCGTTGGGTATATCAATCAAAAAGGATCGAACAATGAATTGCTTCCAGGTAGAACCTCCCAGGGTTCAGGGGGGGAGGGGGTGCGCCTCGGTTTTCAAAAAGAATTATTTTACTTTGGAGGGGGAGGCGGGGTACAAGTGAATGGGTTTTTTTTTTTCGTCCTTCATTTAACATCTGGAAGGAGGAGGGGAAGGGGTGTAGCCGGACAATAGGTGACCGGATTTGAACTCTCGGGCCATGTGGCTGGTAAGAAGACAGAAACGAAAATCAATCTTGCCGTCCCCCTTTCATGAGTGGCGACAGATTTTGTTTCGATTCGAAAATCCAGGAAGCCGTCGCATTCATGAGAGGAAGGGGGAACGAGAAGAAGGTGACTTTTGGAAGAAGCCAAGGGAGGAGGAGAAGCTAAGTAGGAGGACGATAGAGGAAGAGAAGAGAAGTCCCAGTGGAGATAGACAGAAGCTCGGTAAGGAATTTTGTGGCTAGTTTTGTCTTCCGCCACGATTAGCTACTCCTAAGCTTCTGATCTGATCTAAGGATGCTCGGTAGAAGTAGAGGACAGATGCCACATGCTTAGATAGGACGATGAGCTAAGGGACATGTCTTCATCCAGCGACAAAGAGATTGTTGTAGAATTGGCACAGGAGATTAAGAGCATCGGATAATTAAGAGGTTTGATTTCGGCACTTTGCTAAACGGTCCTGATAGGGGTGCAATAATTTTGCGAGCGTCAGGATTTAGCGTTGTTGGACTGATAGGAATAGAACCCAATCGAACTCGTGTGGGGGACATTGCGGTGGAAGTAACCCACAGTGGGTACTTCACGAGGGCGCGGGTTTGGCTGAAGGTCGTCGATGGAACCAGAGGGTGGACATGCACCTCGGAGCTCCAGTCCAGTTTCTATTTCACTTCCTACCTCACGCAGTGTTGATCCTGAGATTGCGGAAAGACAGAGCAGTGTACCTAGAGTGGGAGACCTCTGGATACTGAGCTCAGAGATGTCACCGAATCATTTCGTGCGACTATATGTGCCCGGTGTGGAAGACTTGTTTGCGGAAGGGGATCGCTTAGTTTGGATTGAGCATAGCGGATCTAGATCCCGTGTCATCAGCTGGCGGATATGGCGGAACAAGACCGGCGGGTGGCGATTCTAGCTACAATCATCAGATGAACAACGATTCTCTACCTGCCCATCTAATTTCGAACCATTGTCACCTGTGCATGAAGGAACTCAGTCTGGGTTCGACGAGTAGTTCGGCGTCTGTTTTTTTGGAGTCCGAGTCGAGCTGCAGTGAATAAGCTGTTGTTGAAATTGCACATCTTTGGAGTCTTTGTGTCTGTGAACAATTTTGCAATTTTATCTATGATCTTTACGCTTCTGCAGAATGACTAGTCCACAGGGCATGGACGAAACGTTCTGGGGCGCGACCACGAAGACGTCAGGGATTGGGCTGAAAGGCTCATTATGGCCGCGGAGGTGCGAAACCTCAAGGCGGACAAACTTTTCGAGATTGCCGAACCCTGCTTGTGGGTTGTTAGCAGGTAGGCAATAAAAGAAGGCAACTAATCCAACCACCATGATTAGCTAGGGAATTGGAACCCAACAGGAAATTGTTTCCTGACCACTTACCATCCATCGTTTGTGGTGCTCTGGTTCACTCTAGCCCACAACATGGGGTCCCATGAACAATAATTCAACTTTTTCATTTGCACTTTGGGTTTGGCCTTTTCCCACTCACTCACAGATGAATACTTGCAGGTCACAGGTGGATGAGTTACAAAGTACACTCAACAAGGAGCAGAAAAATCCTGTTGATCTTGATGCGACGGCCTTGGTGGGAGCTGATGGCAGACCTGCAGAGCCGATGTCTGTTGATACATGACATTTGTTAAGCTCATCCTCATTGAAAGGTTGCAAAACATGCCAATGCCTTCTTCTAGCAGGAGAGGAATTCTCATTGTGGTTAGAAGGACAGCGTGCCCTCTCAACATGTTTGCAAGAGCAATTGTCATGTACACTGCCAGGTGGGACTGAAGTTTGATTTTAGTTGAACTCACTTAGATATTGTCTATACTAGTATTAGTATGGTATCATCAGCTTTTGAGCCTGGTCCTGGCATTGGACATTGTTCAGATTTTCATGCAAGCTTGATCTTGGTATTGGGTCCAAGGCCGATTTTGGGTATATAGTATATATTTTACATTGAAATGAATGACACCAGATACTTCACCTCACTCTTGAAAACCAGAAGGAATATTCTAGATTGTATTTGTCATGAGCCAAGCCCTATTCATGGAGGAAAGACCATATTCTGTTGTAATGATAGAATGGTTAGCCATGGGTAGCATACAAAAATACAAATGACATTGAAAACATGCAACAATGCAGCCAAGAAATGGGTCATTACTTATCACAAAATCATTAGCAAAAAAATGCATGCCTTGATGCAAGACATAAGGACAATAAAGACTTTTTTTTTTTTCTGGCTAATGTGACTTTTTTCTTTTTCTTTTTCAAATCAGTCCTTTTATATACAAGCTATGGAAATGAAAATGTTTGAATTTGAGTTCACATCAAGCTTGAACCAAACCCTTGTTCACACTAAAAGAGTAGCAACCAAAATTTGACATTTCTCTACGTGCAAATAACTAGAAACCAAACTTATAGTTATTGCACATATGATTAGCCATGTTTGGCATACAAACGAACACAAATCGCCCTGAATTGGGTAACTTAAGTTCCATCTAAATAACATAATACAAGATACGATATATTAACACATGAACTTTTGATAAGATAATTTGTCAGAATACACAAAATCTAGCCAAGGTGAGCTTTTTACAAATCACCTATCTATAATTGATCCCGTAGGGTTCAACCAATAATTAAGATTTTGGTTAACCTTCTATTGCTTTAACCTATCTATGCTAGCCAGGGTTTCTTTTAAGGATTTTGTGATGTAGTCGTTGTGGCAATCATTCGGAAAATAATTTAGCCAAATTTGGCTACATACTAGATATGAAAGTAAGGTAAAAGGAAAATTTTAGATTCTTAGCTACCTATTGGAACTTATCATAAAAAATTGATAATTTGGATTCTCTCCCCCCGCCCCCCCCCCCCCCCCCCCTTTTTGATATATGGCAAATGTGGGCCATTTTTCTTCAATCTTCCATTATCCATGTCCAATGGATCACATATCCATGTCTTTGGTCACAAAGTATGAATTGAAATTCTAGTCACAAGAAACTTAGAGTCCATATAGGGAGAATCTTCCTTGTGGTCCTTTACCGTGACAATTCTAGATGGAATGTCAAAGGACCATATGGAGTTGAATTGTGAAATCCATGAGGAGCAACCTAAATTCTCCCACATGGGATAGAAAAAATATAGAACAACATGGCTTGTCTAATTAGTGCAATATGTGATTCCTATGTTGTAAATCAATTTTAAGTTAGCATCCAAAGGATGACATGGTGGTAATTACATCATCGACATTCGAATAGTCAAGTTAAGACTCATGATTGAAATGTGAAATAAGAGTTTTTATCATTTGTACTTTTTATATCCACTTCACCTTGAATTAAAGTTCATCTAGGTCAATCTTGGGTTGGTATTGGATTTAAAAGTACAACATGGTTCTTGTAAAGAAAAAATGTTTGCTTTAACACATTTGGAGTTTTGAAACCATGTAGGTGCTAATAATGGAGCAACACATTATTCCTTTAGTATAAAATGATTTTATCATAATTTCTTATGTTTGGCATGAAAATCATGGTAATAGTAAACTTAATACCATAAGTTAACATCACCCCAAGGTTGCTCGTCTTAAATCATCTCAGAATTTAAGAACATCAATGTTGACCAAGAAAAACCTTGGGACCCAGTCCAAATTTGATGGAACAAAGTCAAAAATTTAGAATATGAAAGTTTGAAACAAAAATATTGTAGGCATGCCAATGTAGCACCCAATATTCAAATTCATGAATTATGTTAATTAAGGAACACTTATTGAAGGAAGTACATTCTATGATATGCAATCCATATTCATAAATTTTTAGTTGTCACTCGTGAATGATTCTCATTTCAACTCAAAATTATATTTGAAATATTGCATGGACACAAAGTGTTTTCGCTTGGGAATTTTTACTATGCTTTAACTTGTGAAGGTGCACATAGTTGTTGAACCTAGGGTTTGAAAATTGGTGGAATTTTGTTAAAGTTTCCTTGACAAACTCATTCACCTTCCTCAAAAATCTTATTGAAGTTTTGTGAGCCAACATTGTACATACAAAGGTCCACCTTGCTCCAAAATGTCCATACAGTGTATGGTTCTCATTTTACATATTTTTGTAACATAACAACAAACTATGGGAGCCTTAACATCGGTTGCATAAGAGCTGTTAAGTAAGCATTGGGAACATTTGCACACCAATTAGATATGCAAATTCTTTGGTAACTTGTTCATGTGTCCAAAAGAGTTGATTGGTTTGGATTTCAAGGTTGTTTGGGGATGATTCTTGGTGTAATAAGGACACGGAGGGTTGGATGGTGGGTTTAGTTTATAATTTATTTTGAATATTATACAAGATTTTTCCTAGGTAAAGACATGTGGTCATCTACTGGGTCTACTTTTGATTTTACTAATTCCACTCGGACATGTATAAATTATGTGGAATAATGGAATGATGTGAACCAATGGTGGGGAACTTTGGTATAGCCAAAGCGAACTAGCACCCTTGACCAACACACCATTTCTTGCATCCTTGTTATGATTTAATTGTGAATAAACATCAATTAAGTTAATATATGGTTTCAACTTGGTAATACATTCTATGAAATGCAAGTCATACAAAATGATAATTTATGCATTTTGGAGCCAAAATGGTGCGTAGATGGGTTAATATAGATTCATTAGATTCATCGCAACCCAAATTTGGGAGGAGGCATTGAGTGCAATCACAATCAAATGAACCAATGGTGACAAAGGACTCAACCATAAAGGGGCCTTTTGTGGACATTTTGATTTTTTCATAGAAAGAAAATTTTGAAGGATTAATTTTTGCAATGGTTTTCAAAAATATGTACAATGCCCCCAATAAATTGCATTATTTTATTAACTCTCTTTGAATAAATATGAATTTTCAAAAAGTGTATAAATATCGTTAGATTTTATGTTTTGTTTTGAAAAATGATCATAATTCAACTCAATCTAAAATATGATGACTACTTTAAGCTTTTGTTTTTTGTATCATAAGGCATAACTTTGTTCATATGTTATACACATTATGACCCATTCACATCTAGTAAATCACTCATGAAATTTGAACATTTTGAAATTATATTTTGAATTAAAAAAAAAATTGAAGTACCACAATTTTTTAATTATGAGTGCTTTTCATATGTGGATGGTAGGTTATCATCATTTTTTTTTCTCATCAGAATCTTTTAATTAAAAGAGTTCTTGGCCTAATGCTTTATAAAATATATTTTTTCATGTTAAAGTTCAAAAGTTCTTTTCTAAAACCCAAACTCAATTCATTAATATTTTTATTGTTTTTAATAGTCATGTAAATCATTTAACATGAATCTCCTCGATTTGTGACATAAAAATGTCATTACATAAATATGTTTGACAAAAGAAATAATTTTTAGGTTGTTTAACATGGTTTTTGCTTGTGTGACTATGATTGCACCCCTTTACCATCCTCCCTTTCTCCTATAATATCTTTCGCAACTCTCCATAAGGCTACATCAAAATGAAATTTTCTCAAAAATTCCAAAATGAGAACCCTCAAAATTTTCATTGATCAAAGGTCACCCAACTTTGACGTTCATAAAGGTCCAAATGAGATTTAACAAGCCAATGTGTTTATTTGGGATTAAAACCTATTGTCCTTTTGAAGTCATTTTCCCAAAAAAAATCATAAAAGGGAACTTTCAAATATGTTTTTGCAATTTTTTATTTATCACATTTACAATTGCCCCAATATGTGAGATGTTTTGGGTTAATCGTTTTTGAACAAATATGAAATTATATATATATACAATTTGCGAGGCAGGGCCTGGGAATGATTGCAACCAGGTCTGGCTGATTGGGTTGAGCGGAGGACATCGATTTTGGCGAAGTACGGCAACGTGGAGGACTGTCGCAACCCTAGCTTTGGGCTTGCGACCAAGGTAAAGGGGATTGCAAGGTTGCGGGCCCAAGAGGAAGGAAGCTCGGGAGTCTAGGCAAAAGCATGGCAAGGTTGCAAGCCAAAAGGGAAGGAAGCCCGAGAGCGAAAGTAAAGGCATTGGAAGGTTGCGGGCCAAGAGGAAGCCCGGGAGTCACCACACACTCCCGGGAATGTAAGAAAGTGTAGGAGAGGGTGAGGGAGTGAGCCCTCACACTCCCAAGGCAACTCCCAATTTGGGAGAGGGAGTCCCGGTGGACTCCCGAAACTTCAGAGGGCGAGTTGAAGGGTCAAATCTCAATGGATTGTTGCGCTCTTGGTACCATTGGAAAGCTCTTGGAACGTAGATATCTAAAATGGGCTCGCATTGCTCATTTAAACATTTGAAACATAGGTTATGGGCAAAAGAAGGGCCGGGAGTCAAACTGGCAATTTGACTCCCGATTACTAAAAGTCAAGAATCGACCTTTTTCCGATGTCTGATTTGAAAGTGCAATACGGCGTTCAAAAGCTCTCAACAAGAGCTACAACTTTGCTTCAGACCGCATTGCAATCGGACTCTGCAGTTGGGAGATATTGGCGTCCAAAGTCCCGGGACTCCAACTCAGGAAACCCTGGAAAAATGGCCATTTGGATGCCACCTCTGCCGCGAGCTGTAGAGTATACTATAAGGGGGAAGGTGGTGGCTTCCCCCAAGTCCGGGCCGTGGTGAGTCTTGTGTGTCCGTGTTGCCCGTGGCTCGTCCTAGCACCAAAGGTGCTCTAACTTTGCACTAACCACTTTGTGTGGGTTCTGTGCAGGCCCGTGTGAGTGAATAAGCTTGTCACTTCTTCCTAGTCCCATCCCGGAGCTCCAACACGCCCCTCTACCCCTCCAAGTGTTGTGAGCTAGGGAGTGACTCCAAGTTCCAACTCCTTCCGCATTGCCGCATACTTGGACCCTCAAGTGGGTCTATAAGGAACTTGGGAGTGCGTCACTTGGTATCAGAGCTTGGGGAGAGCTTGATCCACTTCTTGGAGAGTCCCGATGGCACCAAAGAAGACCCGCAAGCTAGTCCAAGAGACCGTGGTGGAAAAAACCACCCAAGACCTAGATGTTCTTCCCGAACCTATGAGGGAGGAGGAACAAGACCATGCCGAAGATGAGGAAGACCGTGCTAGCCTTGAGGAGCATGAGAATGAAGAGGAACAATGACGCGCTCCTAAGTCACAGGGTGAAACCCACTTGAGGGTTTCACGAAGTCAAGTTGCAGAACAAGTGACTTAGCGGCACACTCTCGGCTTCCAACTCTAGAAAGGGGTAGAGGGTCGAATTGGGAGCCCAGGGATTAGACTAGGAAGAGATCAAGCTTTTAGATCACACGAACCTGCATCACAAACCAACATGAGTTGGTTAGAATCCATTCGCACTCTTTTGGTGTTGGGACAAGCCACAGGGACCCGGACTCACTTGGACTCACCACATCCTTGGCTCGGGAGTATGCCACCACCATACTCCCTATAGTATTCTCTGTGGCTGGCCGCGGAGACTACATCCGAATGGCAAAAATTCCCGGGACTCCCGAAATGGAGTCCCGAAATTGTCTCGGCGAGACTCTTGGAACTTTGAACCGCCATAACTCCCGACTGCAGAGTTGGATTGCAACGATGTTTAAACCAATCTTGTAGCCCTTGTTGAGATCTTTCTAACGCCATGTTGCACTTTTGAATCGGACTTTGGCAAGGGGTCGATTCCTGACTTTTAGTGGTCGGGAGTCAAACTGCCAGTTTGACTCCCAGCCATTCTTTTGCCCATAACTTGAGCTGCAGATGTCCGAATTGCCAATGTGAGGGCATTTTCGATATCTACGTTTCAAGAACTTTTCAACAACACCAAGAACACCTCAAGGTGAGGTGTTTTGCCCCTTGCTGTCGAGCTCTAAACATTCGGGAGTCCCGGAGGACTCCAACTCCCAACTTTTCCAAGTGTTGGGCTTCACCCCCACACTTGGCCAAAGTAGGGGTGCGACAGGGCGGGCAAAAGAAGGTAAAGCAGGAGGCGAAAGAAAGGAGTAAAGGAAAATGCAAAGAGAGGATTAAAGTAAAAGAAAAAGAAGGGTGGAAAGGAAGTAAAAAGCATATTATAAAGTAGGGGTAAACGGAAGGGTAAGGAGAGGGGCAAAGAATAAGAAGCATAGGGGTAGAGGAAAAGGTTAAAGGTAGGGGGAAAGAGGGAAGGTAAAGAAAGAAATGTAAAGAGGGGGTGAAATGAAAGGGGTAAAAGAATAGGCAAAGGGAGAGAAGAGGGAAGGTAGGAATAGGGTCGGGGGAATATTTTGGGGGGAGCGGGGTAGAAGGGGGTAAAGCGGGAATAGGGGGGGTAAATGGGGGCAAGGCGGGAATATTTGAGTTAAAGCGGAGGAGAGCGGGGCACATAGGGGGGAAGGGGAGTATTTTGGATGAAGCGGGGTGCATGGGGGTAAAGGGGAATATTTTGGGCAAAGCGGGGGGTGGAGCGGGTTACATGGAAATATGGGGGGGGGGGTGACGCGCTCCCAAGTCACGGGGGTGAAACCCACTGGAGGGTCACACAAAGTCAAGTTGCGGAATTGAGACTTGGTAGCACGCTCCCGACTTCCAACTCTAAAAAGAGGTAGAGGGTCGAGTTGGGAGCCCCGGGATTAGACTAGGAAGAAATCAAGCTTTTAGATCACACGACCCTGCATCACAAACCAACACGAGTTAGTTAGAATCCATTTGCACTCTTTTGGTATTGGGACAAGCCACGGGGACCCGGACTCACTTGAACTCACCACATCCTTGGCTCGGGAGTATGCCATCACCATACTCCCTATAGTATACTCTGCGCCACGTTGTGGGGACTACACCCAAATGGCACAAATTCCCGGGACTCCCGAAATGGAGTCCCGAAGTTGTCCCGAAATCGTCCCAGCGGGACTCCTGGAACTTTGAACAGCCATAACTCCCGATTGCAGAGTTGGATCGCAACGAGGTCTAAACCAAAGTTGTAGCCCTCGTCGAGATCTTTCTAACGACGTATTGCACTCCCAATTCGGACTTCGAGAAGAGGTCGATTCTTGACTTTTAGTGGTTGGGAGTCAAACTGCCAGTTTGACTCCCGGCCTTTCTTTTGCCCATAACTTAGGCGACAAATATCCAAATAGCCAATGCGAGGCCATTTTCGATATCTACACTTCGAGACCTTTCCAATGACACCAAGAACACCCCAATGCAAGGTGTTTTGGGTCCTTCTGTCGAGCTCTAAACATTCGGGAGTCCCGGAGGACTCCAAATCCCAACTTTTCCAAGTGTTGGGCTTCACCCCCACACTTGGCCAAGTTAGGGTTGCGACAGGGGGGGAATGGCGTAGTTTGGTTAAAGTTGGGGAGAGCGGGGTAAAGTTGAGCGGTGCGGGGTAGAAGGTGGGTAGGCGAAGGAGGTAAAGTAAGCGTGGGAAGCGTAATATTTGTGGGGAAGCGGCGGCGATTTCGTGAGGGATGAGATAATTTGAGAGGAAGTATATTATAGGGTTTGGGATAGGGGCGTAATAAGATGGGGGGGGGGGGGAAAGGGAAGGTGTTTGGGCGAAGGAGGAAGAAAGGGGAAAAGCGGGTAGGAACGTAAGAAAAGCAAAAAGGTTTGGCATAGCGGGGAGAGGAGGGAGAAGGATTGGCAGGATTTTGGGAGAAGGGAAAAGGTTTTGGCATAAGAGGGGCGAAAGGGGAAACGTTTGTGATAATAATGAAAGAAGTTGAGATGTTTGGGAAAGGGGGAGGCGACAGTAAATACTTTTGGCAAGAGGGGGGCAAAATGGGATATATATTTAGGTAGAAGCGGGAAGGAATAGAAAGGTTTGGGCATAAGTTTGCGGAGAAGGAGAAGGTTTGGGAGAGCGGGAGCAAAAGCGGAAAGATTTTGCAGGTATAAGGAGGGGGCGGCAAAAAGGGAGGAAGAAAAGTAGGGCAAAAGGTAATAAGTTTGGCATAAGGGGGAGAAGTTTGGGAGGAGGGGAAGAGAAGGGGAGGAAAAGGTGAGAAGTTTGGGGGTTAGGGGGCAAAGGTTGAGAAGATGGGGGAAAGTTTGAGAAAGGGGGGCATAATGAGGTATAAGGGGGTAAGTGGGGGGAAATTTTAGAAAGGGGGTGGGGGGGGGATAGGAGAGGAGGGCGGAAATGGGGCATAAGGTGGGCAAGAGGGGAGAAGTTTGGGGAGGCGGGAAAAATGGGATAAGCGGGGGGAGGGCAGGGCGGAAGTTTGGCATAAGGGGGGGGAAAGAGGGGAAGGGTGGCATAAGTTGGGAAAAGGGGAGAAGTTTGCGAGAAGGGAGGCAAAAAAGTGGGAAAGGTTTTGGGGGGAGTAGAGGAAAAAGGCGAGAAGGGGGCGTAAGCAGGGCAAAAGGTATAGATATGAAGCGCGGGGGAGAGCAATAAGGGGGGAAGGGAGAGAGCGTGGGAGGAGGGAAAATGCGGCGTGCGGAGAAATTGGGAGGCGGGTTAAGGAAGGTTTTATTTGAAGATTAAGGGAGGAGGAATAAAAGGGCGTTAGGGAGAGGAGGATTTTTGGGTGCGGCGAGGCAAGAGAAGGTGGGGGGAAAGGAAGTAGGAAGTAGGAATTGAGGAGGAGAGAAAAGAGGGGGAAATGGGAGGTTGGGGAAAAAGGGAGGGAATAGAGAAGGAAGAGGGAAAAAGAGGCAGGGCGGGGATATAAAAGGAGAAGGGTGAGCGGGGATATGAAAGCGGGGAGAAGAGGGATGAGAGGGAAAAGAAGAAGGAGGTGGATTGGGAAAGCGAAGAGAAGGAAGGCGGGCGGGGAAAGGGGGCAGGAGAAAATAGTAGAGGGTTGGGTGTAGCGGTGGGCGATGAGGTGGATACGTAGAGCGGCGGAGGAAGATTAGAGGGGGAGGAACGGGAGGATGCGGAAGCGAAGCGAGGAAAGGGGGATGGGGGTGCGGGGGCGGTGGGAGAGGTAGGAAAGCGGGCGGGGATTTAGGGGAAAGGAGGCGGTAAAGGCGGATTTAGAGAAGCGGAGGGCGGGAAAAGGGGTCAGGGGTTTAGGGAAAGGGGGGTTGGAGGGTTTTGAAAAAGGCGAAATTGAGGAAGGGAGTTTGGAAAAGCGGGAGGGGGAAAAGGCAGCGGGGGTGAAGGCGAAGGGGGGGGGGGGGCGGAGGGTTTGAGGGAGGGCGGGCGGGGGTGGGGGAAAAGAATTGAAAGAGGAGGGGAGGGGAGGTGGGAAAGAAGGGAGGGAAAAAGAGAAAGAAGGGGGCGGGTATATAGGGTTGGGAATTCGAAAGGAAAGAAGGGTAGGGTAGAAGAAAGAAAAGAAGTTAGGTGGGGCAGAGGAAAGGCATAGGGGGCGGAAGAAGGAGGCGGTTTGCGGGTGCGGGGGAGGGGAAGAGAGAAGAATAGAGGGTCGGGAGGGAAATAACGGAGGGGGGGGGGATAGGGTTGGAAGAAGGAAAAGAGAGAAGGCATGAAAGAAAAGGAAGAAGAGAGGAGGGGGGAAAAAGAGGTGAAGAAGAGGGAGGAGGGGGGGGGGGGGCGGCGGTGTGGAGGGTTTAGGCGGAGAGGGGTTTGGGGGGGGAAGTGCAGAAGGGGTCGGGGAGAGGTAGTGGAAGATGCGGAGGTAGGGTAGGCGCAGAGGTCGGGTGCGAAAGGTTGAGGGAGGGGCTTGAAGGGAGGTAGGGTAGGTGCAGAGGTCGGGTGCGAAAGGTTGAGGGAGGGGCTTGAAGGGAGGTAAGGAGGGAGGCGCAGTGGGGCGGGAAGAGAGAAGAAAGGTAGGGGGGCGGGAGGGGGTGGGGGGTTGAGGGGACATATATAGGGGGTGGGAATATAGAGGAAGGGGATGGCGGTAAGGGAAGGGTAGAATTAGGAGGGAAGAGTAAGTTGGCGGAAGAGGAGATTTAGGAGTTTGGGGGGGGGGGGGGGTGGGGGAGGCGGGGCGGCGCGGGAGTGCGGGAGGGGAGGGGAGGAAGATGAGAGGGGGGGATAGGAGAAGAGGGGAGGCGGGAAAGAAGTTTGGGCGAGGGGGGGGGGGGAAAGAGGAAGTAGTCGGGGAGGGGAAAAGGGCGGGAGAGGAGAGAGGGTGCGGGAGGGGGGGGCGGAGAGGGAAGAAGGGTGTTGGAAAAAAGGCGGGAGAGAGAGGGTTGAAGAAGGTGCGGAGAGGAGGAGGGGATGAAAGAAGGAAGGAGGGCGGGGCAGAGGAGGAGATTTAAGGGGGGGGGGAGAGGAAGGCAGGAACATAAATATGGAGGGGGGAAGAAAGGGAGTAGGGGGGGGGGGGCGGGCGGGGTTAGGGGTTAGGCGGAAGGAAGGGAAGAAGTGCGGGAGGGGTTTAGGGGGCGGGAAAAAAGAAGAGAGGAAGGGAGAGGGGGTTCGGGGAAGGTTGTAAAGTGCGGGGCGAAGGTGCGGAAGGCGAAATAGGAGGGGATAGGGTGGTGCGGAGGGAAGGGCGGGCGGGGGATATAAAGCGGGGCGGCGGGAGAGGTCGGGGGGGGGAGGCAGGGTTGGCGGTTGAGGGTTTTGGAAGAGAGGCAAGGGAAGAGGAGGGTAAGGAAAGAGGGGGCAGATAAAAAAGGGGTGCGGGGGTGGGCGAAAGGCGGGCGGAGGAGGTGGGAAGAGGGAAAAGGAGATAAAAAGGGTGTAAGGGCGAGAGGGCGGCGGGGGCGGTAAGAAAAGGGGCAAAGGCGAGGGGCGGCGGGGGGTAAAGCGGGAGGAGATGGGGGGGGGGGAGGGAAGGGCGGCGGGAATAGGGGAGGAGAAGGATCGGGGAGGGTTGGGAAGGGGGAGTAGGGGGGGAGGGGCGCGCGGGTAAATTTAGGGGGTTTTGGGGTAGGAGGGGGTGGGGTATTGGGGTAGGAACAGGGTAGAGGGGGTTAAGGGGGAATAGGGGGGGGGGGGTAAAGAGGGGTATGAGGAGGAGTGGGCGGAAGCGGGTAAAGAGTATTAGGGGGGGTTATTGGGATTTTGTTGGGTTTTGATTAGATGGTTCGGTTTTTTGGAGAAATTGTGGGTAGATGATGTAGATAAAGGAAATTTTGGCGGAAGGTGGCGGGGGAGGGGATTTATTTGGCATAAGTAGGGGAGAAGGGAAGAATTATTGGGAGGGCGGGTGCGGGAAACGGCAAGGGGAGAAGGAAAAGGGGGGGAGGTTTGGGAGTAAATTTTTGCATAGGCGCGGGGAAAAGTCGGAAGTATGTAGGGTTTATATATTTGCATAAGTGGGGGGGGGGAGGGAATAAGCAGGGCATGAGGAGATGAAGGGGTTTGGAAGGGGGATAAGTGGGGTGCGGGGCATAAGAGACGGAAAGCGGGGGTGGGGAGGCATAAGGGGGGATAAGCGGAGAATGGGAGGGGGCGGAGGTTGGGGGTGCGGGGAGGCAGGGGCGTGATAAGAGGGAGGCGGAGGGCGGGGGGTGGAAGGACGATTGAGGGTTTTGGGGGAGGTTTGGGGGAAATTTTGAAGAGTTGGGCGTAGCGGGGTGCGAGGGTAGACAAGCGTAGGGCGGGTGGGTGTGGGAGGATAAGGGGGAAGTAGGGGTTTATTGGGGTTGAGGATGCAAGTTGGGGTTTGAAGGAAGAGGGGGGAAGGGTTGGGATGGGACATAAGGGTAGGGGGTTAGGAGGCGGGTGCGGAGGGGTTTGGGGGGGGGGGGGGGGGGGGGCGGGAAGAGAGAGGGTAGTGCGAGGGGGGGTGGGGAGCGCGGTTGGGGAGGGCGGGAAGAGAGAGGGTAGTGCGAGGGGGGGTGGGGAGCGCGGTTGGGGAGGCGGTGGGAGGGGCGGAAAAGAAGGGTTGGGAGGAAGAGGGTTTGGTTTTTGGGGGTGGGAATGAGGCAAAAAAGGGTGGGGGTGCGGGTTGGGGAGGGGGGTGGAGGGAATAGAGGCAGAGGGGTAGGGTGGACGAAGGAAGGCAGGGTGGGGGGCGGAGGAAGTTGGGGGGGGGGGGGGGGAAGCAGAGAAGAGAAGGAGTATGGAAGGGGGCAGGTCGGGGGGAGGGTTTGAAATATTGGCGGAGGGGGTGGGCGGGGAGATGTGGGAGGGGGGTTTAGGGTTAGGATAGGGTAGGGGGGCGGAAGAGGGTCGGGGGAAGGGAGGCGGGCGGGGAGGGGGGTTTATGAAGAATGGGGGCGGGAGGGCGGGGTCGGGGGGAGGGTAGGGGGGAAGCGAATGGGAAGAGGAAAAGTTAAGGGGTCTAGGGGGGGGGGGAAGAAAAGGGGAAAAGGGGTTGGGAGGGGGGGGGCGGGGGTTTGGGAGGAATAGGGGGGTGCGCGGGTTAGCGGAGGAGAAATTGGGGTAAGGGGGGGGGGGGAAGGCGGGAATAATATTGTAATGCAATTGGGAGAAGTTGAGGGGGGGGGGGGTTTGGAAGAGGAGAGGCGATGGGGGGTTTTGGCGCGGTGCGGGGGGGTTTAGGGGGTTTGGTTTAGGAGGCGGTGGGGAAATAGGAGGGGCGCGAAGGTAAGCGACGAAGGGCTTGGGGAGGCGGGGCGGTTGAGGGTTGGGGGCATAAGGGGCGGGGCGGGGGATGCGGGGAGAAGAGGGTAGGGGGAGTTTTGGAAGTATTTAGAGTGCGGGAGGGGAAGAGGAAGGAGGTGGGCGGGTTGGGGGGAGAAGGTGGGGAGGCGCGGTTCGAGGTTTGGTAGAAGTTTGGGGTTTAGGGTCGGGGAAGAAGGGGGGGAAGCGGCGGGGAAGAAGAGGGGTAGGGGGCGGTGGGGGAGCAAGGCGGGTCGGGGGCAAAATTGGGGGGGGGGGGGTTAGAGGGGGCGATGGCGGGGCGGGGGGCGCCGGGGATAAGGGAGGCAAAAGGAGGGAGGCGTGGAACGGGGAGGACGGCGGCGGTGCAAAAAATGAGTAGTGCGGGGGTAAAGTTTTGGGCGGGGGGACGGGAGGAAGCGGTGAAAGTATGGGAGGGGTGGGGGGGCGGGAGGTAATTTTTGTGAGAAAATAATTGAGTTTGCGTGGTGAAGGGTTGGAGAAGAGGGGGGGTGGAGGTAATATTTAGGGTAAAAGGAGGTGGCATGGGGGGGGGTGATTTTGGAATAATAAGGGTTTGGATAAAATGGAGGGAGAAAAAAGGGTTTTGCGGAGGGGTGAAGGGGGGGGGGGGAGAGGGTGGATATTGAGAGTAAAAGGGAGGTGGGGCGGTAGAGATAGGATGGGAAGATTAGGGCGGCGGTAACTAATAACATCGACATGATGTTATGGCTATAAATGTAAGGAAGTTGCATAGTAGTTGAAAATGAATTATTTCAATAGAATTATAATTAAATTGCAATAAGCTGCATTGTATATATGATGAATTGTAACTGTTGCAATTCATGCAACTTGTCCAACAACACTCACAACATAGAATACAGTAAATTGCAAATGGTCATTGCAACTCAAAAATTAAATTGCAAGGTAGTTGCAAAACACCCCTTTTTTTCACAATGATGGATTGTACAATTTAGCATTTTTAATCTAGATAATCATATTTCCAAATTAATCATACACTTAAGCCCCAAAGTTACATTTATTGGATTGAGAGATGCTTAAGCACATGTCAGGCCCCCAAGGTACACTTATTAAACTAGGTGATGCCTAAACAAAAGCTTGAAAACATTGTTTGTTATTATAATGTGTTATAACATTTTTTGTGACAAAAATGTTTATCACATGGTCATGTAATTCCTTGTACAATGTAACATAGATGATGCACAAAACCAATATTTGAAAACATTGTAATAATTTCAACATGTAGAATTATGAATGTAGTTGGAAAGACCCAGAAAATGTTCAAACCCATATATGAGATGTCAGATTAAATCACCAAAAAATGAAAATAAGGTGATATTCCAATAAACATGATTCAATATAGTTGCAAATCCCAACATATGACAAAAGAAATTTCAAATTTACCCCACCATGGGGAACCAATTTTGAGATGTGCCTATGCTTTATTGTTTTATCCTTCAAATGGTTGTGTTTTTAGGCAAGGAATTTAAGCAATCCTTTATTACTTTTCAAGGCATTATCACCTATTACATATGAAAACAAAGTTATGGTATTTGGGTGTGCCAATCTAGCAACACCCCACACTAACACATTTTTATGTTTGCTTCTCAAAATTTTCAATGTTGAGAGTAAATGCAATTGCAAGTGTGGAAATTCAAAATTCATGGCTCTAAGGTATAAGAAGACCTTATTGATGACATTGATTATGTCTCCATCTATGTTGGATTTAAGATGTTTTGTGAACTTCAAGATTGTTTTTTGTCCAATTTGTTCATTTGTGGTATCATCATTTCTAAGACTACCCTCATGACTATTGTGTTCAAAAATTGCACCAACTCATGTAACCCTATGCAAGGTACCAATTTCTTTAACAATTGAACCATTGTGAATGTTTAAATGAAGCATCTTGAAAACTTTCATGACATGCTTACAAACAATGCATTGTGCTACAAGGGGACAATTGTATTATGGTCATTCTGAAGTTGGAGCGTGTACAATCCATATTTTTCCCTAATGATTGGTGGATGCCACAAATGCAATGTCCTCCTTGTTTAGGTGTAATAGGACATTTGTATTTGGAATATCATGAGTTCATAAAAAGGCACTAACAACAATGTCTTTTTATTTATTTATTTCACATACTCAAAAAAATTGCATTACACCCCTGTGAGGCAACTTCCTGTCCCTCTACTCCTAATTCTATGAGGTGACTATACTTGAAAATACATATGTTACCAGGGAAGGAAAAAAATGCAAAATGTATTTTTAGATGTTAAGTTGCGTTTATAGTTGAAACTAAATAGCTTGCCTCCAATGCATCATTTACGATTTAGAGTTAATAGATATAATTTTCAAGCTCAAACACTTTAAATCCTAGAATTTAATGTTAAATTGTCACTCATTCAAATCAACTTTTAAGGATTCAACACCATGTTCAACTTGGCAATAGACCACCAATCACTCAAATTATTATTCTTATTAGATACACTATTCAAATCTGGCTTGCCTTCGTTCATTAGAAAACTAATTACAAGGTGCATTTGCCTACCAAATTTCAAGCTCTACACCTAAACCAATAAGAAGTTGTGCTATTAAACCCAAGAGGGTTTTATAAAGGTAGAAAGTTCAACTTGGCTGTAGACTTTTAGTCACTCAAATTATTATTCCTATCACATATGTTATTCAAATCTAATTTGCTTTAGCTCATTAGAATGTTAACCACAAGGCACACCTTCCTACCAAATTTTAATATCTACACCCAAACCAGTAAGAAGTGCTATCAAACCCGAGAAGGTTTGTGAAATTTCTTTAAGATTTTAAGCTCCCCACACTATCCCAATTCACTTCCATTCTTTCAAAAGTAGTACAAACATCCAATCTACTCTCCCTCTTTCCACATCTACCAAGACTAATCATTCTTCTCCTCCTAATGAAGGTTGTGGGAACAAGTATTTTCAAGATTTGAATCGCAATTCGTGTCTAAAAGAAAGAACTTCAAATGATCCAAATCCATCCTTTTAAAAAAATGAGAAGGAAGGAGGTGAAAGAAGATCACAACTCGATGGCCAATGGAAGGTTCCAATGTTTTGTGGCCCTTGGAAGGTTTCATTGCTTGGTGGCCCTTGGAAGGTTCAATTACTTGGTAGCCTTTGGAAGGTTCAATTACTTGGTAGCCTTTAGAAGGTTCAATTATTTGGTAGCCCTTAGAAGGTTTCATTGTTTGGTGGCCTTTGGAAGGTTCCAATGTTGGTGGCCCTTGGAAGGTTCCATTGTTTAGTGGCCCTTGGAAGGTTCCATAATGACCTTTGGAAGGTTCCATTGCTTAGTGGCCTTTGGAAGGTTCCATAGTGACCCTTGGAAGGTTCCATTGCTTAGTGGCCCTTAGAAGGTTCCAATGCCTAGTGGCCCTTGGAAAGTTCCATTATTTGGTGGCCTTTGGAAGGTTCCAATGTTTAGTGGCCCTTAAAAGGTTCCATTGCTTAGTGGCCAATGGAAGGAGAAGGAGAAGCACCTTTTCCCCTCTTCCCACTTTCCTCCCAACAAATTTTACTTAAACCTTCATTTTTTCCATTGATCTTAAGGTTTTACTTTACCTTAGTTCTAGTTTATTACTTACGCATTTCCTTCCTTTTCCTTGATTTATAAATTACAACCATGCATCTCAATGTACTAAGTCCTCGACACATTCATTGTTGATTTGATTTTGATTGAAAATCTCTTTTCCTTTCTTCAAAATTATGGTGTCACATATGGCCATGTCTTATGGGCTTTAAGCTGCACAAGTGAATGAAGAACCGATTCCAGAGTCATTTCTAGATTTGACCTTAACGCGGCACCCTCATGATGAAAATCCCAAACTGTGAAAGGTGCACGCTCGTTTTGAAATTGATCCCCTTCGAACTTAGTATTATTGCATTTCTCTGAACTCTCGCACCTTGGTGATTTTGTTACAAGTCGACCCTATTTTTAGTGATGAATCTAAAACTGTTTGTGAAAATTGTTACAAGACTGAAGACACCTCTATCTTCACATGGTCTTCAATTCTCGACATTGGACATTATCGTTAGTTGCATTATCTGATTCGCCAACTACCTCTTAATAGCAAGGCGAACTATTTAGTTCGCACCATTCGACGCATCCTAGATTTCCTATAGTCATGAACTATCATTATGGCATAGCCCAAGACTCAACATGCAATTACAGTTCCTTGTTGAACTTATCTATAACCTAAATAAATGTTTCATTCATTATGAAACTCATATTGTCATTGTCACCCTATCACATTATTCATTTAATTGCTAAGTTGTCTCGAATTAATTTTATGTTCATAAGGCTTGAAAATTGTTCTATCTTTATTGGAGCTTTCATTGACACCCCTTCAACTGCTTCATGAATCTCACACATCTTTGCTACTCACTAAATATTAAAACAAGATTAATGTTTTGCTAACACCATAAATTTTGGTGTCTGCTTCTACCCCCAACCCTTTAAAGATTTTTCGCCCCTAATTATGCAACTGAGCTTCTACAATTATGGTTACTAGCTTTTTGTTGAAGAAGAGAACTAACCCAACACCTTATTCACCAATATCGTATTTTGGAAAAGAAAATAACCCCCCACACAATCATGTGCATTCATCATTCCTTATTCTAACATGAAGTTGCTAAAAACCCCTAATAACATTACCACACTCAAGTATTCCTGATGCAACTCTTAAAAATTGAGACTACCGCACATGGTTATGTTGGTATGGCTCACAACCCTGTACCAATAATGAATAAGAACATCACTAATAAGATTGTAAATGTGTTGAAATATTCCATGGGATCAGCTTGCACAATTAGAATCACACATACAGGAGGTGAAGAGAACTTTGGCTCTTATAAATGGAAAGCAAACCTAGCCCCCAAATCAAAAGGGGATTCTCATAAGCACAACTGTGTAAATTTTTCTCATCTTCATGTAAACCATACAATTGCTAGATTAAATGTGGAAATTGAACAACCTGGGGTGGATCAAATTCAAGGAGATGTTGAGGTCCTTGAAACTCCATGTGGAGATGGAGTTTGGCATATAAAAAGATGCCCATGTATGTCACATGTTCAATGTTCCACATTACAAAAATCCACCAAACATTCTTGTGTTACAAGGATAATTACCAAACCAACTTCTATTAGTGTCCCTACCCTGACTTACTCAAGGTTGTGGGCTTAATTCCCTGGTGCACCTTTAAAACTACACAAGTTTTAGTTTTATGTAGATGATTGAATCATTGCATTGGTGGTATGAAGCGCAAATATGCATTGGATAGACTAGTTATTCCAAAAATTTAGCTCATCCAAGATGAAATCAAGTTTCTTGAAGAAGCAAGATTTATTCTGAATAAACAACAATTGATCTTTCCTCAAAGTTTATTCGAAGGGGAAAGCTCCATTCCTATAAATAGGCCAATGGAAGAAATGTCATGGCCAACATCATGTAATGGTAAGGTTATTCATTGTATAGTGCCATTCAAGATGTCAAATTTACATTATAATCAATGGGAGGTTGGTTAACTTCTTGAAGCAATTATAAACCAACCATTGGAGGTTCCCCTCCTAGATACAGACAACTTTATAAGATTTTATTTGGCCTAAATCCAAACAAGAAGAAATATGAAGTTATAATAGGAAATTTCCAAGCTTGCACTTGTTTGGATTTTGTAGCAATGATGTCCAGTTCGTTAGGTTGGTGAAGGAAGTGGGTGCCCTGTAAACGCATGTACTATGTTTTGTAGCATGTCATGTTTTGTGGGTAGTTCAAAAGTTTCATCCATTTTCCAACTTTGAATTGTGATGAAGTTTGTCGCTTGTAGACTTGTGATGTAACTATTGTGTAGGTAGGAGTACACTTTTGAATTGTTATAAAAAATAAATGCAATGAACATTGTCAATTTTAACGCTTGTGATGATGCTATGTGTTTGGTTCTTAGACTAGAACTTGCAAATGATGTTAGCACTCAGGTTTTATAAACGTTTCAATAATTATTCATACAACATTTTGCTTTACATGAATGATGTTTCATTGTTAGATCGAAATTAGTTACCAAACTAAATAAATGTTCATTAATAATTTAGTTTTGCATATTTGGATGAATATTCTATATCACTCAAAAAATATTCTTACCACATTAATAAAATATTTTATCCATGTGGACAAAATATTCTTGTCTATGTGGAGAATATTTGGCTTATGCGGTAAAAATATTCTTTAAAGATTTTCTGTTGCTCACAAAAGTTTTGCTCACGTGTTTACTGCTCACCGCTCACAAGTTCACTATTCATGCTCATGTGCTCACACGATAGCTGCGTTGCTAAAGAAACCATGGTTGAAGGATGCCAAAGTAACCCATGGTTGGGGGAACAACACAATGATTATCCAAGGGAATAGAATGATCAGAACTGTAGTGGTGACTAAACACTTGGGAACAAATGTGAAACAACCTAAAATGTTGTTATGTTACAATTACCAGAATAGTATCACTAATGAAGAGAAAAATATCATATTTGTTACAAAACTAATTTTTTTTTCCATAGGCACTATTAATCTACAAAATACATTTCAATCTATAGACACCACAAAGTCTAACCACAAAGGTACTAAAGCTCAAAATCATTGTGCAAACATGAGTAGTACAAAATTTATTTCAATAAAGGGAAAGATTCAAATAGATATGAGCCAAGAGTTGTTTTTGTCGTGCGAATACATATCGTCATACAACATACATCGCTGACATACCATACTCACATACACACACAAACACATAACATGGACGAGAGCATACACAAATACATGTGTACCACAACTCGCCCCCCTAGCTGGTGGTTAGGTCCCTCTAACTTCCAAGTAGCCCTATACATCTTCTACATGCTATACACCTTTGCGAGTGCACAAATCAAAAGGCCGGGTGTTATGTTGCCCCATCGTTAGTCGCCCATCTGCAATCCATACCATGTGAAGATCAAATCATCTACCCCTCCAAAGTACAACGAGGACAAACCCACCGTCCAACGGGAACAACATCCATAGGTGGAATCATGCACGCCATGTGCCAACCCCTAGAACATCTATCACACACCAACGTATGGGTTGTTCCACCTTTAGACCCACATAACATACACCTCAAGCCGGCCCGTACCACTGCCAAACTTGGGTCAACTGTACCATCCACATTTGGGAGGTGACATGGGGCACAATTACGCACATGGTCCTTCCAAACAACACCATCACGACCCTCCAACATGAGAACTCTAGAAGCTAACACCTCTCGCACTCGTAAGATAGTGCGGCCTATCGTTACATCCAATGTTGTTGGTACAGTCTGTTGCAAATAGACATAGTCCCCCACATGGAACCTATGAATCGATGGTTGATAACCCCCACCCTAGATAATCGCATATCGTAATGTATCCGTGTGTTGAGCAATGGCAAGGTTTTCAAACGCTGCTGGCATAACTCTTTGAATAAGCTCTGCACGTTAAGAACACACCTTCAACCACATCTCCGGGTCATCAAGGTTCACCACCTCACTAGACTCACGACAAATTGTTGTTGGCAAATCTAGATCTCGGCCGTACAATATAAAATAAGGTGAGAAGGAAGCCAAGGATGCCTAACGACTGAATCGATATCCCATGGCCAACCATGGTGATTGAATATCCCAATCCCCTAAGTGGCCTTTCTGCAAGCCATATTTGCGCAATGCCCTTTTCACCGTTTGTACCATACGTTCAGCTAAACCATATGCCTTTGGATGATCTTGAGACGTGGTTCGATGATCAATCAACGCCTTGTCACACAAGACCTGAAACTCACCCTGAAACTCCATACCTTGATCGGTCAACACTTCAACTGGTGCACCAAAATGACTAAGCACCCTATCAAGGAATGCATATGCTACTCCCTCGCTGGATTTGTCAAGGGATGGCACTAACTCAATCCACTTGGAAAAGTGCTCCACCATCACCAACACATATTTGTTGTGCTGTATTGTCAATGGTAATGGTCCCACAAAATCCAAATTCCAGCAATAACCCAACCCCATAATAGGCAAGGGGTGTAACTGTGGTGTAGGGGCATTGAACGATGCCCTCACCCTATCACAAACCATGCAATGTGACACTAATCGTTGCACATCGGTGTGCATACCACGCCACCAATATTAACCTAGGAGTAAGCTATATGTCCGTTTTACTCCAAAGTGCCCTAATTCCTCATGGGCATGTTGCACAATACACCTTCTTTGGTTTGGATGTGGTACAATCCGTACCCTACCATCCTCCCACACTCGAAGTATATGTGTCCCCTCCAACCGATACCTTTTAGCTCGTTGGAGAACACTGTCTCTCTCCTTAGCAATCACCATGCCTAACACCGTACTAGTTCGTAAAAACTCTAACACTAATGTATCATCATGAACATCATGGTGACTAATGCTACCATCCCCAACTTCAGGATCTGAAGACTGGCCATCTACCCTTTGACTAGAGTAAGATGTCACGTGGCCCTCCATACTAAAGTCCACACCCAACAAGCACAAAAAGGTCGATGCATGCCAACCTGGCACCATCTCCTCATCACCCTCGCCATGCCATTTAGCTCCAGTATTATCTTCCTAGCTAGTGCATGGGTTCCAACTCAACCCATTGGCATCAAGGTTTGTAACTCTAGGTTTATGCACCACCTAGAAGCCATACTCTTGTAAGATGAGAGCCCACCGTGCAAGCTTTCCTGTAAGTTTATCGGACTCCATCAACCACTTGAGCAGCTGGTGGTCAGTGACA
Organism: Sphagnum tenellum; assembly: GCA_963921925.1. Lineage (NCBI taxonomy): Eukaryota > Viridiplantae > Streptophyta > Sphagnopsida > Sphagnales > Sphagnaceae > Sphagnum > Sphagnum tenellum. The sequence continues at coordinate 29,585,880 of OY998143.1, forward strand.
AGGGTAAACTGTGTGCCAAACAAATAACACCTGAAGTGTGCGACAGCCCACACCGTTGCCAAACACTCTCCCTCGTAAGAACTATAGCGTGACTCCGCTGCATTATTCGAACGACTCGCATAGGCCACCACAAACTCCTTCCCTTCATCATCACACTGTGTCAACACTGCTCCAAGTCCCAACATACTCCAATCAGTGTGTAGCTAGAATGGACGCCCCCTAATAGGTCTCCTCAAGATGGGAGCTGCAATTAACCTAACCTTGAGCTCCACAAAAGCTCGCTCCTACTCATCACCCCACTGCCACTCCTGGTCTAACTTCAACAACATGTTCAAAGGCCTTGTCATCGCACTAAAGCCTTTGACATACTTACGATAGTAGTTCGTCAATCCCATGAAAGTGCGAACCCTACTCACATCCGTGGGACGCGAAATAACGTGCAATAGCCTCCACCTTGGCTTGTTGCACTCCCAAACCACCTGGGTAGATCACATGACCCAGATACTCCACACTTTCCTGGAAGAACTTACACTTCCCAGGATGTAGACGAAGACCATGAACCTTCAATCGCTCAAACACAATTTGTAGATGAATTTTGTGCCCTTCCACGGTATCACTATATACCACAATATCATCAATATAACATCGGACAAAGTCCAACCCTGCTAAGATCCTATCTATCACACGTTGAAACTCGGCAAGCACGTTCTTCAACCCAAAGGGTAAGAACTTCCACTAATACAAATAATCCTTGCTGTGAAAGTTGATGCCCCAAAATGCAATCTTGGTTTTGTCCTCGTCTCGAATCGGCAACTGATGGTACCCTGCTCGAAGATCAGGTGTACTAAAAACCCTCGCATGTCCCACAACATCAAAGATCTCTTCAGGTGTAGGCATGGCATACCTATCGAATTTAGTCTGTCGATTGACAGGACAGTAGTCTCCACACATCCGCCTATCCATGTAGTTGCCATGTACATCCTTTTTGGCAGGCATGACAATGGTTGATGCATACTCACCATGCGACAAATCCACTAATCCTGCCTCCAATAAATCCAACGTCTGACTCTGAATCAAGTCCCTCTCCATATCACTGTATCTATAAGGATGACTGAAGATTGGCCTATCACTAGCCAACTCAATCCGTATACCAGGTCCAATCAAAGCACCCAACTCCTTCATATTAAAGGCAAAACAACTCCTGTACACTCTTAGGAATTGCATCAACTGTCGCCTCTCTCCTCCTATTAGCTTGGGCCTTATCAAAGGCTCCCAAGTCTCCTTGGTAGACACACTAGAGGAAGAGGACGATGCCATGGGTTGCTACGCAAAAATCTTGGGAGAAGCCACACGCTCCTCCAAGTCACCCAATGGAACACCATTGGAACAACAAACTCCTCCAACAACATGGGCCAAAACCTTCACATGCTCTACCAACACATCCCATGTACTCCAAGGATGAAAAGTATAACTATCTTCGCCCCCAGTCTTCTACCATCATGGTGGACAATGAGCTCACAAGAGGTGTAACTACTACAAATGTGGCTTTAAGCCGACGTTGCTTGGCCATACCAAGGCTAACAATCCAATTTAAACAATTCAAGTCCATAGCTTGACCCAACACTTGTCGACATGAAGCCTCAGAAATAGAAGGGACAAATGTCATTCGTGTAGGAAACCCCATTGCACGCTCTCTCTCATCAGTGTTGGGCTCCACCAATTGCTGCAAACAAGTATCCCATACAAGCCCAGGACCACCCTCTCTATAGGCATGTGATGCTGGAAAACTAACAAATGTGGGTAACGCCATCCTAGGCTATCCTACTTGGTTCACCACTGCCATGGGTGACCTATCAACAACTTTCACCACCTGAGAACGTCGCCCAATATCTAAGATACTATCCACTATGAGGTGAGAAGATTGTGGTACTATCTCATATGCCTGCTTCAACACCTCCTTCGGCTACAAGTTCGTACACCACAATCGGGGACGATGAGCACGCGAACCAACCTTCGCTGCATCCAATAAAACCACTAGTCTAATCCAAGATTAGATTTGGTGTACACTCGCCATCACATGAGACCTAGTATCACCCAACAAAGGTACATTCTCCAGAATGTATGCGGGAACACGTGCCTGATGTGTTTGAAGATGGCGTAACACCCGCAACATCTCCCAAAACATACAAGATCGAGGGTCACGTAATCCCTCACCACGACTAGCGCGAATATGACCCTGGCATGGCCATCCAGCAATCACCAAATTAATAGGACCAACTCTCGCAAGGTCTTGCACCCCCAATAATGCAATGTCTAATGGCAAAGCTCGCTGATATCCTCAAATAACTGACCTCGGCAACAACTCAGGGCATCGCTGGATCAATAATGCAAGATGGTGCGATGAAACCCTCTTCGTGGTCTCATGTCTCTCCACATAAAGGTACTTTTGAACTAGAATACCGCTTGAAGCACTACTGCCAAACCAATGCTAATCCCACGAAATAGATCCAACACGCAAATACCCTCGAAAGGATATTCCCATGCAATGGTGTAGTATCCAATGGAGACAACCCAACAAGACTAGAAATAGGAGTCCGTTGTGGAACCTCTTCCTCCTCCACAAGCCTGTGATACCAAACGATCGGCATCTTGCCGTAACACCCCACTTGAACGCCAAAGTGGAACATCCAATGAAGAGGACACTGTTGCAACAAAGCTAGAAACCTCCTCTATATCCTTGTAGACCGGAGTGTCAATGGTTGAAATGTTACCCTCCAACAAGTCATCTGGCCAAGTGACCACTCCACTAAAACCAGCAACTGATGCCAACACCTTTGGGGGAAACCCTCCTGGTCGAACTCCAAAAATAAATCTTGCAAACACCTAGCTCATCCGTCCATCCCCAGACTACCAACTAGGTCAATAAGTCATTGTCTCTGTCCAATAATCCATTTGAAAACCCATCGGATACAACACGGCACCTCCAACTAGTACATCATACGACTCAGCTGCTGTAATAACAACAGTCACTCCCAACCTAAAGCTATCAGTCACATGATCCGGTTTCATTTGCACCGACAATCTCTCACATGTCATGAAGTTAGACCTATCACTGGCTCCACCAAGTGATGTCTGAATTTGGAATGGGCATGGTTCAAGCTCCGACCTCTGAATACCCAAACCAATACATGCTGCCTTCCCCAACATCAAGGGTTAGGAACCAGAATCCAACAAAACCTGATCTCGTCTATACACCGGGCCTGTAGGATTCACCAACCGGAAAATACCACTCCGATTATCCAACATACATACACCAGGTGTAAGCCTCTCATGATCAATGGCTGGTTGAGCTGGTAATGCATCCATTTTAGTCGCCGCCGCTTGCCAAGGACTATCCACACCTAATACCACGGGTTGCTCCACAATAACATCCCCCGCCACAATTTGCCCCACATCAACACCCTCACACACCTCGGCACTTGTAACAACAACACTCCCACGTTCACACAATGTGGCTGCTAGTCGAAATACACGAGTTAAGTCAACTCCTGATGCCATCAAATCATTAGCCAAAAATGTTGGGGATCCCAACACTGAAGTCACCATCTGTGACACCACACTCGATGATACATCCGGGTCCACTACACATGATGTCGATGTCGTTGGCCCCACTGTTGGCTCAATAGGCGGTGTAGGAACCATGGAAGGAGTCCTAACCACTTCAGATAAAAAGAATGATTGGGGAAGCCTGCCTTGTCTACCAACTTCACCCCTGTGTGGATCCAACTCCACAGTTGCCCCACATGGCTCCGAGGCTCGAGTGATGCCTCTCGTCACTGCAACAGACACCTCAATTTGTGCTACACTAGCCATATAAAAGAGATCATCTCCCCCATAAGATGTGGGAGCCTTGCCTCTTGAATGTGATCGATGCTGGAAACTTGCCATGGTAGCAAGCCTTTGCTCCAACTGCTCAATCCTAGTAGCCATAACTGCCTCTGTCGTAGGGGGAGGAGTGATCACGAGAGGTGCCCTAACCATTGGTGTACCTCTACCACCCTCACCACCTCTACCACCTCTACCACCACAACCTCTTTGAGTTGCTCCACCACGACCTCCACCACGACCTGATCTCAATTATGGGTAAAGGTTAAAACAACGTTCACAAGGGTGGCCGACCTGGCCACAATTATCACATTGAACTTGTGCCGACTGAAATCCATCAGCCAAAGTCTGTCCACCACTCTCCTGTGGACAATCCCTCCGAATATGAACACCACCACATGTCCAACAAGACTGTCCCTGCTGTTGACTAGCGAATAAAGGCAACAATCTTTGTGCACCCGTCCTTCCAGAACCTAACTGAGGTCGTACCTGACCTCCACGACTCTCACCTCCACCAGTATGAGGTTGTGAGGTGGACTGTTGTCCACAAGAAATAATAACTATATCCCTATTGAATCGAGATGTCACCACCCTCTCCTCCACCATGTTAAGCTCTATCTTCTCAAACAAAGCAAACACATGGTCCAATGTGGGAGAATTGTCACTCATGAGAGTCACATTGCGTGCTTTCTATTGCAACTCCTTGTCCAAAATCCCATACCAAAATTGGACTGCATGAGCCTCCGTCACCCCTTGGGTAACTGCAATCAACCATCGCATACAAGTGTATGCCTCACGAAGACTTTCATTAGTCTTCCGCTCAAATTCCTAAAGACTCCTTAACTTCTCCGTCTTCACCCCCTAGTAGTTCTTCTTCAGCCTCAAAAAAAACTCCGTGATAGGGTTAACAGAGGTGGGGGAACAACCTGTGTGCTCGTACTAGGAGTAGACGGTGTAGTAGTACCACCACTAGCAACAACACTGTTAGTAATAGATACATAGGATGGAGACCAATGCTACTTCCACTCCTCAATCTCAATAGCATGATCTCTCCGAAACTCATGACAATCATCCATCGGAGGACCCTCCAAGTGCTGAAATAATCCCTTCCATGCCAAGAAGGGTGAGAATAATCTGGCATTACGTAACATCTACATATCACACCAAGAATCAAACTCTTGAATGAAGTCCTCCAACTCGATGGTACCCACTGCACCTGAATAACATCAGGGGCCTTTCATGGCCCCGGAACCCCCGTCCATATCCCAAATCAATGGGGCCGCAATACTAGACGGTAGTATGGAAGACTTGTTATTCACGATAACCTCGTCCTCCTCAACAACCGATGATGTGGGTGAAGGTAGTCGATACTTCAACCCACTACGTGTAACTCCACCATCTCCACCGTGGTCCCCCACAAGACCACCAAACTGCTCCGTGATGACCCAATCACCAAACCCAGTACCCAAATTGAATCACCACTAAGTATTGTCGACCTCATGCCCGATTTGCTACCAGAAATGAATACTCAACTCAACTGCCTAGTTGAGTAGTGGCTAAACTCATCCAACCAGCCCACCATCACAAGTCAAAAAATGTGCTCCCCACTAGTCAAAAGCTCAATTTCTAGCGAAATCCCTAATTTGCCATAGCCAAAAGTTGCGAAATCGGGCTACAAACACTCAAACAACCATATCTCCACCGTTCCTCCACCAAATGCCAATCTACTTTGACTAAAATGTAGAGGACAACTAGATCTTCCTTCCCTCCAAAACTCAACTAAAAAGAAGGTGTGTGTGCGGAGATATGACCTACGAAAGACCGTTGAAAAAACTTGGGCACAAATCTACACAAACTTGAAATCTTTCAAAGGTCAATACTCCCAATTGGCTTTACCAAAAAATCCTAAACAATTCCTAGATGCAATTCAGCCCTCAAGTAACAACTTCACAAAATTCCAGCACCTGATCTTCCTTAGTTATTTAGTTAAAAATCCGACAGCACTTCTGCACTAGGTGTGCACAAACAAAAAAAACCCATCACCACAAAAGCAAACATAACGCATAATTCGCTAAATGAAAGCACAATCTATCTTTGCCAGATTGTAAATCGGCTCTTTAACTACACTCCAACCAATTTTCAGCAACTTTCTTCAAGGAAATTTCCACTTATCTGAGAAATTAACGTCGTTGGTAAACCGTCACTAAAAATTGTCAAACCCTAAACTAGCAACTTCAAATGATCATAACTTTTGATCCGCTCAACGAAATCCAACATTCTTTGGTGCGTTGGAAAGCTGTCACCAAGGTGCTCCTTTTGACACCACCCACTCCCAATTCGGCCACACAACCAGAGAGCGAGATTACAAAATTCCCACGGTTTGACTACTCCCAAAAAACATAGTTCTTTGAGTGAAAATTTCACGAGAAGGATCTACTATCATAAAACTTGTGATGCAAACACATATAGTCAAACCAAGCCCACTCCACTCAGAGAATCTAGGCCGATGCTAATGGGACACCATAGCTCGAAACTCCACTAACTCCAACTACTCCCAACGCTTTAGGCTCAACTCAAAGAACATAGTTCTTTGAGCCCTCTCTCACACTTTATACCCCCACTCACAACATGAGGGTGGGTCCTACCAGAAGAGCCACTCTCCTCTAACCCTAAACCTAGAAACCCTAAGTAGGCAACCTTCACATGCATATGGTCATGACACTTTAGAGGATAAAGTGTATTTAAAAACATACTACAAACACTAATTAAGGAATGTTTAGATAGATGAACCTCTAGCCAAGGTCAAGGTTCAAAGTTGCAAATAGTAAGCTAGATATTTATAAAAGAACAATAATTAATGAATCTCAATCTAGGGATTCAAATAGAAACACGTATGGCAAAGGTGAATTCAAACTTATAACTAAAGAGAATGCAAGAGTTGGAGGAATTGGTTAAGGAGTACAAGGATGTCTTTGCATGGACATATAAAGACTTGAAGGGCATTCCACTAAAATTGGCTCAACACAAAATTGAATTGGATACAACCATACCATTGACACATCATGTCAAGTATAGGTTAAATCCATATTATGTAACAGCAATAAAACATGATATTGATAAATTGTTGGTGCAAGTTTCATACAACCTCTGGAAAAGGCTACATGGCTATCACCAATTGTGGTAGTACCAAAGAAAAATGGGAGGCTCAAAATCTATGTGGATTTTAGGAAGTTGAATGCAACAACAAAAAAAGATCCTTGCCCATTACCATTTATAGAGGAGGTACTAAACATAGTGGTGAGGTGTGTAGTATATTCATTTTTGGATGGATATTATGGGTATCAACATATTTGCATAGTTCCAAAGGACAGATACAAAACATCGTTTGTCATAGATTAGGGAGCGTTTATCTGGAGGGTGATTTTTTTGGAGTAGAAAATGGACCTCCAACATTTCAGAGAGGTATGACAAAAACATTTTAAAAATATTTTGATACTTACATATGAAGATATTTTTGGATGATTTTATAATCTACATTGACATGGAGACTCATTTGTAGAAACTCAAATTATGCTTTTAGAAATGCAAAAAATACAATATTAATTTAAATCTAAAAAAATGTAGTTTTATGGTATTTTCCAATAATCATTCTTGGATTTATTATTTAAAAAAAAATAAGCTACCTAATCCTTGAAAAAAATATAAGCGATATAGTGACCATGCATGTATTACATAATTCACAATAGATTCAAATGTTTAACGGCATGGCACAATTTTATAGATGTTTTATCAAGAATTTTGCAACAATCATGGTTTTAATTGTGAAGTTCACAAGGAAAACAAAAAGATTTTTATGTCCACAAAGGAATGTTAGAAAGCTTGGTAGCTTATAAAGTAAAAATATATTGAAGCATGGGTTTTAAGACCCATGAAGTGGGATGTGGAATTCCATAATCACATAGATGCACATTGTTGGTTGTGGGGGCTTTACTAGCACAAAATATCACAAGGAAGACTAATCAACCAGTAGTGTATGCTTCCAGACTTCTTAATAGTGGAGAATAGAATTATAGTACCACAGAAAGAGAAGCTTTAGCTATGGTTTTACATTGCAGAAATTTCGGGCATTATTTGTTGGAAATATGTTTGTGTTTTATGTAGATCATATGGCTTTAGTTTACTTGGTAAACAAACCATAAGTTTCAGGGAGAATAACTAGGTGGTTACTATTATTTTTGGAATATGATTTCATAATAGTTTACAAGCCATAAACACTCATGTAATTGTAGATGTTTTGTCCAAATTGCCTAGTTTCACAGAACTTTCACAAATCCCAAAACAAACCACAAATATTAGTTTTTTTTTCACAAAACTAGAATGGTTAAATGATGTTAGAATGTTTCTATAGACAAAATAGATGGAAGAATCTTTATCAATAGGACAAAAACAACATTTGGCCAAGAAGGCTGAACCATTCATAATGAAGAATGATGTTTTGTGCAAAATGGGGCAAGACAACATATTGAAGTAATGTCTGTCAACCAAAAAAACTCAAAAAGTGATGGAAGAGTTGCATGAAAGAATAGCAGGGGGCATTTTGCAACTGAAAGGGTGGAGGCCAGAGCATTAAAGACAAACATTATAGCCGTAACAACAGAGTTTCTATATGAGTGCATGTTTACCAAGTTTGGATGTCCACTAACTATAGTCACAAATTAAAGAATGCATTTTACAAATGATGTTATAAAGCATTTGAAAGATCATTTCTCATTAAAACATGTAATTTCCACTACTTATTATCCATAGGGGAATGGTTAAGCAAAGTCCAATAACAAGGTATTGGAAACATTACTAACTAAGTTGGTTAGTGGAAAAAAAAAAGATTAGGATGAACATTTACCCACATTCTTAATATCTTACATAACAACATACAAGGTAGCTATAGGGTATACACCTTACTAACTTGCTTATGGGTTACATCCTTTAATGCCTACAAAATACATTTTGCCAATAATCGATAGTAACCACAAATAAAGAAATCTTGTGAGGGTTTTAACAAGTAGGGTGTCAAAGCTAGAAAAGCTACATGAAAACATATTACAATTTGAGGTGAATTTAGGAACTCAATAGTGTGGAATAGGACTTTGTTGAATCAACAGAGAAATAGAGAGAAATCATTCAAATTCGGTGATTTTGTTTTATGGTTTCTAAAGGGAATTAAGTCACATTTAAGGAAGTTCATTAGAAAATGGTTTGGACCATACATAGTATAATATGTGTTTCCTAACAATACAGTTTTATTGGTGACATTAACTTTGAACCTAACCTTATGTTGGTAAATATTAACAAGTTAAAACCATACTCATTTATTGCATTTGAGGTGCAAAATTCTAAAATACAGAACTCAATCTATTGAAAGGAACCATTGACCATAGATTAATCACATAAAGGAGTCTAAGAGGATAGTGATACGAATGAAAATGAAAATGATGAAGCGGCACCATGACAACCATAAATTAATGATGACAAACTGGTGATTAGGACCACAAATAAATTTGATGATTCAACAATAAAACGGTCAACTCAATAATTAAATCGACTAACTCTATTGCTAAGGTGGAGTAGATTTTAACACACATAGCAGACATGATGATGGATGAAGGGGTAGGTGGTTACGATGATATATGGATGAATGGAGAGGGTCAAAATGCATCTGAATTATTGATAGATAGTATTTGCTTCTATGTGGATGTATAAGAGTGAAGCCATCATGAAATTAACATGGTGCTTGAAAAAAATGAACATTTAATGCAAAAATGACATGCTACCTTAAATGAAAAAACAAAGGGAATGGCCGTTGATCTTCTTTGCATTGAAATTGTTCCACAATGACTTTGTGTTTTGCGATGTGTGTTGCAACATGAATGAGGAAAATATGTTTGAACAATTATAGAAACTTGCAAGAAAAGCAAAAGCATAAAGAATTGCAAAGGATGAAAGAGTGCAGAAACTTGAAGAAGAACATTACATGTAAGAAGTTTTTGCAAGGTAGAAGGAAGTACATGAGGGTTTATTAATAAGTATTGGCTTATTATTATTCCAATGGAAGTAATGGCTAGAGGACTAGTTTATAACATTGCGCCATTGAAAGCAATTTCATCCTTTGGCATCACCATCATCATCAAAATGTGAAGAGGGGAAATGATTTACAGAAAAAAAATATTCATGTAGTAATAAGGTGTGCAAAAAACATTGAGGAGTCGACAAGACTAGTGTTGGAAAGGCCATGGAAAGGAATTTTCAAAAAAAGAGTGAAAATGGCAACAAGCCGTGGTGCAATAGTGCAATAACTTGTGGGTCCATCCAAGATTCCAACAACGAAAATGACAAAGAAGGTGTTAGTGTAGTACAAACATTTATGGAAGCAATGCTAGAAGCTTGTGAAACCATAGAAACCACAGAGAAGGAAGTGCAACCACAAATGGTAGAACAATTCTTGCTTCCATCATCATCTCAATCAAGTTTGGAAAAGTTACAAGTCTTTATACCAAGAAATAGAAAAGAGCCTCAATGGAAGATGGACCAAAAGACTTTGGCACAAAGAGGAATTAAGATTCCAAATGAAAATAGATTTTTTTACTCCTACCAAACAGAGTTATGCCAAGCAAGTGGAGAGAATGGAAATGTGGAAGAAGATGGGGGAAAAAGAAAATGTTTGGGCTAGTAAAGTTGCCTTGGTCACATTGCGAGCCATTGAGTGGAAGGAAATAAACCATGATGCATTGGTAGAATTCTTGAATACATTTGTGGTCAAAGGATTCAAGATTTATTTTGGTAGGAGAAACATAATGTATGTCATTAGCATATAACTAATAGTTGATGCGTTCGATGTTTGTTAGAATGGTTATATTGAGGATCCCAAGGATAGGTGATCAAAACATTAGCAGAAGAATTATTATTCAAACATGATATCAAACCTCCATACACCAATGTAGACCAGTGGAACGTTATGAAGTGTAAACTACTAATTAACATTCAATACCACTATTAGAATTCCTATTTTTTTAAACTAGTAATTTTGATTAAAAAAATACCCATTTTGACTAGTCAATATAACAATCAAATGACATTTTGACTAAGCAAATGCCATGTGGCATTTAAACAATGGCCACCCAAGTTAAGCCATGTGACATTTAAACATTGGCCACCTAGGATATGCCACATGGCATTTAAAACATTGGCCATCTATGTTATGCCACGTGGCATTTAAACATTGGCCATCTAGGCTATGCCACGTGGCATTTAAACATTGGCCATCTAGGCTATGCCACATGGATAAAACCTAAATAATTTAGGTTAGACTTAAAATTAGATACCTACTCTTAAGGTCCTTATGTTTAGGAACCTACAATCTAAATTCCTAAGCCTAGGTTTAGGAGTTTATAACTAACTACTAGGTATAGAAGCCTAAAGTAGGCTAAGGCAACCCAAGCTATGACCTTCACTAGGCTTAAATGTACACCACCTAAATTGAGCCTACACCTAGATGACTTAGGTAGGAAAATCCTATTTCATTTTAAATTAGGCTTTAAGGGTTGAGCCTTTTCAATTGGTTCATCCCAAGTGGTTTTCCTTTTTAAAATATTTCTTATGTCTTGGATGCTTATGGTGCATCTATTTATATTGTTCATCATTTGGAAAGGATGACAAACAATATGGGACAAACTTTTGGGAAGGAAAAACATTTTCATATCCACATATCACTAAAGTTTTTTAGTTCATACAACATTATTTTTAATAACTATGTAACATACATAAAATAAATAAATAAATAAATAAATAAATAAGTAGGTAAATATGTATGTTAATTAAGTAAAAATAAAAATTAGTAATAGTTAATGTCTAGTTATTTAATTATAATTAATAATTACAACCATATTATAAATCCCTGAATCATATAAAATATCAAGATAATTATAATGTATTATATTGTTGATTGATAATTATAGCCAAATTACAACTAATCCTTACAAATTTGACCTAATTCATTATATATTATCAACAATGTATTACTTAACTATTTAATTACACATTCATTAATGTATTTTAGGTAAATAACTAATTAACCAATTAGTAATTTATCATAGGTATATAAATGGCCTACCCTAGCCTATATAACTAAGTTATATATAGGTTAAAATATAGGTCAATAAGTGGAGTATAAGTAGGGTTGTAACCAAAAAAGAAGGAACACCCAGAACACCTTATAGGCATCCGGCTGACCTGTCTTGGGACACTAACCCAATCACTTCACACCACTCTCTGATGTATCCCTGACTTGCTATAGCTCAAGGGTTGTTGTGCCAAACCTCTGCAATACATTTGCACGGCTAGACACCACGGACAGACACCGATCCTTCACAAATCAATTTCTGGTCATTTTATTTCACAAAATGCATTCTGACAGCACAAGCATCCAGACTCTACCCTCCTCTAATCTATCCAACTGTCCCTAAATCAGAAGCTAGGACCTGTCGATTGCTGATCGCAACGGAAGAGAATACCAGCAATCTGACTCCCAAAATCCTTTCCAAGCTCCAACTCTCCTGACTGAACTCCTACTCTACTACCCAAATCAGCCTGCTTTTCCAACAGAAAACACCTCTTACCAACCCTAGCTGGCTTGCTCCACAAGCTTGCTTCCTTCGATCACTTCCTTCCATTCCTCATCAATGATGCGCCGCAAATCCTCATCCATCTCGCCGCCAAACACCCATGCATCCCATGCAAATCAAATCTCCCCTTACACTTATGAGACTGAGATCCGCCGTCACTAATTATCAGAGGCGGCTAAACAGTCCTCCTGTTCACACAAATCGCACAGCCAGAGAGTTTTCCGCACGGTCACCCATTGTCCGGCCACATATGTAACCCCTCCCTTTTTGAAAAGCTGAGTCCCTCAGCTCAATCAGGGGGAGCGTAAAAGATCTGTAGGTCCCTTCTGGACCTTTCCCACTCGCGCCCATCCGCATCCTGCACAAGGCAGATGCGGCAACCCTCTTCAAAGTCAAAGTCACGCTTCCCATCAGTATGTCCAATAAACAGATAAGGGCCCTCCCAACTGGCACTGAGCGCCCTAAGTTTTCTTGGTCTCTTCATCTTTACCCTCGATACTCCAGCCACCAGGCCTTCAAAAAGGTGCTTGCCGGCTCGGTTGGCGTAGGTGTGCTTTTGTTTCTTTTGAGCTTTCTCCACATTGAGCAAGACATGCTCGTGTATGCTGGCGATCAGTCTGACCTTCTCCAGAAACTATGCAGCCATATCCTCTTCAGTGGAAGTATCGTCAATTACGTTGGTCAGGTTGTCAAGACAGTTGTCCGCCCTGAGACGTGGAGATCGGCCAGTCAGGACCATGAATGGTGAAAATTTCATGTTCGCTTGTACCCCACATCGGTAACCAAATAAGACTTTCGCCAGCTGCTCATCCCAGCAGTTCACATTGGCGGGATTGGCGGCCAGAATAGTGATACCATGTTTGAGCGTTTTGATCATACGCTCCGCCATTTCATTGCACTGTGGCCACTGAAGCGCAGTGCGTTGGTGGTTAATGGAGTAGTCTTGCACATAGTCTCAAACTCTGCACCCCATTCCCCCCCGTTGTCAGTCAACACGAACCTGGGGACTCCATACCTGCATATCAGGTCGTCCTCCAGAAATCTGCAGCAATCTGGGCTCCATGATCAGCAACAGCTTTAGCCTCACACCATTTTGAATAATGATCTATAGCAACTAAAATGTATTTGTTTCCGGCCTTCGTCTCAGGAAGTGGACCGGCAGTATCTAGTGCAATTCGATGAAATAGTCGCATATTAGGATACTTTTCAGACGCTCATCCCCCGAGCTAATGCTACGCTCGCTTCTCACCAACTGGCAAGATCTAACTACTGTCTTCACACACTCAGTTCGGTTACTCCAGAAGTACTACTGGCAAATCTCTACCAAGGTCCTCTGTTCTCCAAAATGTCCCAGATCCTCGTGCATTTGAGTAACCAGTTTCACTCTTTCTTTAGGTCGGGGTACATACAATCCTTTGAAATAAAGATTGTTACCTCTCCAGCTATATTGCTTTGCCCTTTTTCTTATTCTCTTGCTCTCCTGCTGATCAATGTCTTCTGCCATGCATCCTTCCTTCAACCAACTCATACAAACTGCATCCTCCCAGATGTCAGCTTTACTCAAGTCATCAATGCAATCCGCATTACCCCCAAATTGCACACCATCAGCTTCATGCCCATCAATTTCCCACAGCTCCTGGGCAGCCAGAATTATGTCGAGTTGCTGCTTCTTATCATAATACTTCGTTTTCCCTTTCTCCACAACTTGTTTGCTCCTGGAAGAATCTGAAATCCGGATCTCTTCCCTCATGCCCTCATCTTGGTCGTCAGGTGAGTCATCACCTTCATCCTGACTGGTCTCAATCAACACCTCCAGCATATATATCTGGTGTTCCTCTAACCGGCGCCAATGATTGATGCCGAACAGCATTTGAAATGTTGTTTCAATCCCCTAGATGTCGCAACCCTAGCTTTGGGCTCGCGACCAAGGCAAAAAGGGGGTTGCAAGGGTGCGGGCCAAGAGGAAGCCTGGGAGTCACATCATAGACTCCCGGGAGTGCAAGAAAGTGTGAGGGAGTGAACCCTCACACTCCCAAGTGAACTCCCATGTTGGGAGTTGGTGAGAGTTGGAGTCCCAAAAGGACTCTCGAAACTTCAGAGACCAATTTGAGGGATCAAATCTCAATGGCTTGTGGCGCTCTTTATATCAATGGAAAGCTCTTAAAGCGTAGATGTCTAAAATGGGCTCGCATTGCTCATTTGGACATCTAAAACAGAAGTTACGACCAAAAGAAGGACCGGGAGTCGAATTCCCGGGAGTCTGCCAGTTTTGACTCCCGACCACTAAAAGTCAAAAATCGACCCAAAATACTTGGCTTCAGACAACGTGCGACATACCGTTGAAAAGGTCTCGACGAGAGCTACAACTTTGCTTCAGACCGCACTTCGATCCAAGGTCTGCTCGCAAAGTTATGAGGCTTCAAAGTCCCGAGAGTCCCGCCGGGCGGGATTTCGGGACTCCCGGGAGAGAAAAGCCATTTGGATGTGGGCCCCGTGGAGAGTCACAGAGTATACTATAAGGGGGAAGGTGGTGGCTTCCCCCAAGTCCGGGCCGTGGTGAGTCTTGTGTGTCCGTGTTGCCCGTGGCTGTCCTAGCACCAAAGGTGCTCTAACTTTGCACTAACCACTTGGTGTGGGTTGTGTGCAGGCCCGTGTGAGTGAATAAGCTTGTCAATTCTTCCTAGTCCCATCCCGGAGCTCCAACACACCCCTCTACCCCCTCCAAGTGTTGAGAGCTAGGGAGCGCATCCCGACTCCTCCCTCTTCCGCTGTCTTTCACTTGGACTCACATTTGAGTCCTTTAAGGAGTTGGGAGTGCGTCACTAGATCGCCTCCTCAGACCGAGCCATTCAGATTCATTGCCACCCTGGGCAACAAACAATCCCCTTGTTACCTCAATTGGACCTTCTAGTTTGTGAATAGAGAGGTCCTGGATTTCACGACCAAAGTCTTCGTCATCCATGGCAGCTCCTACCGGGTTCCTGCTTAACGCATCTGCATTGGTATGCCTCATACCTGGTCGATGCAAAATCTTGAAACTAAAATCTTGGAGCATATCGATCCAACGTCCCCTCCTTCCATGGGCATCAGAGACTGTCGCCAACCACTCTAGTGGTTTGTGACCAGTCCTGAGAATAAAGTGTGTGCGATGCAGGTACTGTTTGAAGTGCATCACTCCCCAAATCAGTGCATAGCACTCCCCTTCCATCGGATGGAACTTCTTCTGTGCCGACGTCAGTCCCTTGCTGGCGTACGCCACAACTCTCTCGCTCCTGCCTTCTCTTTGAGACAAGACAGCCCCAACACCTTTAGTTGACCAGTCCACATCTAGGCAAAATTGTTTCTCAAAGTCAGGTCGAATGAGCACTGGAGTAGACACAAGCGCTCTCTTCAGTGCATCAAATGAATCCTGACAACCCAAATCCCACACAAAAGCCACCTCTTTCTTCGTTAATTCAAACAGAGGTACAGCCATGCGTGCATACCCTTTCACATAATTTCGATAATAACCTGTTAGTCCAAGAAAAGACCTCACGTCAGTGACTGTCCTTGGGATAGGAAACTGTGTTACAGCATCAATCTTACTAGGATCTGGCCTAGTTCCTTCTTGACTGACGACATGTCCTAAAAACGCGATGCTCCTGGCACCCAAACAACACATCCTTGGATTCAGCTTCAGGTTGACCTCCCTCAGTTTGGCAAATACAACGTCCAAGTGCCGAAGGTGGTCTTCCCAACTCTTACTGTGAACATTAAGATCATCTACGAATACCTTGAGGAGTTCGCTACCTAATTCCTTAAATACCAGAGACATTGTTCTGGTGAAAGTGCTGGTAGCATTTTTTAGTCCAAAAGGCATGACAGTCCAGTCATATAGCCAAGTCTTAGTGATCAGTGCCGTCTTCTTCGCATCCTCAGGTGCCATACGAATTTGCCAGAATCCCGACTGCAGATCCAAAGCCGTAAACCAAGCTGACTTTCCCAGTTGGGATATAACATCCTCAACCAAAGGCATGGGAAAAGAATCCCTCCTGGTTTGTAAATTGAGAGGCTTGTAATCACCACAGAACCTTATGCTTCCATCTTTCGTGACTGGCAAGGTTACCTTGCAGGCATATTCCGAATTACTAGGCTTCATCTTGCCTAGGTCAACCAACACTTCAATCTGGCGTTTTACTTCCGCCTCCTCCCAATATGACAGTCGTCCTAGAGTCGCTCTACAAGGCGGAAATCCTTGTGTGTCAATGGAGTGCTCCCCGACTGTGCAGCATCCTAATTTCCCTTTGTTCCAGGCAAACACGTCCTGGTACCTGTCCATCAACTTCCAAAGCAGTGGCCTCTTCAACCCATCGAGGCCCTGATCGATCCTGAGTTTCTGGGAGATGTCCCCCCATCTTCCTTTCCCTTTGAGATCATCAGTGATCTCCTTCCCGACAGTGCTGCTAGAGGCAGTCACCTCCATCTGTTGAACCTGTAGCAGTACTGACTCTCCTGTGACGTTCGCTGCTTTGGATGGGTTCTGTTTGCAGTGTTCTTCATCTGCCATCCATCGGATCCAGTCAGCATAGTTGTTGGCGTCAGAAAGCTCCTCTTTCATAACCTCATTCGCCTGATTCTGCAGCGTAATCTGCAGAATCTGTCGTGGTCCTTCACGGTTCACAAGGATCTCAAGTCCAGTGTCCCCAAATTCGGATTCAACTTCAACTGAACTCTCCTGCTGAGATCCTTCATCAGACCCTTCATTTGAGTTAGTCTCAGACTCAGATTCTGATGTTGTCATTGGTGGACGAGAGGCAGGTGCACACCATGACAGCAATTCGTCATTAGCTTCCAAATTCGCAGGCACGGATTTCCTAGTCGTCCCCTTGCTAGAGACATCGTCTTCTGGGTCGGACCGCTGAATTAAATTCACCATGGTCAGTGGTAGTACCTCTACGTCAGTACCAGGACCACGCCTGACCTGGATTAATCCCTGTTCGACATCCACTATTGCCCCTATTTTGATCAGGAGATCGAGCCCAAGTAAGACATCATAGCTGTCGGTATCGACAACCATGAATGTCATACTGCACTGTACCCCTCCTACTTTGATCGGTACTTCTCTGATGCGGCCAAGTGCTTGAGTGACAACACCCGAAGCCGTCTTGTATGTTTCAGACCCAGACACTAAGTGCATTAGGCCCAGTTCCCTGACAATTGCAGCCGCCATGACCGACATGGAAGCGCCAGTGTCAATTAGACCTTCAATCAGACAGTTGTTTATCTCAACTGATAGATGTAGGGTCTTACTCCTGTGTGTCTTGCTGACACAAATTTTCCTCAAAGCTGGTATTGGGGACACCATTGATACCTGGGTAGCCTCGAACTCAGCATCCTTCTTCCTCCTAGCAACCTTTACCAAATTCTCCAGCTGCTCCAATTCACCCGGAATCATC
This sequence comes from Sphagnum tenellum, assembly GCA_963921925.1. NCBI lineage: Eukaryota > Viridiplantae > Streptophyta > Sphagnopsida > Sphagnales > Sphagnaceae > Sphagnum > Sphagnum tenellum. Next base: position 29,603,875 of record OY998143.1, read on the forward strand.
ATTACAGTTTCCATCGGTGTCAGAGAGACCCTCCCTGTATGAAATGGGACAGTATCTTCGATCTGATGGACCTTTCCCAATTCGGGATATTGTTGCCTTCGGCAGCTTCGATCGATGGTCTGGCACCCACCTGTGGTATTTCAACAGGTAGCCGCCTTCTTGGGATACGAGTGTGTGAGAATACATTCTCATCCCCACAGAACCTATCAAGTTGTCCTGCAGTTGCCACTTCATCATCCAACAGTACTTCAAGGAAATTCGCCGCTCCAGGACTTGGTCTGCCATCTTTAGATCTCTTCCAGCATTTGTCCTCTGAATGCCTTAGCCCTGAACAGAAAGAACATTTGATGCCACAATTCTCGGTCCTATGCGGCATACCACACTTGGCGCATTTCGGCCGTGGTTCAATTTGCCTTGGACACGACGTGGTTACATGGTCCCTCCCCTTGCAGAATTGAGATTCTTTAGACTGATTAGAAGAAAAGGTAGGTATAGAGTTCGGCACACCTCCCTTGAAGAAGTTGATCAGGGTATTGTTCAAATTGGCAACCTGATGTTCCATGGTCATCTCCGTCACTCCCTCCTCTTGCACCTCTTTGAGGGGCTTGAATGGAGTCTCCCCTAGTTCTCCTAGGACTCTCTCCACTTCGATCGCAACTCCAACCATTTCTTCAATATCTGCGAACACCCTCACAACACACAATTTTTGGATTTCCGGCCTTAGTCTGGCCAGAAACCTCCTTCTCTGTTTCGCATCTTGAATCTGTCCCTTTCGGAACATCTTGTCCTGTCTCTCAAAATACTTTTGAACCCGTTCCCTTGGCTCTTGCTTGATGGCATCCAGCTTCATGCGGATGTCATCTGCGTCGATATTCCCATATTTCTGTACCATGAGCATGTGCAGTCCCGCCCAGTCAACCGACGCTGGCTGCAATCTGCGAAACCATTCTTTTGCACGCCCCCGTAAGTTCAGTTTAGCAATCTTAAACAATTTGTGAGGTGTCAGATCTCTGACCTCGACAGCCATCGTCAGTCTCTTTGCCCCATCGGTGACATCCTCACAGTCACGACCCCAGAAGAGATCGTCCAAACCCTGTGGACTTGTCATTTCTGAGTAGTTCTGCCACACCACCAGAATGCAGAGACCCTCTCCACACAAAACTCTTTCGAAAATTCAAGAAAGAAAGGAACTCAAATGCAAATCAACGAATTAAAATTCCAGCTCTTGGGACTCAGTCCCAATTATGCCAGTATGAACAGAACAACATCCAAGTCATAAAGAAAACTCAGACTGTGTCCCCTCATAGATTGGCCTTAGAGGTTCGAAATTGGACGGAATAGTGGAGAACTGTTGCGTGGATTTAGGGTTCATCCGTGGATTCCTGTTGGAATTTCCATCCACCATTCTGATCTTTCCACACCATCCAACTGATAAGTCGGGATCTAGATCCGCTGTGCTCCACGCACAACACACGATCTCCTTCCTGCAGCAAATCTTCCACTCCAGGTATGTATAGTCTTACAAAGTGGTTCGGTGATACTGCCGTCCTAGGGATCCATATGTCCCCTAATCGTGGGATGCTATCTTGTCTCTCTGCTGAATTTGGCGATACCCTACGCAAGGTAGGAAGTGAAGAAAAAGTTCTCCTGAAGTTTTGAGATCCAAACCCAGCCCTCTGTTCCATTGGTAACTCTCAACAGACTCTTGCACTAGTGTAAAATCCGCTGTGAGAGATTTTTACAGCAATATCCCCTATGTTAGCTTGATTAGGGCTTATGCCCACCAGACTGACCACACCGAAACCTAGAAACCTCAGGATCGCAGCTCCCCTTTGTGGTCCATTCTGTCTGTTCCAGAAATCAAACCTTCTCACAAGAGTAAGCTCCCAATTATCCCGAGTTACAAGTCCTTCAGGGATCTCCTCATTATTAGATGAAGACATGATCTCTGATCATCATACTACCGAACTATACACAGGTTCTACCAAGGTTGTACACTCGGAACCAGGCTCTGATACCAAAAAGAAGGAACACCCAGAACACCCTACAGGCATCCGACTGACCTGTCTTGGGACACTAACCCAATCACTTCACACCACTAACTTTCTGCTGTATCCCTGACTTGCTATAGCTCAAGGGTTGTTGTGCCAAACCTCTGCAATACATTTGCACGGCTAGACACCACGGACAGACACCGATCCTTCACAAATCAACTTCTGGTCATTTTATTTCACAAAATGCATTCCGACAGCACAAGCATCCAAACTCTACCCTCCTCTAATCTATCCAACTGTCCCTAAATCAGAAGCTAGGACCTGTCGATTGCTGATCGCAGCGGAAGAGAATACCAACAATCTGACTCCCAAAATCCTTTCCAAGCTCCAACTCTCCTGACTGAACTCCTACTCTACTACCCAAATCAGCCTGCTTTTCCAACAGAAAACACCTCTTATCAACCCTAGCTGGCTTGCTCCACAAGCTTGCTTCCTTCGATCACTTCCCTCCATTCCTCATCAATGATGCGCCGCAAATCCTCATCCATCTCGCCGCCAAACACCCATGCATCCCATGCAAATCAAATCTCCCCTTACACTTATGAGACTGAGATCCGCCATCACTAATTATCAGAGGCGGCTAAACAGTCCTCCTGTTCACACAAATCGCACAGCCAGAGAGTTTTCCGCACGGTCACCCATTGTCCGGCCACAGGGTATGTATAAATAAATACACCTACATATAAGATAAATTGTATTTAAATTATTTAGCCACATACTTACATTACATAAGTAAAATACGTGGCTAATTTAACCTAAGAAAACTTAATTATGGAAAATTTAATGATTGGTAAAATAATGTTTAAACCAACCACAACTAAAGTAATTATGGAAAAATTAATGATTATTAAACTAATAATCGCTAAACCAACCACAAATTTAAAATAATTATGGAAAAATAACCATGAGTAAACTAATTATGATTCAATTAACCATATCTAAATAAATATGATGAAACTAACCATGAATAAAGTAAATAAGGCCAAAGTAACCAATGAATAAATATTTTATGACTAAACCAACTATGCATAAATTAATTATGGTTAAAATAAATATGAATGAAATCATTATAGTTAAAATCAAAATGGTTAAAATATTTATGGCAAAATTAACCATGAGTAAATAAATTTAGTTAAAGTAACTACTAATAAAGTTAATATGGTCAAACTAATTAATGAATATATATTTTATGGAAAAACCAATTATGAAAAAACTAATTATGGTTAAAATAAACATGAATGAAATAATTATGGCTAAAATCAAATGGTTTAAATAGTTATGGCAAAATTAACTGTGGTTAATTAGAAATGGTTAAACTAACCATGAGTAAATAATTGAGTAAATAAATTTGGCTGAATTGACCATTAATAAAAATTAATATGGCTAAACTAACTAATGAATAAATTTTTTCTGGCAAAACCAATTATGTAAAAATTAATTATGACTAAAATAAACATGAATGAAATAATTATGGCTAAAATAAAATTGATTAAAATAACTATGGAAAAATTAAACATGGCTAAACTAGAAATGGTTAAAATAATTAGGGCAAAACCAACCATGGTTAAATTACTATCCATGAGTGAAATGAATTTGGTTAAAATAAACATGAGTGAAATAATTTTGGTTAAAATGAAAGTGTTTAAAATAATTATGGCAAAACTCACCATGGTTAAATTAAAAATAATTTTAAACTAATTATGGGTTTATTGATTATGATTTAATTTATTAGGGTAAAATAATAATTTGTTATAAATAAATACAAGTAATTTATGCTTATAGGAGCCATAACTAAATTCATTATGGCAAACCCAACAATGGCCCAACAAGTAATGGTTAAATTAATTATGCTAAACTAAGTATCATCGCTAAAATTACTAATGTTAAACCAACTATTGTTAAATTGACCATGATTAAATTAATTACAATTAGTTTTAATTTTAATTAATTTTTTCATAGGTAATTTATTCATAATTAATTTCAATATACTCAATTTAACCATAATTAAATAAACCATATATATAATTAGTTTAATCATGATTCATTTAGTTATGATTAGCTAACTTTTACATTTTCCAACTTTTTTCTAATTGGTCAAACGTAATCAAAATGTTAAATGTTGTCCCAAGATACGCAACTAGTATTAAAATTTGTAATTGGGCCCTTTTGACTAAGTCATTGGCCATTTTGACCAAGCCTACTTAATTAGCCCTATTGATTAAATATAATAGGTGCCTTTATTGACTAAGGCACTTGCTAATTTGACTAGATGTTTGATTTGACTAATTGTTTAATTGGTCACTCTAATCAAATTGATTAGTAAAAAATACCCATTGTCATTCAATCTCTTGGCCTCTAGACAAAAATATATGTTCTCTAGTAAAAAAAACCCATCTAGTCAACTTGGTTAATTTGAAAAAATAAGAATTTTAGTAGTGTACCCAACAATTATATTTGTGATTTACTAAAGGCAAAAGCTAAATTACATGAACAATAAGAATACATTAACATTCATGAAAGTAGAGGAGGGAATTGAGGTTGATTGGGCACAAATTATTTTCAATAATATGTGTAATGAGTTAGATAGATGGACAAATATGTAGGAGAAAATGCAGGCATGGGGAAAGTAAGAAGACAAGAAAGAAATCTATCATGCGATATTGATTCTAAAAAGATTGTTAAGTACATGTTTTAGGAGGATTATAAGGTTCTAGAGAAAAAAATAGTAGAAATTTAGAAAAAATCAAAGAGGTTTAAAGAGGAGTTGTAATAAGTTTTGGATAGTAGGAGGAAAGTAACAAGGGGATCTCCAAGATCTCTATAGAAAAAAAATAACACATTTAAGGTTAGAGAAGGATCATAGCAACGAAAGAAATCAGGAGAAGATGTTAGACTTCATAAAGTCATGCGCAGGAATGCTAAACCAACAAGAATTATAGTTCAAAAAGTGGTTACCAGACATATTCCTTCCAAACCACAAAGGGATCACATCTCAAAATAGGAGCCAAAAAGGAAGGATCAATTATAGTAAATTAAATAAAAAATAGGAGCAAATCACCTCAAGTGATAACAACATTGTAAAAGTAACACAAATAGATGCACTATGACACAATGGATGATTTGTATGATTTTCATGCTTAGATGGAGGTCCATGGGGAGGTTCCAATGGAGGTGCAAATAATATAACCACAAATGGATCAACAACAGCCAAATGCACTTCAAGAACCACATATGGTTGTATTAAGACCAACATTTTAAAATGTTAGACCACCTGCCATAATGTTACCATCAAGTAAACATGATCAGTAGAAGGGCAAAGGTTGGACATGGATCTAAGCTTACAAATGAAGGACATGGGAATGTCATTAAAAGATGTTTATAAAGAGGAGACACCATAGAATCTAACATCTCAATTTGTAGAAGAATTGGCAGAGGAGGTTTTGGGAAGTAATAAGACCACTAAAATGTGTCAAGCAATGGCAATTGTGAATATGAAGATGGATAATTTGGGCTTGGAAATCAAGTTACAAAAAATTGGATTAACCATATTGGAAGGGGAAAAGTAAGGATTGTTGAAGTAGATGAAGCAAGAGCAAGCAAAATATGAGGAGTACATACAATGTATAGGAATTTGGAAAATTTTGAAGAAGGAGTTGGAGGAGAAAGTTAATGTAAAAATGATGAAACTAACCATAGAAAATAAGGAACTAAAGAAGAGGATGGTGGAAAGGACAACTTTTTACAATGTTAGGAATGCCAAGAACTAAATAAGACAGAGGCATGGAATGATGCAAACCATGCATATTAGATGGCATTGCTAGAGTATAAACACAAGACTAAAGGCTTGGAAAAAAAAAAGGAATTGTGTTTGCAGGAACAAGATACTAGAAATCAAACCATGGAAAAGATGACAATACATATTTTATAAATGAAAAATATGATTGCATGAAGGAGTTTCGTAAATGGGTTTGACCATTTTTTTCCATAAAGAAAGGGAAAGCACTCATGGAAATGAACGCATTATGGAAAGAAATGGTCAAAACCAAGTCAAATCTAGATGACTTGGTGGAAAAGAATAAGGATTTGGGACCCAACACATGTCAAAAAAAAATTGGAAGAATGTAATGAATTGCTACAGTCTTATTCCATATTACATGCCAAACAACAAATGGATGATTCCACTGTTGAACCTAATGAATGGTGGGAGTTAATTGAAGCCCAATTCCGAGAGGAAATGCAAAAAAATATGGCTGAACATAAGAGGGATGGATGAAAGCACAATAAAGTATTTGTTAGTCTATTTGTCAAATGAACAAAAAGTAGGACCAAAACCCATCACAAAATTGTTATACATGGTTGCAATCATCATACAAGGAGCCAAGGACTATGTTGAATGCAGTAAAATCTTACACCCTTTTAATTTTCAAAAATCATTGAAAAAGTTCTAATGATTAGAATATGATGAAATCAAGTGCATACTATTTTTATATTTTAAAATTTTCATTTCAATGTTTTTAATGTAATTATAAGATGTTTCATTGGTCATAAAATATATTATAAACAATGCATAGTTAGATGTTGAATGGGAACTGAAACTTTGAACATCCTTTATTTTATGTAAATTTAAACCATTAATTTATTGATGGCCATATATTAATGATTATGAAGGCCTAGTAGTGATAAAATTTTGAATATACCTTCTAATATAGTTATCCACTATAGTCTTTTTATAGTATTTGAACATGTTTTTGACCACTACAACTACATTATTTGACAAACTTCTTCCATGACAAAATGTTTCTTGTGATGTAAACAAGGGCAAGGGTGCATTTTCATGAAGATTGAATGTGTTATGTGGAATTATTTGTTTTTTTGGTGAATATGAACTATTATATTTAGAACGATGTTGAAGAAAGTCATTTTTGATAAACTTGATATATAATATACATTGAGGGTTTTAAACACAAATATATACTTTAAATGTTGAGATGTTTACTTTTGTTGAAATGCACACATTTGATTTATCTATAGAATTGTCACTCAATAAATACATTTAATTACACGTGATTTGAAAATTTATGGAAACATACATGGATTAAACTTTTGAAGTTAACACTATCATCTTACAACAAGCCCCAATCAAAATATGTAAACCATGTTTCAAATGTGATAAATTTTAGTCTTTTCAAAACACTCAAGCCTTATACTAAGTGGCTCTTTTAACTACAAATATACCCACATTCAATCTTTTTAGTTGAATGATAAATAACAAGATACTTCTTCATTATTATGCATTAATTTCTAATTTTTCATTGTAAAAATAGGTTTCAAAGGTGAAAGCACACTAAGGGTGAATCACTTTTGTTCAAAAAAGGTAATGTATAACAAGTATTATAGTATGCAATAAGTTAAAATCTTGATGGCATCCTTTGGCTAACCTAAACACAAGCCAAAAACTTTAGAAATTGCACAACAACATTTTGGAACTCAAAATTAATATTGATCGAATGATTAGATGAGGAGGATTGAATAAATTCAAAGTACATAGAGTATATAACTTTTAATTTTTCAACTGCCATAGGGCTTCACGTTTGTGATTCATGAAACATTACCAAAGAAAAGGAAATTGAAAAAATAATGCAATGCACATCTATAAAATCTCCTCCTCTTTGATATGGTAATGGTTTTTTCCTAAAAGGAAGATATTAGTATGCATTCGTTGTTAAAAAAATGTAAAAAAACACATTTTTTGAATGGAATTTCATCCAAAAGTTTTTAATTTCTAAATTTTTCTAGATTTAATTCATTTATATCAATATCATGCACCATAAAAAAATTCACCCAAGAATTCCATTAACAACCTTACCTTTTAAGTACATATTCAAATTTTCAAACCTTGTGACGGGTTGTCATAAATACTCCATACATTCAAATTCTTCAATGCTTGTTGGAATTTTCAAAATAATTAATTAGATTAAATCTAAAGCTAATCAAATATATTTAAAAAAAGTAAACAAATCAAAGATGTGATGTCCATATGTTACCAAAAATTTTAATTACAGAAAGATTATACTTGTGACCCTAATTTTTGGGGGGCTTAATGTGTTTTCACCTTCAAGTAGAGTTTTCTAAATGCAAGTAGTTTTTAAAACCTACTTTCTACAATGTTACATTTGATTCAAGTATGTGTCAAGTATATTCTACCAAAAAGAAAATAAATTTGTTATTTGGTGAGACCTTTGAATATACAATGATCTTTATATTATAACTTCATAAATGTATATTTCATTAAATTTTCTAATAAAAAAGTAGGTTTGAACACCATATTGACCAATCAATTTGAAACCTACTTATTCCTTACTTTTATTATTCCAAAGTTTTTGAAATTTTATAGTTGATCTATAATAAACCCAATTGAGGGCTGAATAGTTTCAAAATGAAATCTAAGTAAAATTTAAATCTAATTTCTTATGTTTTCATGAAAAATTGCTTCTTTTTTAACTTGATATTTTTTCAGCAACTTTTTTTGTATACTTTACCATGCTTTCACTTAGATGAAAACACTTATGGACAACATCTATTTGTCTTCAAGAAAATATTTCCAGATTTTATATATCGCAATCCAAATAGTTCACAACCATCTAGTCCAATATAGGAGGTGGAGGAAGCTAAATGCAGTGGAGCAATCAAGGAAAAATAGACAAAAGAACCATAGAAATTAAGGGGAGGAGAACAAGATATTCCAACTATGGATATTCTTCCAAAGCCTTTAAATGCTTCCTACAATGGTTCTTGTGCTAACATCTCTCTTCTGCTTTTCACCATAGACTTTGTTGAATAGAGTGATTTTTCTTGTTCACAAAAATGGTGGTTTGACTTTTCCACTATCTCTTGGGACATGGAGAATTGAAAATGTGTTGTGTAAGAGGATGATGTGCTTTTGAATTGGAGGAACCTCAACAACATGGTTATTTCCAAGAGTGGCTTTCAAAACTAGGCATGAAATCCACCTCTCCACATTTCATTTGCTTCTTCGAACATTATTGTCTTCCAAGAGTTTGATTGTGTGAATCAATGCTTCAATAGGTTTACTCGAATGTTTTTTTTTCTAATATGTTTCTTGTTTCATTTGCTTTCATTTTTTCTTCTTGTTCTCATCCAAATGTCCTCTTCTACTTATCCAAGAAACTATTCGAAAACATATTAATCTTTTGGAAAACATGTTCTAGTGAGGTGAAAGCACACTACGGGTGAGTCAATTTTCATCAAAAAAGGTGATGCATATTTAATATCATAGTACACGATAAGTTTAAATTTTAATGGCATCATTTGACAATCATGTACATAAGCAAAAAGCCTTAAAATTTGCACAACAACATTTTGGAATTCAAATTTCACTTTAGATCAAGATTAATTACAATCCAACTGTTAGATGAAGAGGATTGAATAAAATCAATGTGAACAACATATATAATGTGCAGTTTTTGTCAGCCACAAGGCCCCATGTTTGTGGTTCATGAAACATTGATAAACAAAAAAAATCTAAAAAAAAAATGCAATGTCCAACTATAAAAAATTTTCTTTTTCATTCGGTATTGGTTTTTTCTTGCAAAGTTTTAAACTTCCAAATGGCCTTAAATTCAATTGATGTATATCAATAATAGTGACCACAAAAAATTTCACTAAAAAATTCCACTCACAACCCTAATTTTGAAGTATTATGCAATTTTTCATACTTTGTGATGAATATTATATTGTCACAAATATATTTCATATGTTGAAGTTCACCAATGTTTGTTGGAGTTTTCTTTTTAAATGATTTTCTTAAGTCTAAATCTAATCCAATATACTTCAAACAAACAAAAAATTCAAAATGTGATGTCCGTACTTACATTAAAAAATCAAATGCAAAAATGCAATATTTGTGACTATAATATTTGAGGGGCGTAGTGTGCTTTCATCCAATGATTGAGCTCAACCATGACATTTTTGTCGAGCTCTTGCAACCACTAATGGAAGATGTTGCTATCAATATTGATGTTGTGGAGGAGGACAACACTAACCCATATGTTTTAGTTCAAAAGGAGTCTAAAGTTGATGATTGTGAATAAGTTTGCCCTCCATAACATCTAATACATGATATTTTTGTTGAAACCTCAACCACTAATTTTGTTTTGGTTTTTGTAGAACCTAGTTGTCTCTAAAAGTAGAGGTCTATTCCATTCTTCACCTACAAGGAATTCTTTCCTAGCCCACCATTGAATCCTTTTTTACTTGGATATTTGGAGATCATTGCCCATTATTCCTGCAACATTCTTTCTACAATCACTTCATCATAGATGTAACAATTATGTTTTAGGATACATTGATGATGAAACAGTAGAACAAGTGAAATCTTTTGCAATGCTTCCATTTGTATTGAGCTTGGGGGTGGATGACGAGATTGTTTCAAAGATTTCATCATCCTATGGTTGGGCGGAGAGCTTTTTTAAACCTACAATCTATGAAACCTTAGTGTCTATTTCATTTTCACATTGGTTTACTATTTTTGATAGATAGAAATTAAATAAACCAAATAAAAAGCCATGATAATGATCTTGGTAGTTGAAGGAACAAGACAATGTAACAAATTAGCACAATGAGTTAGTTCGCCAATTTCCTTCAGCCATGTTGGTTCTTTATTACCCATGATGGTTACGTAAGAAGGTATGTACCATGGCAAAAAGATAGAGAGAGAGAAATAAAAAAACCATATAACAAAGTTCTCGTGCTACAACATAAAGTGTTCTTGTTCCTAAGCAAGCATAATGCTCAGATTCCTCAAATGGTGAAACATTTTGTTAGAGTTTCACTAAGCATTGCATCCTGCTTGGCAACAAACATGTTCCATTTGCCACCATTCATCCACCTTCCAGCGCTTTCCATTTAACACCATCAAACCACCAAAGAGATAAGAAAGAAACTAAAGAAGAGGTAAAGAAGAGATCAATCTTTATGCCATGCAACATATTTTGCCTGGGAGCAGTGAAGCGGGCCCGTATTTTCAGGAACACCTTCAATGCTTGGGTTTTACACTACACTTACAAAGCCCAATGGACAAGTTTTCTTGGGTCTACATGACCTAACCATTGTTCAAGATCCATACACCCTTGCACAAATTGTGAAGACCATTACATTATGGGATGTGTCAAGTACAAGCCATTGTAGTGTAAAGCCTAATGGACAAGTCTTCTTGGGTCTACCTGACCTAACCATTGTTCAAGATCCATACACCCCTTGCACAAATTGTGAAGACCATTACATTATGGGATGTGTCATGTACAAGCCATTGTGCTGGTTTCAGAAATTTTGACTTGCCCAATTTCCTCACATGCACCTTACAAGGCACAATGGACTATACCCAGCATGTTTCATAATACATAAAGACTGCAAAGAATTGTTTTTAGAGTTAGCCAAGGCTACAATATGCAATGTAATTTTTCCTCGAGAGCATTATTTTGCTTATGAGCGGCTTCTTACACTTTTAAGTGAGATTGACGCGCTCCCAAGTCACGGGGGTGAAACCCACTTGGGGGTCTCACAAAGTCAAGTTGCGGAATTGAGACTTGGTAGCACGCTCCCGGCTTCCAACTCTAAAAAGGGGTAGAGGGTCGAGTTGGGAGCCCCGGGATTAGACTAGGAAGAGATCAAGCTTTTAGATCACACGAACCTGCATCACAAACCAACACGGGTTGGTTAGAATCCATTTGGACTCTTTTGGTGTTGGGACAAGCCACGGGGACCCGGACTCACTTGGACTCACCACATCCTTGGCTCGGGAGTATGCCACCACCATACTCCCTATAGTATACTCTGCGCCACGTTGTGGGGACTACACCCAAATGGCACAAATTCCCGGGACTCCCGAAATGGAGTCCCGAAGTTGTCCCGAAATCGTCCCGGCGGGACTCCCGGAACTTTGAACGGCCATAACTCCCGACTGCGGGGTTGGATCGCGACGAGGTCTGAACCAAAGTTGTAGCCCTCGTCAAGATCTTTCCAACGACGTATCGCACTCCCAATTCGGACTTCGGTAAGAGGTCGATTCCCGACTTTTAGTGGTCGGGAGTCAAACTGCCAGTTTGACTCCCGGCCCTTCTTTTGCCCATAACTTGGGCGACAGATGTCCAAATGGCCAATGCGAGGCCATTTTCGATATCTACGCTTCAAGACCTTTCCAATGACACCAAGAACACTCCGATGCGAGGTGTTTTGGGTCCTGCTGTCGAGCTCTAAACATTCGGGAGTCCCGGAGGACTCCAAATCCCAACTTTTCCAAGTGTTGGGCTTCACCCCCACACTTGGCCAAAGTAGGGTTGCGACACTCTCCCCCACTAGAAGAAAGAGGTCAATGTCCTCATTGACACTTAGAATTTCCTTTCATACAATTGCAATTGCTTTCTTTTGGATCCTTGGCCATTTTGCCAACTTTGTGGCTAGACCTTGTCTCAAGCTAACTTAGGCGTCCCCAAGTTTCCAACACTTTCTTGACAAGTCCAAGGGTGTCCTCTCCGGGACCCTCTCCCCTTGCTTCGTCAAAAGACTAACTAGCCTAATTGACGAAGCTCCTCATTTGGGAGGAACTTTTTCATTCTTCCCCTCATGAGGAGCCTAAGTCAAGTCTAATCTTGACCTAAGCTACTTGACATGACTCCTTTCCCTATCCCGCGCCTCGGTCACAACAACCAAGCCTTAACTAAAAGGTTTGCTTATCAAGGTACGAGAAGCAACACCTAGGTTTGCCAAACCCAAGTCCCAAACTACACTTACAGTATGTGAGCGGGGTCATGACTTCCCGCGTTGGCCACACTACAAGCCAACCCTTCGGGATGCACCTCAAGGCATGTGCATGTCCCTGCAAGCTCACCTTGCTTGCCTCCTCTTTTGGGGTCAAGTTTCCTCAACCCCAAACTAGGAGTCCGATTTTGATTTGAGCCTACGCAACATAGTTCCATTTATCCATGCCACAACCCTATTTGCCTTAACAATTTTTCCCCATGATACAATCTCTTGGAAGTTATAATGCCCTTTTTATTTCACTTGCAACTTGATGTGGTACATTTTATGGAATTCTCCCCCTTTAAAATAAAGGTGATGCCCTCATCACGCTCTACGCCTTTTCTTTGCGGGTCTAGTGTGAAATTCTTCTATGGCTTCTTGGGCATGTTCCATGTCGGACTCTTTCACCCAAGAAGCTTCTATTGCATGGTAACCTTTCCACTTCACTAAGTATTCCCGCTCTCGTCCCCTAAGTTGCCTTGATTTGAGCACGGCCTCAACCTCAAACTCTGGTTCATTATGCACTAAGTCCGGCGGAGGCCTTGAGTTATGCTCTCGATTAGGCCTTGAGGCATCGCGGGAGACCGGCTTCAAAAGGGACACATGAAATGTGGGATGAACTCTAAAGTTTTCCGGAAGTTCTAACTTATAAGTGTCGGAAAGTTTCTTTTCCAACACCTTGAATGGCCCCGCATATGGGCCTAAGAACTTATGACTCAAACCTTCCGGCAACCTAAAATTCTTGATGTTCAACCACACTTCGTCTCCCTCTTGAAACTTCACTTCTCGTCGGGACTTGTCCGCAAAATCCTTGTACCTTTTGTGCGCCTTCTGCAAGTTAGCCTTGGCCAACTCCCATAAGCGCTTCCTTTCTCCATCAAGCTGCGTCACCATTGGCACTTCTTCACCTGTATCAATCGAAGGTTGTCCTTGGGTTGCCCAAGTCATGGGCACAATTGGTGACCTTCCCGTCACCATTTGAAATGGGGTGGACCCAGTTGCGGAGTGTTCCGAGTTGTTGTAACAAAACTCGGCTAACTCCAAATGGTCCACCCAATCTTGTTGATCCGCCGCCACATAATTCCTCAAGAATTGTTGGATGACCAAGTTCACCCTTTCGGTTTGTCCATCGGTTTGGGGGCGGAAAGAGGTGCTCATCTTGAGCTCCGACCCCATTCGCTTCCACAAGGCCCGCCAAAACTTACTTGTAAACTTTGGGTCTCGATCCGACACTATGTCTTTTGGAAGCCCATGGTGTTTGAAAATGTGGGAGAAGAATAACCTCCCCGTTTCTTGTGCCGTTGCTTCATCTTTTGTGGGAATGAAATGTGCCATTTTGCTAAATCGATCCACCACAACCATGATGGCATCAAATCCCTTTGAAGGGGGCAGACTTACCATGAAATCCATTGACACACTTTCCCATGGCCCTTCGGGAATCGGCAAGGGTTGCAACAAACCCGCTTGCTTCTTGTTGAGGGTCCGGTTTTGTTGACAAGTTAAACAAGTCTTCACGTACTCCTCCGCACTATCTTTTAAGTTGGGCCAATAGTAGGACTTCTTTAGGAATGTTGTGATGCGCTTGGCACCACCATGGCCCGCAAGTGGTCCATCATGACATTCCTTCAAAAGTGTGTCTCGCATCTTGCCTTCCGGCACATAGAGTCGATTTTGCTTGTACCACAATAATCCATTTCTCAAATGGAAGTGGGACTTGGCTCCATTTTGGATGCTTTGCCTTGTCTCCTTGGCAAAGGCATCCCGGCGACTTGCTAATCTAACTTCCTTTTGAAGTTCCGACTCTCCAACACACACCATTCTAAGTTGGTGTTTCCGGCTCAAGGCATCGGGCACTATGTTCTCTTTTCCCGGCTTGTGCCGGATGTCCTTATTAAACAAGGCCAATGTGTCTTGCCACCTTTGTTGTTTTGATGACAACTTGGGTTGCGTTGCGAAGTACTTCAAGGTCACATTGTCGGTCCACACCACTACGTCTTTGGAACCTATGTAGTGGCCCCAAGTCTTGAGGCAATGTATGACCGCCCACATCTTTTTCTCGTGTGTTGGCCACCTTCGCTCCGTCTCACCCAACTTCTTGCTTTCAAAGGCCACCGGTCTTCCTTCTTGCACCAAGACTCCCCCAACCGCAAAGTCGGAGGCGTCGGAATGAATCTCGAAGTCTTTGTCGAAGTCGGGTAACTTCAACACTGGCGCCTTCACCAAAATGCCCTTCAATGTTCCAAAGGCTTCATCGCATGCTTGTTCCCATTCATAGGTGACGGCGGACTTCTTCAAAAGGTTCGTCAAAGGCGCCGCTATCTTTGCAAAGTTCTTGATGAACTTGCGATAGTATGAGGCCAATCCTAAGAAGGACCTCAAGGCGGGAACCGACTTGGGCGGCTCCCAATCCAAAATCGCCTTAACCTTGTGATCGTCCATCATCAAGCCCTCTTGAGTTATCCTATGTCCCAAAAAGTCTACTTCCGTCACCCCAAATTCGCACTTCTCGAGCTTTGCATACAACTTGTTTTCCCTTAGCCTTTGGAACACCTTGCGAAGGTGCTCCGCATGCTCCTCCAAGGAGCTACTATAGATCAAAATGTCGTCTATGTAGACGACCACGAAATCATCAAGCCATTCGCGGAATATGTCATTCATGAGAGTGCAAAATGTGGCGGGTGCATTGGTGAGCCCAAAGGGCATCACCATGAACTCGTATGAGCCATACCTTGTGCGACAAGCGGTTTTCTCTTCGTCCCCTTCCGCTATCCTTATTTGGTAATACCCGGAACGTAGATCAATTCTACTAAAAACCTTGGCTCCCGAGAGACGGTCAAATAGATCATCGATGCGAGGTAAAGGATACCGATTTTTCACCGTTGCCTTGTTGAGTGCTCTATAATCAACACACATCCTCAAAGTCCCATCCTTCTTGTGAACAAAAAGGACGGGTGCCCCATATGGCGACTTGCTTGGTTTGATATACCCTTTTGCAAGGAGTTCTTCGAGTTGAACCTTTAACTCTTTCAACTCCTCATGGCTCATTCGGTATGGGGCCTTGGCGGGAGGTTCCACTCCCGGCATCACTTCAATCGCATGATCAACCCGTCTTCTCGGGGGCAAGTCTTCGGGCAATTCGGCGGGCATCACATCCGGGAACTCTTCCAACATTCGCCTTATGCACTTGGCGGAAGTCATCGACTTGGTGACTTCCTCGGGCTCATACTCGTCCAACACCCGCATCACACACACCATGCCAAAACCTCCCACACATTCCTTCTCGAAAACTTTTCCTACCATAAAGCGGATGGTTGGATCACCCACACAAGGCAACTCATGTGCCTTGACTCGCACAATCCCACTTTTAGATGGGATTCTAACTATCCGATTGTGCCCTTCTATGAGCACATTGTTTTGGGTGATGAACTCCATCCCCAAAACACATTCCATTCCACCCAAAGTGGAAACCAGCAAGTCCAACTTTCCTCTCCAATTCCCCAATTGAAGAGGGACTCCTTTCGCTTGTAACGTAGTTGGATGGGGAATCCCATCCGCAAAATGCACCTCAATGGGTGCCTTGAGCTCCTCTAAGTGGAGCTCCATCCTTTCGGCGCTCTCCCGAGTTATGAAGTTGTGAGAAGCCCCTGTGTCCAAAAGACATAAGACATCCCGCTTAGCAATCTTCCCTTTCAAGAAGATCAGTTGATTGCATTCTTTTTGGGCTAGAGTGGCATTGAGAGCAAGTACCTTTGAGCTCCCAACACCGGATTTGGGCTTGGGGCAATCCTTGGAGTAATGCCCCACCTCGTTGCAATTGAAACACGCACCCTTAGGCTTGTCTCCAGAATTCCCTTTGTTTTGGCTCCCTTTGAAAGGAGCCCCTTTTTTCACAAAATTTCCCTTTGGCTTGAACCCCGAGCCTTGAAATGGTTTGGGCTTATCCTTGGTTGGGCTTCCTTGCCCCCGGTTCCACTCCCCTTCATGCCTTGGCTTTTTGTGAAGGAACTTGTTATCCTTCTTGAACCCGGATTTGTCGCTCCGCCCCACATCCGAGAAATTCTCCACTTTCGTGATGGCCTCGGATAATGAGGCGGGCCAACTCTCCTCAAGTTTTCGCTTGGCCCAAGTTGGAAGTCCCATCACGAATTGGCACACCCGATCCAGCTCGTGCATGTGCCGTACCTCGAGCATGAGTTCCGAATAAGCCCTCACATATTGCCTCAAATTTTCATTCGGGGCATTCACAAGGTCACGAAGCTTGCACCTTGAAATGTAATCGGAGTTCCTCGGGACAAATTCCGCCTCAATGCGGTCTTTGAAAAACTCCCACGTATAGCCATGGCTCTTCCCCTCCTCCTGTCGCACCGTCCGCCACCATGTGGCGGCATAGCCCTTCAAGTAGGATTGGGCAAGCTCCACGGCGGAATGCCGTCCAACCTTGGCGGCATGCAAGTAGTCGTCCATCTCCGCAAGCCAAGCATCCACAACCTTGCGGTCGCGGGCGACATCGAAGTTCCCGGGCTTGGCCGGTTGAAACCTTTCACCCTTGGAGGCTCCCGTTTTGAGAGCCGCCACCAACTCACCGAAGTCGGGTCTTCCCATCTTGAGGAGTACTTCCAATTGTGCCGGGGTGAATAGGACCGAGCTCCTCTCTTCCTCACTTTTGGGCTCATCACGGTCCTCCCGGGGCATGGGTTCCTCCTCCCCAATAGATTCGGGCGGGGCTACTTGGTCATCGACGGGCTCTTCCATCACGGAGTCTTGTGGTTGCTTGCGGTTCTTCTTGGGAGCCATCCGAACCCAAGAAGTGAGCTTCACCACTTGCTCTGATACCACGTGACGCGCTCCCAAGTCACGGGGGTGAAACCCACTTGAGGGTCTCACCAAAGTCAAGTTGCGGAATTGAGACTTGGTAGCACGCTCCCGGCTTCCAACTCTAAAAAGGGGTAGAGGGTCGAGTTGGGAGCCCCGGGATTAGACTAGGAAGAGATCAAGCTTTTAGATCACACGAACCTGCATCACAAACCAACACGAGTTGGTTAGAATCCATTTGCACTCTTTTGGTGTTGGGACAAGCCACGGGGACCCGGACTCACTTGGACTCACCACATCCTTGGCTCGGGAGTATGCCACCACCATACTCCCTATAGTATACTCTGCGCCACGTTGTGGGGGCTACACCCAAATGGCACAAATTCCCGGGACTCCCGAAATGGAGTCCCGGAGTTGTCCCGAAATCGTCCCGGCGGGACTCCCGGAACTTTGAACGGCCATAACTCCCGACTGCGGAGTTGGATCGCGACGAGGTCTGAACCAAAGTTGTAGCCCTCGTCAAGATCTTTCCAACGACGTATCGCACTCCCAATTCGGACTTCGGGAAGGGGTCGATTCCCGACTTTTAGTGGTCGGGAGTCAAACTGCCAGTTTGACTCCCGGCCCTTCTTTTGCCCATAACTTGGGCGACAGATGTCCAAATGGCCAATGCGAGGCCATTTTCGATATCTACGCTTCAAGACCTTTCCAATGACACCAAGAACACTCCGATGCGAGGTGTTTTGGGTCCTGCTGTCGAGCTCTAAACATTCGGGAGTCCCGGAGGACTCCAAATCCCAACTTTTCCAAGTGTTGGGCTTCACCCCCACACTTGGCCAAAGTAGGGTTGCGACACCTTTGTTTTGGCTCCCTTTGAAAGGAGCCCCTTTCTTCACAAAATTTCCCTTTGGCTTGAACCCCGAGCCTTGAAATGGTTTGGGCTTATCCTTGGTTGGGCTTCCTTGCCCCCGGTTCCACTCCCCTTCATGCCTTGGCTTTTTGTGAAGGAACTTGTTGTCCTTCTTGAACCCGGATTTGTCGCTCCGCCCCACATCCGAGAAATTCTCCACTTTCGTGATGGCCTCGGATAATGAGGCGGGCCAACTCTCCTCAAGTTTTCGCTTGGCCCAAGTTGGAAGTCCCATCACGAATTGGCACACCCGGTCCATCTCGTGCATGTGCACGTCGTCAAGATCTTTCCTTCTTTTGCCCATAACTTGGGCGACAAATATCCAAATGGCCAATGCGAGGCCATTTTCGATATCTACGCTTCAAGACCTTTCCAATGACACCAAGAACACCCCAATGTGAGGTGTTTTGGGTCTTGCTGTCGAGCTCTGAACATTCGGGAGTCCCGGAGGACCCCAAATCCCACTTTTTCCAAGTGTTGGGCTTCACCCCCACACTTGGCCAAAGTAGGGTTGCGACAGAGATCTTACATTTTTTATTTTTGTAATGTTCCTTCTCTTCTAACTTTTTTCATTTTAAAGTATTGGTGATCTTTACATCAGGTAACGCCCAATGACAAGATTCCAGTTTATGCTTCTGATAGAATGAAACAATTCTAGAAGAAGTGTAAACCAGAACCCTTCACCCCACATGATCTAAACCCCTAAAATGATCTATTACAGAAAAAGAGTGCCCCCAATCAGAACCATTTGATCAATAAAGTGCCAGAATAGGAGTTCAAAGGTGGTTTCTGCAGGGGAAGTGCTCATCACTTCACAGAATTCAGCCCTGCCTACTCAGGCTACCACCCTTGTATAGGCATGACCTCATTCCTGGAAGTCCCTAGGGATGAGAACCTCCTCTATACAAATTGGATAATAGAAATAAAAAAACTCCCATTGAACTTGAACCTCATAATTTTGGAGATTTGAACTGCAAGTACCGATGCTTGAATACAATCCTTGGACAAAAAGCTTTGTATACCTATAAATTACTGTAACTCTGCTACTTCTGATATGAAATATGTTAGCATTTGTTTCCAATGGATTTTGAATCCTTGAGACACATGCATCCAATCATTTAAGAATTTGGTGCATAGCACATCCAATGTCAAGGTCTGCACTACAATAGATGGTGTTGCAACTATTGATACATGTTACTAATTAACCCTTTTATGTACAAGGGCAAAGCTAAAAAGGGAAATGAAACTTACTCTTGCAAGGTTTGTTATAGCTTGAATGAGTACATAGTTCTCTGCAGGGTAAAGCTGGAGAACTGGGCTGTTCTGGGAACGAGGGCCCCGTGTGAGGCAGGATCCCAGTGCTGGACGTGAATTCCAAGAACAGCCCCATTCAAGTTCCCTACCCAGCATAAAGAACCCAAAGAATTTTGCCTTTATAAACGGATGGCAATGATTCACTTGAAAGGCACCTTGCATGTAAGGTTCCTCAATTTGAAAAACGTGGGTAAGGTGCCCTTCACATACACAAGAAAAAATCTACCTGATCTTTTTGGCTTCTTTTATTATCTATGTCTCTACAGACACAGCAGGATTGATTCTTTGCATGACTTCCAGAAATGCAATTGAAATATAAGACAAATGTTCATATAATGGTTTACCCAATACTTTCAGGTGATTATTATATACGAATCTACATTGACTTCATCAGGAGCTGATGAAATCAATGGCAGAGTCATGGCATTGACCCTTGAGCAGCTCAATTGGTCTAGTTCACTCTGTGAAGTAGCAGCAGCTGTAGGCGATTACTCTTTATTCCTTTTCTAGAAGAGTTGAGTTGTGCTAGAGGGTTCTGTCACTAGTTACTATTGTTGCTTAAACCAATTTTATCAAAGATGTTTTTAGGGAGCATCAACAGCACCTGTTGTCTTTGGGTACCTACAGATTGTTGCAACTTATGGAGGTCTGGAATCCCTACGGGAGTTCTGAGTTGTTTGCTGTTTGCTGTCATCAATTGAAGCTGCCTTGCTAGATGCAGCAATGTACACACTTGCTTGTGAAAATCGCCGAATGGCATTCTCAACTTCTCTCAGCTTTTGCTCGATTGTGGACTTGGACTTAACAAGACTTGGTATCTCCACCACCAGTGGAAAACACTGCAGCTTGTATAGAAGGTTTGATTGATCTTTGACAACTCAAATCAAGGACCACAAACTGACTTTTCAGAGTACAGAATTGAACAACTCCTACCCATCATGAGGCCAGAAACAGACTAAAAGCAAGGATACCTTTTTGCAGGGAAGAAAGTGCTGCTTGCTGCTTAGCCTCAGGCATTAGCACAAAGCCTGGTGGCCACTTTCGTGCTATCTCTTCTTGCCTTCTGTTCAAAATAATTGCCAAGATGAATAAGCATCAGACTTGAGAAAGATGCTAGCAAGCACAAAACATGGAAAATAGATGGAAATAACAGCAGAGACAGAACATAAAGGCCACCTTCAGAGAGAGAAAAGAGAAATTTCACCTTGCTTCAGCACATTCTGCAAGTATGTTCCTCCTTTTAACAATGCTGGTAATAGACACATTGTACTTGTCAAGCAAAATACATGCAGGGCAAATAAAAAGCATTGTAAGGACCTGTTTGAGTAAGTGAGCCTCATGAATCAACAGTATCTGGAGACTAAGGCTAACAGATTATAAACAGAAACTAAAGCAGAAGAAAGAGGTGTGCAGAGGTCTTTACTCCTATTAATATGTTCTTCATTTTGAGCAACAAAAATGAAATTTCAATTTTGAATCTAACTGCAGTTTTTATTACACCTGTGCACTCACCTAGCTCAGTTTGTCATCTCATGCAGTTTCCAAAATAGGCTCTTGACTAAACTGATCAAAGAGCTCACAACTCAATCTTCAAAGCCTCATTTTAATGCACAATGATGTAATGCAGAAGTTTTGAGAGACTTTGAGCTTGATCTTACTAAGGTGGGACTTTGCCAAAGTTCTGGTGTTGAGAAGAATTGTCCTGTTCTGGCGCAGCTTCCGGTGGTATCACAGCCTTAATGGCCTCCATGTTCTTTGCAATATAATTTGTACCTCTTGCTTGCTTGTCAACAGAATTTCACGACAGTCAACAGAGACAAAACAAAAGCACCAGGTCGTTCAGTAACATTGCTGTAGTTATTGGATGGAATAAGTTGACAGAGAGGGTTTAGGGTTTAAGGTTTAGGGTTACATGGGTGTTCCCACCAAAATTGGGTTTTTTTTTGGGGGTTTTGAAGTGACCTACCCCCCCATTTTCGAGGGTTCTGAATCCAATGGTGCAATAAAATTCTTCTAGAGTATCACCATTTGAAAGATATGGGGGGTGTGAAATTTCAAGGGGGCATAAAGGGTTAATTATGATACATGTTGGAAGTTTTGAAGTGACCCACCCCCCCATTTTCATGTGTTTCAAAGCTAGTGGTGAAGTTATTTTTGCTTAAAAGTGTCAGTTTTGTAGGATATAGGAGATTTGGGGTTTTTGTGTTTGATGGGCATTTTGACCTGATTGCATTTTGTTTTTTGATATTTGGAGATGACTTATCCCCCCATTTTGAGGTGTTCTGAATGCAATGGTGTGAAAAAATTCTTCTAGAGTATCACCATTTGGAAGATATGGGGGGGTTTGACTTTTCAGTGGCTGGTTGACTTTTTCTGTTTTGTGACAGAATTTGAAGGTTTAGAGAGTGCAATCTGAAGAATCGTTTAGGGATATGAAAAACTATGGAAATATGGGCCTATGATTTAGTTTTGCCAAAAATATGGAATAGGACCAAGTTTTGACAAATTTATGTAGTTATGATGGAGTTTTTTAGATATATCTAGAGTTTTTTAGATGTTTCTAGATTTTTCTAGAGTTTTTTAAATGTTTTTAGATCTTTCTAGAGTTTTTTAGATGTTTCTAGATTGTTCTAGAGTTTTTTAGATGTTTCTAAATTGTTCTAAAATTTTTTAGATGTTTCTAGATTCTTCTAGATTTTTCTAGATTTTTTTAGATTTTTCTAGATTTTTCTAAGAGTTTCTAGAGTTTTTTAGATGTTTCTAGATGTTTCTAGAATTTTTTAGATGTTTCTAGATATATCTAGAGTTTTTTAGATGTTTTTAGATTCTTCTAGAGTTTTTTAGATTTTTTAGATTCTTCTAGAGTTTTCTAGATGTTTCTAGATTTTTCTAGAGTTTTCTAAGAGTTTCTAGATTTTTTTAGATGTTTCTAGATTTTTCTAGATATATCTAGATGTTTCTAGATTTTTGTAGAGTTTTTTAGATATATCTAGGTTGATCTAGATTTTTCTAGATATATCCAGATGTTTCTAGATTTTCTAGAGTTTTTTAGATGTTTTTACATTTTTCTAGAGTTTTCTAAGAGTTTCTAGATTTTTTTGGAGATATATCTTGATTTTTCTAGATTTTTCTAGATTTTTTTAGATATATCTAGGTTGATTAAGATGTTTGTAGATTTTTCTAGAGTTTTTTAGATATTTCTAGATATATCTAGAATTTCTAGATGTTTTTAGATTCTTCTAGAGTTTTCTGGATGTTTCTAGATGTTTCTAGATTTTTCTAGAGATTTCTAAAAGTTTCTAGATTTTTCTAAATAGATCTAGATTTTTCTAGATTTTTTTAGATATATCTAGGTTGATCTAGATTTTTCCAGAGTTTTCTGGATATATCTGGACCCATCTAAATATATAACATGGATGTGGAAATAGTTTACCTTTGGTGTAGTTGATGTTTTATTTGGTATAAGTGATACTTTGTGTATGGAAATGTTTTCCATTTGGTGAAGTTGATAGTTAGTATATTGAAATGTGTTGCTTTTGGTAGCCTTGGTATTTGGATTTGGTTTTTGTGGCGTTCAAATATTTGGCACCCTAGAAGATCTAAATAGTTGAAGCTATGCCTCGTGTTATATACACAAATTCTCTTGTAGATGGTACCATAATACGAACACATCCACCAGCTATTCCGATTCGTCCAACTCCTACTTTGAGGCATTTGTACCCTCGTACCACCCTTGCCAGCGCAACTTTACGTGTTCCATTAGTTCAGTTTCCTCCTCTTAGTGTACCATGCACTGATTTACTGGAGCATCCTGATGTGAATGATCCAGATTTTATAGATCTTGATGCAGCATGTTTTATGATGCTTACGAGGGATTTACCGGCACTGTTCGGGATTATGGCTCGCCCGGCGAATCGGAAAGTGCCGGTGAGAGATCTTCCAGAATTTGATGATTGGCTCCACGTGATTTATGACCCCATAGTGGTCAAAGTGTATGCCAGGAGTGATGAGCATGAGAGGGGCACATTGAAGGATGATTTGGTGAATACATTGCGCCGGGTTTTTGGTTTGACATTGACTTGTAGTTCGGATAGTTTAACACTATCACGAAATCAAGCCAATGTTCCTATTTCGGCCATGTCAGATGCTCTGCACTCTTTAGGTGCAAGAATATGTCGAGTTTCATTTTTTGGGATGAAGTGCGAGATTCCAGATGTAGAGCCCATGATTGATCGTTTCATACAACGATATTATGAAGAGATGGGTTCTTCTGTTCCAACACAGAAGAATATGTTTGATTATGGGGTCCAGTTTCCTATAGGTGGATTGGAACTTTACCAGTTTAGTGAAGTGCAACGCCAGGCGCGGAGGTTAAGGGAGGGTACTGTGCACGAGATGTGCAATGTGGAAGGCTATGGGTCTTTAGACTTCAGACCAATCACTGATCCACATATAGTTAAGGTGAAGATTTACCAGGTATTATACCATGAGATTCTTTCCGTGATACAGAGGTAGATGTTAGATGACATGCCAGCTATTATGCGCACAATGCGTACTAGGCTGAACCAGTTGCAGGATTTGATGGAACGTAGGGGAGCAATGTCAGAAGGTGTATTGAGTACTCGCATTTCAGGCATTAGGGTTGAGGTTACTGTCCATACAAACATGGTGATTGATGGACGTCAACTGTGTAGCGAGTTGGATTTATTCCGGATTGGAGGCCTGGAGAGCGCATTGGGTGGGCCTATACATATGATCTGCGCACTACGCTCACAATGCACGGGGCTGGGGGCTGTTTGACCACCAAAAAGAGACTGTAGTGCGGGGCTGTTTTACCATAGTGCGGGGCTGTATTTGTTGACTTTTTTCACTTTTTGTTACTTTTTTTACTGCTCGTACCTTTTGTAAGTTACTTTTCCTGCTGAAAGGGGTAAAGTTTGTTACTTTTTTTACTTTTTTTACTACTTGTAACTTTCATAAATTTTTTTTTTACTAGGCCAGGAAGGCCAGGGTTTATATTTTATTCATTGTGCGAGGGGGGAAAGGGTGCACCTTGATTTTTTTCCTTCTTTTTTTTTACTATTAAAGGGGAGGGGGGTGGAGGTTAATGTTTTCTTTTTCCCAGATATATGAAAAGGTGGAAGGAGGAGGGGGGAAGGGGTACATTTTGGGGTTAAATGTTTTTTTCATTGTGGAGGGGCTAGGGAAGGGTTCAGCGGGGGTAATTTTTTTTACAAAGTCATTATGGGACAGGGGAAAGGGTGCACTTCAAATTTTTTCCTTCTTTTTTTTAATGTTGAAGGGTGGAGGGCAATTTTTTTTTTCCCCTAGATATATGAAAAGGTAGAAGGAATAGGGGGAAAGGGGTACATTTAAGGTTTTGTAGAAATGTTTTTTTCATCGTGGAGTGGCTAGGGAGAGGTTCATTGGGGGTTTTTTTTGGTACAAATTCATTATGGACGGGGGAAAGGGTGCACCTTGAGTTTTTTTCTTCTTTATTTCACTATTGAGGGGGAAGGGGGTGGAGGTGAATGTTTTTTTTTTTTGCCTTCATTTGACATGTGGAAGGAGGAAGGGAAAGGGATATATATATATATTTTTAATATTGTTTTTTGATTGTGGAGTGGGTAGGGACAGGGGGTCAAATTTTGGAATTTGGTGTTCCTAAATGAATGTATTCCTTACGATTCCTCCAAGTTCCCACCAAATGGCCAATGGCTTTTTGGTATGTTCCCTATGTTCCCAATAGCATCACCTTTTTTTCCATAGGTTTTGCCCCAAGTTCCTCTTATCGTCTGCAAAAAATATGCAGATCAAAGAGGTGCAACTCAAACATGTATGTACAGATTGATCAAGAGCGTGACAGCCTCAGAAGAATAGAGGTTTGATTTCAGACATACAGAAAGGGACCGTGAGGAACTACAACAGTCACCAATGGATGAACAAATTTGGGTGCACAAGAAAACCAACGATTTCAGTGTTGAGAGTTCGGAGGACAAGAAGAAACATCTATCACAAGAAGAGATGGATAATCCACCGAAAAGTCTGGCTGCTGCCGAAGCAAGCATAGCTTCCAAGGATGCCCGGGGAAAGGTACGTGGGAATTTTTTCAAAAAAATCACTAGAATAAGTAAGGAAATAGAGCTGAGTTCACCTTGTAGGGCTAGAGAGCCTAAATATTTGGGTTTTTTTTTTGGGTCTTTGCATTCTATTCAAGTTCGTCAAGTTTGTCAATTACGATGGAGGAGTACAAACTTTTGGTCACGGTGTTGTTGAATTTACCATGTATTAAATGTTTTATTCGGTTTTTTGGAAGGTAAAAAGACATGATATTTTTTGAGGCGGTCACTAGGTTGGGAACAATATTATTATTTTTCTTTTATCAATTTTGTGATGGGACCACATCAGCAACCATCATCTCGGAGGATTCCACCAACATTAGCTATCAGATAAATAGGAACCTAAGATTTTTTTCTCCAAAATGCTTCTACAACTTTTTCAATTCGCATAAGAGCAAAGAGTTTAAATATGGCAAACTAAGCTTTTAATTCCTTACTTTTTCAAGAGAAGTTCTTGGAAAAGTATAGTATTAAAATGCCAAAAATCACAATGAGAAAAAGATTACATGAATTTAATCACAAAAAACGACAATATTCAGGTACTTGGGAAGGTTAGAAGGTGGGGATTTGCTTGGTCGGCATATTATATTGATCAAGAGACTACGGTTCAGCTAGCGGCCGGGGTTGGCGGTTACAGCCATGTCTCGACTTGTGTTTATTCCAGCCTTCTACTTTACAGCAACGTGCGGGTTGCAGGGTTGGACGATCATGCCATGTCTTTTATTGGGCCCCTGAAATGTGAGAGACATCGTCCGCAAAGAATATGCAGATCAAAGAGATGCAACTCAAACATGTACTAATTGAGCAAGAGCGTGACAACCTTAGAAGAACAGAGGTTTGATTTAGACATACAAAAAGGGACCATGAGGAACTACAACAAGCATTGCAAGATGAACAAATTTGGGTGCACAAGAAAGCCAACCGTTTGAGTGTTCAAAGAACAAAGGACAAGAAGAAACATCTGTCGCAGGAAGAGATGGACAATCCACCAAAAAGTCTGGCTGCTGCCGTAGCAAGCATAGCTTTTAAGGATGCCCAGCTGATAGAGATTGAAATTGAGCTTGACCGCAGAAAAACCTCAATTAAAGATCTTGAGCACAAGCATTTGAAGCTCGAGCAAGAGCTTGAAAGGGTACTACTTTTGCTTGATGATGCAGAAAAGCACAGAGCAAAATATGTACGTCAGACCACCAACCTAGAATTGCAACTTGCACATGCAAGTTTATTTGTAAGAGATGTGAAAGCATACAAAAGTTCATTCAAGTCCGAGGGTTTGCAGTAACTAACACACAGCAACAAATTAAAGAAGATGGAGCTAAGGAAGGCAGACAACGATCTTTTTGGGTCAGGAAAGCAGTGAGAAACCATCATGGCACACAAAGAAGGAAACACTATCGTAACGACTTGAGGAACAGATTCCAGAGAAGGCACACGAGCTTGAAAAAACATCGGAATCTCATATTCAATCTAGATTCTAGTTTATTGTCTCGTAGGACACCTTTACTTGTGTAGTCTCTAAGGGCACGGGAAGCCAGCAAGAAACTGGTGGCAGAAAGACTGGATATTGAGAAGCTAAAGAAAAGAGCTCATCTTCTATATAGGTCCTTGATTACTAAAGTTGCAACCAGGGATGTTTCCATTGAGCAACATAGAGGGGATTTGCATGAGCTAAAGGCTCTTTACAGAGGAGTTATTGAAGCAGCAAACGTGCAAACCCAGAAGATTGCCTCAATGGACCACTAGAGGTTACAAGATCAACAAGAATCACAGCACACTATGGAGGAGCGCTTGCATGCTATAACAAGAGAACTCAACGAGACTGCAGAGATCGTGGAGGAAGCAACAACTAGCATCAACTGTCTACATGCTGAGTTGCGAAACGTGCAAAAAGAATAAAAGTCATCAAAAGGAGAATCTATGAAGCGCCTTGAGGCTTTGGAAAAAAATGGTTGTTGTTTTGAAGAAAGAACTAAACGAGGTAATTCATTAGTGGCAAAATTATTCTCTCCACCTTCAACTACATGTAGGTCCTGCAAACGTAGTTGGCACACGAGAAGCATTGCACGAGAACTGAATACTCGTAAATTTTCCCTTGTGGATGCTTCATTTGTGATTCTGATGAAGCTTGTTTTATTGATTGTTGGGGACTTATAGGTTGATCTACAATTGGAGGACGTGATTGCTGAAGGGGACATGTTTGTGCGGGATGTCCATGCAAAAGAACTGGACATCCTTGAACTCAAGAAGGATAACAAGAAGCTTACCATTGTGAGAGGTCTGGGTTTAGACGCTGGTAAGGACCTGCACGAAAGGCTTCTCCCAATTGATCAGAGAAGTCGAGAGCAACAACGCGACTGTGCAAAAACTAGGTATGAGTCTTACGGTAGCAGCTGAAGAAAGTCTTACATCTGCATATGCGGAACTCAACGATCTCCACAACAAGTTGCAACATGCAAAGAAGTTGTGTGCCCAGCTACAGATCAACGAGGAGGCTGTTCAAAAATTGAAGGAGAAGCTTAGCAAAGCCCAAGCTAATGTCCAAGAGATAGAGGAAAAATTGATTGCTCCAAAGTGGACTGTGCAACGACTGGCAAGTGAGATCTCAAAGGTGGAACTTTTCTTCGGCCAGAAGGAGAGGGAGTCAGCATTGCTACAAAAGAATCAGTTCTCAGACCTTATAAGCCAATAAAAGAGAAAGGAAAGTGAGATGCTTGAAATGAAATGCAACTCGGAGAAAGTATTGAACACAAATCTAACAAAAGAGGCTGAAGTCTGCACACTTAATTACCCGCAAAGTACAGGGCATGGAGAACGAGAGAGCTGAATGGAAGACTCTGGAGGTTGAACAAACAATAGAGCTCGATGTGATTAGAACTGCATTGGTAGGAACACAAACAACCTCGGTTACCATAGAGTCTGCAGTTGAAAGAGGCGTTGAATTGTAAAGAGGCCAATGGACCAACAGGAAGAAAGGAAGGACCTCGAGTTTGTTAAGGGGGGAAAGTGGGGGGCTCCTAAACTTTCTTGTTTTATAAACAAAAACACAGATTGTGAAAAAACCAGGAAGGGTAAAATTTACAAGGTTTAAGGTCCGGTCGTAAACTTTTTAGATTTATTTCCATTTCTTGTTTCTTTTTATAGCAACCTATAATTTTTTTCTCCTTCAGATGTCTTAATATGTTTTAGGTCCATCGCATGTTATTATCTCATGTGGAGTTATTTTACCAGTTCTTCCATAAATCAGGTTGGTGCCTGGTAGCGCGCTCTTCCGAGCACCACCTGGTTCTTCGCAAATGTACCCCCACCACCCCTTTTGTCGCAACCCCTGTCAGACTATTTCCTGGTAAGCATCCTAGATATATGAATTCCACACAACGTACCAACCATTTGCACCTGCAACCATACCCCTACGCGTGGTTGGGATGGAGAGCATGGCTGGGACGGAGAGTATTTACGGTGGAGGGAGCGCAAACCTCTCGTGCATCACACCAACAAAGCCCAAAAGAAAAAAACTAGTAGGCACTTTATCAAAACCCTTCTTCTACACGAAGCTTTTAAACATAATCTACATATTATCAACCCCATGATTGCTCAAATATTGCATGCCGGTGATGGTTTGCAGGTTTGGGGAATCTGCTGGTCCGATGCATCAAAAGTATAATGCTAAGTCTGTTGACACGCGACAAAATTATGTACCAGAATTGGCGTCTGTGACCATCGACAGTCGCAATCTAGTCACCCAATATTCTATGGACTGAAAAGCTTATGGGTCATGGTCCAAAACCATACGCTAAATCCCATAGATTGAAGCAAATTGAGACTCGGTACATAACACCTTAGGAGCTCCAACACAGAGTGCAAGAATGGAGGAGCAGGATACAAGGGAATGAGGTGGAGATGGAGCCCTAAACTATGAGATTAAGAACAAACCTGGAATCATACGCGCACAAACATTCACATGGCATTTACAGGTCCAACAAAAATTCAAGGAATCCAATTCACTTGAGCATCAATTTAATGTGATTTAATTACATGCATCGAGGTTAGGAGAAGCGAGCTCGCCAACAATTCGGTGACCAATCAGCCGACCGAATTACCAACGAGCACCGAGGAAAACCCGGCCCCCACAAACATTGCCTAACCAAACAACTCAAAAACAATGTTCATGGGGCCTCCCCTATAGGTATGATCCGGGCATTACGAGTGTAATGCCGGTGGCTGGTGGCTGTTTGACCAGGAAAATAAGGAAGCGGTGCCTGGCTGTTTTTGTTGACTTTTTTCACTTTTTGTTACTTTTTTTACTGGTGGTAAGTTTTGACAGTTACTTTTTACTGGGTTTAGGGGTAAGGTTTGTTACCTTTTTTACTGGTTGTAACTTTTTATAAATTATTTTTTACTGGGCCAGGAGGGCCAGGGGGTGAAGGGTTGTATTCATTGTGCGACGGGGGAAGTTGAAAGGGTGCAGAAGTTGATTTTTATTTTTATTTTTTTTACTGTTGAGGGGGAGGGGGGTGGAAGTTTTTTTTTTTTTTTCCCAGATGTATGAAAAGGTGGAAGGAGGAGGAGGGGGGGGAAAGGGGTACAGGGAAATGGGTTCAGGGAAATGTTTTTTTCATTGTGGGGTGGCTAGGGAGGGGTTCACTGGGGGGTTTTTTTTTTTCAAATTCATTATAGGACGGGGGTTTAGGGTGCATTGGGTTTACCAGGGTGCACGTTGATTTTTTTTTTTTTAGTGCTGAAGGGGGGAGGGGGGTGGAGGTTTATATTTTTTTTTTGCCTTCATTTAACATGTGGAAGGAGGAAGGGAAAGGGAAAGGGTTGATTTTGTTTTGTCATTGTGGAGTGGCTAGGGACAGGGGGAACATGAAAGGGTTTTTTTTTAATATGTTAAAGGGGGATGGGAAGGAGTTTTTTTTTTCTATGTTGAAAAGGGATGAGAGGGGTTTTTTTATTTCACAAGTTCATAGGGGGGTTTAGGGTTGGTTTAATTAATTAAATCTGAGCTAAAATAAAATAAACTTAATTAAACTAACCTAAACTTTGATATCCAGGGCGTGGCAATGCACAATGGAGGGGGGAAAGGGGTTTTTTTTTTTTACAAATTGATTATGGGGGGAGGGGTCGGTTGAAACCCACCGGCCTGCAATAGACCTCACAGCAAAGACCAAACAAAGGGTGCACTTTGGGTTTTTTTATTTTATTTCTTTTTTTGACTGTTGAGGGGGAGGGGTACATTGGGTTTTTTTGGAAATATTTTTTTCATTGTGGAGAGGGTAGGGAGGGGAAGGGGGTTATTTTTTTTACAAATTCATTATGGACGGGGGGAAATGGTTCGTCGGGGGAAAGGGTGCACCTTGATTTTTTTTCTTGT
Source organism: Sphagnum tenellum (assembly GCA_963921925.1). NCBI lineage: Eukaryota > Viridiplantae > Streptophyta > Sphagnopsida > Sphagnales > Sphagnaceae > Sphagnum > Sphagnum tenellum. Next base: position 29,635,273 of record OY998143.1, read on the forward strand.
TTTTTTTACTATTGAGGGGGAGGGGGGTGGAGGGTAATGTTTTTTTCTTGCCTTCATTTGACATGTGGAAGGAAGAAGGGAAAGGGATGATTTTTTTTTATGATTTTGTTTTTTTGATTGTGTATTGGCTAGGGACAGGGGCAACTTGAAAGGGTTTTTTTTTTAATATGTTGAAGGGGGATGGGAAGGGGTTTAGGGTTGGTTTAATTAATTAAATCTGAGCTAAAATAAAATAAACTTAATTAAACTAACCTAAACTTTGATATCCAGGGCGTGGCAATGCACAATGGAGGGGGGAAGGGGTTATTTTTTTTTACAAATTGATTATGGGGGGAGGGGTTGGTTGAAACCCACTGGCCCGCAATAGACCTCACAACAAAGACCAGACAAAGGGTGCACTTTGGGTTTTTTTATTTTATTCTTTTTTTGACTGTTGAGGGGGAGGGGTACATTGGGTTTTTCTGGAAATGTTTTTTTCATTGTGGAAGGGGGTAATTTTTTTTACAAATTCATTATGGGACGGGGAAAGGGTGCACCGAGGGAAAGGGTGCACCTTGATTTTTTTTCTTCTTTTTTTTACTGTTGAGGGGGAGGGGGGTGGAGGTTAATGTTTTTTTTGCCTTCATTTGAAGGAGGAAGGGAAAGGGAAAGGGATGATTTTTTATTAAATTTTGTTTTTTCATTGTGGAGTGGCTAGGGACAGGGGGAACTTGAAAAGGTTTTTTTCATAAATATGTTGAAGGGGGATGGGAGGGAGTTTATTTTCTATGTTGTGCAAAAAGGGAGAATTCCACAACAAAGCGGTTGTGCAGAAAGCTACTCGTTGCCAAATAGAAAAATACATGAAAGAGAGAAGAAAAAACAGAGAGCTTTCTTTGATGAGCTTTTTGGTGAGCTTCTGTGATCTAGTGCTACTAAGTTTTTGCCCACACTGTTGTGTGCAAGAGTGTTTCAAAGCATCCATATTTTTCTTTTATGATGGGCTGCTCACCTCGGCCTCTCATGAGAACCCGGAGGTCGTGGTGCTGAAACTTCATTTCCTTTCACCAAGAAGTTTGTTTGTTTTCAGTGTTTGAATCTGTCTGAGATTTATGATTCTTTTTTGGATCCAGAGAAGGGAGGAGGAGAGAGTGCGGCTATCTAGCGGCAATGTAGTTTATGGAAAAGGAAAAGGAGGAGGAGGATGAGGAAGCTCGTTGCAAGTAGGGAAAAAAAAATTCTTTGTTTGTTGAACAATGTTTGTAGTTTGACAGGGCACCGTCCACGATCAATTTTGCAGCTGCCGGTCGTGAGAGACTCGGGTAAATGGAGAACCTGGAAATTATGTGTAGGATTGCTTCTTCTCGTAATCTTGTTCCCACATCGGAATAACATGCAGTAGTAATGCATCGGATTATATATTTTCACCGGAGAAAGAGAAGGATGAATCTGGGAATATGCAAGCAGAACGCCAGTAATCCTCGAATCCGGAGTTCCTGTCGTCGGATCCTGACACCGCCTGTGACGCGCTCCCAAGTCACGGGGGTGAAACCCACTTGAGGGTCTCACCAAAGTCAAGTTGCGGAATTGAGACTTGGTAGCACGCTCCCGGCTTCCAACTCTAGAAAGGGGTAGAGGGTCGAGTTGGGAGCCCCGGGATTAGACTAGGAAGAGATCAAGCTTTTAGATCACACGAACCTGCATCACAAACCAACACGAGTTGGTTAGAATCCATTTGCACTCTTTTGGTGTTGGGACAAGCCACGGGGACCCGGACTCACTTGGACTCACCACATCCTTGGCTTGGGAGTATGCCACCACCATACTCCCTATAGTATACTCTGCGCCACGTTGTGGGGGCTACACCCAAATGGCACAAATTCCCGGGACTCCCGAAATGGAGTCCCGGAGTTGTCCCGAAATCGTCCCGGCGGGACTCCCGGAACTTTGAACGGCCATAACTCCCGACTGCGGAGTTGGATCGCGACGAGGTCTGAACCAAAGTTGTAGCCCTCGTCAAGATCTTTCCAACGACGTATCGCACTCTCAATTCGGACTTCGGGAAGGGGTCGATTCCCGACTTTTAGTGGTCGGGAGTCAAACTGCCAGTTTGACTCCCGGCCCTTCTTTTGCCCATAACTTGGGCGACAGATGTCCAAATGGCCAATGCGAGGCCATTTTCGATATCTACGCTTCAAGACCTTTCCAATGACATCAAGAACACTCCGATGCGAGGTGTTTTGGGTCCTGCTATCGAGCTCTAAACATTCGGGAGTCCCGGAGGACTCCAAATCCCAACTTTTCCAAGTGTTGGGCTTCACCCCCACACTTGGCCAAAGTAGGGTTGCGACAGCCTGCAGAGTTTGATACGTCCAGAAGGAATCATTGACGCTGATTGCGCAGATTAAGCTCCACCCATTTGTGTTGGAGTTACTTTGGAGTTGGTTGTCGTCGGAATGTTTTGTTTCTCTCTACAGGTTTGCAGCAGCAGTCAATAGTCCAACGCAGGATTTGACACTAGGTGCAAATTGCAAGAAGCAATTACAGTAGGAGAGCTCTGCGAACACTTATTATTTGCAAGTTTTGAGTCGCACGAGTTCATCATCTTCAAGAATGATTGCAGCAGGAGCATTCGCTTAATTTTAAATTACATGATCTTGAAGCATGTTGTCGACGATCGACAAGCGAGCTGAAGAACACTGATCAGCGAGGATGTGAGGAGGATTTACAGGACTTGCCAGAAGCCGGTTTCAAGCATATTTACACTAGGAGGAGTAGGAGAAAGGAGTAGAAGGAGAAGAAGCTGCACAAACAGGTACTTGCAAGGAAAGACAGACACAGACAGGCCGAGGTAACGCACACTAGATCAGAAGGGAGAAACAAAAGAAGAGCTGAAAGTGTCTGGCTGCTATGGAGGCGACGAGCAGCAATCTCCGGGTGCTGATAATACTACTAGCATTCGTTCTAGTGAACAACTTGCTAGTCTTCCCGAGCGTGGGAGGAGCACAAGAAGCACAACAACAGAATACACAGACAGGCATTGCAGCTTCGTCGGAGATTCGTGCTGCATCGAACAATTCTCATGGCGTATTGAGCAGTTTGACGATGATGACGACGGCAGTGGTGGCGAATGCGAGCAGTTTTTGCAGCAGCCGAAGAGGTGTCACATGCACCGATGTCGATTAATAGTCTCGCGTGTCAGCGATTCATCTGCACGGAGCTGAATTGCGAGGATACCTTTCAAAGGCAGTGGGGAATCTGGGACAACTTCAGATCCTAAGACTTCGAGGAAATCATTAGAGCGGTACTATTCCGCCATCACTCGCTAACTAGTCACAACTGCGAGCTCTCTACTCGTAAGAGAACGATTTCTCCGATCCCATTCCAGCAGAGATCGTCACCGGATCAGGAGCTCTTCAGCAGCGGGAGGTTCTACATCTGGCATCTAATAGTCTCACAGGAAGCATACCAGTTCAGATCGGTAATCTCAAAAGACTGCGCATCCTTATTTGTCGAGGAATCTCGTCATAAGTACCATTCCACCAGGTGTGGAGAATTGTTCTGTTCTCACAACCGTAGCACTCCAACAAAACTTCCTCACCGGAGAGTTGCCATCAGAGCTAAGTGGCTCGTCGAATCTTCAGGACTTAACGCGGAACCAGAAATAGCTCTCTGGCACAATTCCATGAAACCTCAGCAATTGCAGTAAGCTTCAAACCTTAGGCCCGGGAGGCAACGGTTTCTAAGGTACCATAAAATTGAACTTCAAGGATCTTGCAACGGGACAACAATCAACTGAATGGGTCCCTGCCAGAGAGCAGCTTGGCAACGTGGTTTCCTCACCATAAGTTTCAACGGGTGGAAACTCTTTCTCCGGTCCCATTCCATCCACATTTGGCACCCAGATCGTGTACCTGGAGAACTCGAATTTCTCGCAAAATCTTCTCTCGGGTAGCATTCTTCCATCCATTTTCAGTTTGAAGATGTTGCAAATCCTGGACGTGCATGGGAACAGCTTCAACCAATCTATTCCATGGAACCGGACACAACCTATTCCATGGAACCGGACACAACTCACGGCTCTTCAGATTCCCTCCCTCTCTTCCAATCAGTTCTCAGGTTCCATCCCCACAGGCATCGGAGATACGGTCAATCCGACATCTGTCTCCTTGGACAAAAACGAGTCGTCCGGATCTGTTCCTATACATATGATCTGGGCATTACGCCCGTAAGGTCGCAGGCTGGAGGCTGTTTGACCACCAAAAACATATTGTAATGCTAGGCTGTTTGAGCATAATGCTAGGGTTTTTTTTTGACTTTTTTCACTTTTTGTTACTTTGTTTACTGCTCGTAACTTTTATAAGTTACTTTTTACTGGTGAAATAGGGGTAAGGTTTGTTACTTTTTTACTATTTGTAACTTTCATAAATTACTTTTTACTGTTGAGAAGGGCCAGGGTTTATGGGGTTTTCATTGTGCAAGGGGGGGAACTTAAAAGCGTGCAGGTTGATTTTTTTCCTTCTGTTTTTTTTACTGTCGAGGGTTTAGGGGGGTGGAAGTTAATGTTTTTTTTTTCCCTAGATATATGAAAAGGTGGAAGGAGGAGGGGGGAAAGGGGTACATTTAAGGTTTCTAGAAATTATTTTTTTCATTGTGGAGTGGCTAGGGAGGGGTTCACCAAGGGTTATTTTTTTTTACAAATTCATCATGGGACGGGGGAAAGGGTGCAGGTTGATTTTTTTTTTGTACTATTTAGGGGGAGGGGGTTGGAGGTTAATGTTTTTTTTTGCCTTCATTTGACATGTGGAAGGAGGAAGGGAAAGGGATGATTTTTTAAAAATTTTTTTAAATTTTGTTTTTTCATTGTGGAGTGGCTAGGGACAGGGGGTCAAGGGTTTTTTTTTAATATGTTGAGGGGGGTTTTTTTTTTTAAAATGTTGAAAAGGGATGAGAGGGGTTTTTTTTTTTTACAAGTTCATAGGGGTTAGGGTTGGTTTAATTAATTAAATCTGAGCTTAAATAAAATAAACTTAATTAAACTAACATAAACTTTGATATCCACGGCGTGGCAATGTACAATGCTTCAAAGCTTCTGGCCCAATATTTGATCCTTAAGAGAAATGTGTGGCTGACTCCTGGGAAGCAATATTAGGGGTCACAAGTGTCGCAATACCATGCCATACGCAGTAGCAATCTCTCATGACTTTCACAAGTGAAGGGACCCCACATTATACCAGAGTTGCACACCTACTTCATGAGCAACAACTTCCTGTACGCAATTCCAATCATAGAGGAAGTGCAAATGTTCGACTATATACAAAAGAACGACGTGAGAAAAAATTCTATTGCCACGCAAGGGCCTGGGGTTATTCCGGAATCCGAACTTCTGAAAGGAGACTTTCTTTCAGCAGTGCAGCGGTCAAATCCAGATCGAGATCCTACGTAGTACTATACCAGGAACTATCTATCGACACTGGACATACAATCTTTCAACAACAGAGTCTACTACAGTGAAGGAATTATCTCCAGAGTTCCTAATTTGTGTGCAACATCTTCGAGTATAAACAAACAACCACCTGCAAATTTGGTTCAAGGTGAAGAAGAAAAAGCACAAGCCAATTTTGCTAAGTTTTCACACAAGAAAATATGCGAAGTCCTGGAAAGCATTCTTTGATCTAATTTCGTTTTTTTGTTTGTTGTCCTAGAAGCTTAATGTTGAACACCGAATTCCTACCATTATAAACACAGCTCTGCTCAATGTAATTTCCAACAGCTTGGATTCATGATTTGGGTTCACCACAACGCCATGATGCCCTTCCAGAAGCACTCTGCAATCAATTGTTGTGTGCATTCTCTAAACTGAAGATCCAAAAACCTGACTAATCAAAACTTCACACAATTATAAAGTGGGGCTGTTGCAAATTCAAGACAGAGGCAACAGAGGCAACCTTGCAGAACTTTAACCACAAAAGTATTGTTCAGATAGTGGGTATTGTGGGCTACCAAGCCTTTAGCACCATAGTATAAGATGCGAGGCAACTTGAGAAGGGGTGTTGCCCAGGTTTCCACCAAAGCATCCACTATCTTCTCCCCACAAGACCTGTAAGACCTGCACATTTGAATGACTTCTGCGGCATTATCAAGATATAAAACTCATGAGCATCTTGGTTTTGAAATCTCACCGCTACTTCAAATGTTCTTTGCAAAACTTTGGTGCCTACCACACAGCTACATACACAAACAAATCCTATAAGCATCCAATTATGTTCATTATTTTTGTGATCTCATGTTAACAATCATAAACAGTTCTACACCTCGATGATTGTGATTCAAAATCATTCACTCCTCAAACTACACATAACCTACAGTCAAATTTTGCTAACAAAGTATTTTTCTAGTTCATAGACAAATACCACATTAAAACTTCTTACATTTCCAACACTTATTACACCACATTCCACACTGTCCAGGTGTTCAATGTGTTGAAATTTCAACCTGCCATGACTCCCTACAAACTCCAGCAACTCTTGAGTAGATAAAGCATAGGTTATATCTTTTACCCAACATTTTGGGTAAACTGCATATAGAACATGTGCATCCTCTGAGGTTCTGTTAAGTTTCTGGAAGCAACAGGAGGACTGCATCACAATGTTGGCTAGCACTCAAGAGACATCAGTAATGAAAATCATGTGCAGTGATCACCCAAGCTGCGAACAAGCTTGTGATGAGGGTAAGCTTCATTTCTGTACAGGCAAGCAGCTGCATGTAAGACCTAAGGTATACATTAACGCGACTGTTACCACATCCATTGGAACTCTGTTACCACATATGTTGGAACATTTTCTAGTTGCACAGGAAATCGATCAAGTTGGTTGATTTGTTATAGCCCTAACGCAATGCAGTTTTAGTAGTTGCACCGGAAAGCATACCACATCATACAAGCTTGCTTGGATCACAAGGTTCCACTGTTTCTCCTGCGCTCAGTGGTGAATAGTGAAAACAATACTAGTTCTGGTAGAGCTTGCTTTTGTGAGCAACTGAAGCTTTTGTTTCAACCTATTTTGGAGACGAGACAAGAAGATGGTGGTTGATATAGCTTGAACTATTGACACTAGTTCAAGTTCTGAAGAAGATGTGCACAATGTAATCAATAAACGAGCAAACAAGCAAGCATCCGGCTAATCGGAAACCCGCATTTCCTCTAGACTACCGATTCGCTCATGTAAAGCACCGTGAAATAGCATAATAGCTCTGTTTTAGCAAGTCGCAAAGTTTCCTTAAGCATCTTTACGGTGAAGGATCTAGTCACAGCGTTGCAGCAGAAGTCCGACAAGCACTTGCTTATTCGGATAAGGTCCTGTTTCGGACGAGAAAAAAAAATCTCCCTTAAAGCTACAACAACACAGGAGGATTGCGAGTTTCAAGAAGAGGAAAAAAAAAACACTCTGCAATCAGCTCCTTGGAGGCAGGAATCTGATGGATCGCAAGCACGCAATCCATTACAAACGACTCTTTTACAGAAAGGAAAAATTGTGATACCAGGACAGGGTTAGTAGCATACATACCGCTAGAAGGTCGTTCATTGTGCCACTCTCGTTCGTCGTCACTTACAGCGGCATGCCCTGCCTGATTTGCAGTCGGCTCCAGAATAGTCTTAGAGCTTCAGCTGCAACAACTTGAGAGCTCTGTTTCTTGAATGAAAATCCTACGTTCTCGCATTCATTCCCCCCTCTCTCTCACACACATTCCGGATATAACTACTTCCGCCTACATATCAGACAGAGAGCGCTCCAGCTTTAACCCATGTAGCTCCGCCTTCCATTCGTTGCTGTTGCAGCCCTAAGAAACTTGCACGAAGATGTCAACCACAACGAAAGGAGGCATAAGTAATACAACATAGCTGACAGTCCGCGGACATATGGTTTTAATCCTAGAATCATATTTTTCTGTGATTGTCTTGCTCCAGCATCCGGATGCATGCATCTGCCAATCGTGTGAAGTTGGTGATAGATCGTCCCAAGGCCTTCAGTCCCATCCATCGAGCCAATTCTTCATCGCGAGTGATGTCTTTCAATTCCGGCATGGCCTTGTGCATGTCCGACGGGTTGCGACGCCAAATGGCCCAAAGAACAATGCGGTATCGTTCACCTCGAATTTGACCCGGGCAATCAACACCGTACCTTCCTTCGTGCAACTGGACATTGCCTAACGCCTGCCCGTTGTGCAAAAGGTGGCACTTGGGACAACTGTCAGGTGACCGAGGAATGGAATTAGGGCAATCCGACCTAGGATGCGATCCCAGACATTTGAAGCATCGACAACCATCCAGCAACAGCGGACAATTTTGACTTGGGTGACACAAGTTTCTAGCATCGCCGTAAACACTGCACATGAGACAATTGGGTTTGTCAGGAGCAGCAAATCGACGAAAATTCTTCAAGGATGTACGATCCTGGTTCATGAAGGAGGTGAGCACTGTCGCTCGCACCCTGAGCATCGACAATGGCGGGGGGGGTTCCAGTGACATCGCCCTCGATTGTCGTAAACAATTGTCGCACGATTGTGCGGCTGGAATTAGGTTGCACCGTTGGGATTCACCATCCACAGCCAGATGAAGATTGTGTCGTCGACAATTCTCCGTGTCCGTGATCCAAGCGTTGGGTTCGAAGAACGATGAATTGATGTGCAAAGCTTCAGCTCTAGATTTCGCACTAGAAATCACTCTGCTAATACCAGGTTGACCGTCGTGAGCAAGTCGGCCCGACTCTTGGTGGAGAGCAGCAAAAGACCTAAAAGATCCACGATGAACGACGAGCCTGACCGATGGATAGTTGTACCCACACCCAATGACCCCGGTGGCCACCATAACACGCGCTTCGCCCGAGAGCCATGACTGCAACTGAGCCTTCTTGGCGTCTTCATCCAAATGGGCATGAAGATGGGCAGTCCTGACGCATGCCACGTTATTGGCGATCGATGCCACTCGTTCGACAGACTGTTGTCGCAACCCTAGCTTTGGGCTCGCGACCAAGGCAAAAGGGGTTGCAAGGGTGCAGGCCAAGAGGAAGCCCGGGAGTCACATCATAGACTCCCGGGAGTGCAAGAAAGTGTGAGGGAGTGAACCCTCACACTCCCAAGTGAATTCCCATGTTGGGAGTTAGTGAGAGTTGGAGTCCCAAAAGGACTCCCAAAACTTCAGAGACCAATTTGAGGGGTCAAATCTCAATGGCTCGTGGCGCTCTTTATATCAATGGAAAGTTCTTGAAGCGTAAATGTCTAAAATGGGCTCGCATTGCTCATTTGGACATCTAAAATAGAAGTTACGACCAAAAGAAGGACCGGGAGTCGAATTCTCAGGAGTCTGCCAGTTTTGACTCCCGACCACGAAAAGTCAAGAATCGACCCCAAATACTTGGCTGCAGACAACGTGCGACATACCGTTGGAAAGGTCTCGACGAGAGCTACAACTTTGCTACAAACCGCACTTCGATCCGAGGTTTGCTTGCAAAGTTATGAGGCTTCCAAGTCCCGGGAGTCCCGCTGGGCGGGATTTCGGGACTCCCGCGCGGGAGTCCCGGGAGTCCCGGGAGAGAAAAGCCATTTGGATGTGGGCCCCGTGGAGAGTCACAGAGTATACTATAAGGGGGAAGGTGGTGGCTTCCCCCAAGTCCGGGCCGTGGTGAGTCTTGTGTGTCCGTGTTGCCCGTGGCTGTCCTAGCACCAAAGGTGCTCTAACTTTGCACTAACCACTTGGTGTGGGTTGTGTGCAGGCCCGTGTGAGTGAATAAGCTTGTCAATTCTTCCTAGTCCCATCCCGGAGCTCCAACACACCCCTCTACCCCCCTCCAAGTGTTGAGAGCTAGGGAGCGCATCCCGACTCCTCCCTCTTCCGCTGTCTTTCACTTGGACTCACATTTGAGTCCTTTAAGGAGTTGGGAGTGCGTCACTGTCATGTCAAACAATATACGATTGCCCTATCCATCTCGGAAGACACATCGCAATCCCATTCAACAAGTTGTCGAATGATTTCATCGTCGACATCAACCACTTCATCGACGATATATCCAATCAACGGGCGCACCGTGGACATCCGGATGACGGTGAGCGACGTGGACATCACGATCTTAAGGTCGGTCTCTTGAGAGGGGGACAAAGAGGCTGTCAATGTGACGAGTTGGCATCCCACGGCCCACAACGGCAACAGGTGTTTCATGACTGGTCTGAAATCGGACAAAAGCAAATGCGCTTCATCCACAACAACACAATGAAGCTTTTGTAGATGGTTCAATGTATGTGCGAGTTCGACAAACCTGGGAGTTGTTGCATGTTCCACTGATACGAACAAGATGGACGGAGGATCATCAAACGTAATCGTGTCCATGCCATAGGTTGCGTATCGTAAGCCAGCTCGACTCGCATCAGCTTCATGTCCGTTGACAAGGATGCTGAGAGGTACCACCACGATGATGGTGCGACCAGTGACCATGGGTGGAATCATGAACACGACTGATTTGCCATGTCCAGTGGGCATGACCACCAATAAATCAAGTTTATTTTCCAACACTAATGTCACAGCCAGGCCTTGTTCCTTGCATGTCCACTGTTCATGGCCAAATCGACGAAGAGCTCGTAGAGCACGCACTTCGTGGGTTTGATCTCGAGGTGGAGGCGGGATGGCCGGTTGAATGGGAGTCTGTGCGACTGAATACATGAACGATGCGAGGAGAGATGCGCAATCAGATTGCAACGGACAATGGGTGTTGGGTTGGTCAATAATCGTCGGAATCTCAACGGTAGAAATACCTGACGGAGGTGGATTGACGGGGCTCCCGTTGAGTTGTAATAAGCGATGCCATGCTTCGGCGGCCAGTTTGTACGTGTACATTTGTTGACTGTCCATGAATCTATGACCGTTCGAACAAATGGCATAATGTCGTGCAGCTGTGGCTGAAGAGTGCCCTGACGTCTCGTCGATGGGAAACTCCGTGCAATAGCTTTGCTTGATGGCGCCGCCAAAGTAAGCGGCAAGATGACAATAATCCGCAATCCCTAGGTCAAGGTTTGCATACTCGAGGAATGCATTGGCCACCAAACGGGATACATCTTCGCCATCCATTGCGGCATCTCGTTGAATGGCCCAAAGGTTCATGTGTTATTGGGCGACATCGACATTTCCGCTCAGACCGGCGATGAACGACTGCACCGGCCTCATAAGCAACAGATATTCAATGAAGAGCAAATTCAATTCTTGAGGCACGAAACGGGGTATCAATTTGACAGGCGACCCAGCGTTGGCGCCCTTGTGGTATTTCTGGAAGGTCATAATGGTGCCAGCCGACCAATAGAATGTCCTATCAGAATGTTATGTGTTGCGAATGAGATAGCTCCTGTACTCCTCGCCACGAGGAGGACCACCAGTAGTGAAATGCATGAGCAAAAATAACAACGCATGCATACGATCGGCCGCCCGCGCCCACATTGCTAAGGCATTTTGATTCCATATGATGGATCGATCGTTGTCTATGCCTTTGATAAAAAGACCTCGAGTATGTCGATCGGTAAAAAGGTGGATGGCAAGATCCTGTCCATGACACTGAAATTCATTACAGGCATCGGATAAGAAAGAATATCCAACGTTGTCTTCGTTTGCCTTGTCGACAATGTTGCCTTCAGCTATCACCCGACGGATCCAAGCCGTCTGGAGTCCCAGTAGCAATTGGTTGTTCATGACTTTATTTGCCTTGTAGAGCAACGCTCCGACCAGGTTTCGCAATGTGTCGATGGTGATAGCTTGACCATCGATCGTGCAAGCCATAGGACCAATCCGAACGAATCTGGGGATGTCCGGGCCATCGCCCAACACCGTGCATGCAAGGCGCATGGTCTCTCGCAGTCTGTTGAACGGTGTGTCCTTGGCATTATCACAAACGCAGGCCAACCATTCGTCAACTTCACACCAGGGGACAGCCGGATGATCGGGCTGCCACGTTGGACGCACGAGCTACATGAGGATTGTGCATCTCCACCAGTACTGGAGAATGGCCACGTGACCTGTCACATGTCGAACATGTTCGAAAGCGAAGTTGGTCGACGAAGGGTCCAACTTCAAGCTGCTCACGATCAAGAACCTCATTATCGGACAAGCAATTTGTGGCTCTTGCTGAACGACTTGACATGTCGGCGGTCGGCAAATGTGCAGCAACACCGTGTGGACGCGCACGAGATCTTCATCATCCATGTCTGCATCTTGTCGACCTCAAATATAAGAGACAAAATTGTCCAGCGCATCCCCGAGATCCGAATGCAAATTGCCAAGGACATTCACGAATGGCTTATCATCAACCGGGCTGTTATCCCTGGACCGGACCATGGTAATGAGCAGCTTGGTCATCAGCGTACAATATTTCTTGAGGGTGGATGGCACCCAAAGCTGGTTGAGCCCCACCGTGGCCACGGGGGAATCTTCGAGAGAAATGACCAACCGCCTGAGATGATATGGCACACGACCGATGATGGTCTATGCGTTCTCCAAATATGCTCGGACCATCAAGGGCAAGCGATCCAAATTGAATTCCCCGCCGATTGGGGTCGGGAGCATGCTTGCTTGCTTGACGTGGTCCAATGGCGTACCCACTGGAATGATGTGGTTGACGGCTAGTTCGTGCCAACGAGAGATTCTGAGCCATGGACTCAATTCACAAATGGATGGATTCCAAGCCACGTTTGATGTCGAACATTGGTGGGCATGTAACAAAACGTGCACTTGCTCCTTCAGTTGCAGCCCCACCGAATCACCTGCAAGCTCCATATTCTGGTGGTCGACACCAATATACGCAGTGTACCTGACCTTTCTGAAAAGGTGCTGCACCTGACACGATTGACGACTGGCATGAATTGGCAAGAAAAAATGGTTGGCATGACGATGATTGCCCATTTTCTTCATGGTAGCAGAATAGTACGCACATCCATCTGCCTTGCATCAATATCCATTGACGACCGTGATCCCCGGGGCCACTCGCAAAAGCTCCAGAGGTGGAGATGTGGTATACCTTTCAAGGCGAGGGTCTTGCAGCGGGGTGAACTCTATCTCCTCAAACAACGATGCGAAATCCATAACAGGCGAGATCATAGTCACATGACGCTGGTGACCGTTGCAATGTCGTTTGGGAGCTCTAAGATTGTCGTGCCCCAATAAATGGGTATGCACCTGGCAGGGCTTCGGCTCCAAACATACGTTGCAAACCTTGCACAACAGTAAACGAATGCCATCCATGATGTCCAAAACTACAAGGCCAACATCACGGAGCAGCTTCGGTGTTTGTTCGACGGGCGGCTGGATTAACATGCCTAGGGACATTGCCTTCTGCACGGTGTTGTCAAGATTTTGATTTAGGGCTGAATTATTTTGCTGCGCATGTTGCACTTTGAAATGGCACTGGAGGTTATCGCTGCGTTCAAATGTGCTTTTGTAATAATCAACGGGGCAAGGATATTTGCTTTCAATGGATCGATTGACAGTAATTCGACCAGTGGCGGTACGGATCTTACAAGTTGATTGATGCACCAATTGACGATGTCCATCACGTTGATGAGAAGCCGCAAAACAAATGTTACACTCGGGGCATTCGAAATTGGCCATGAATACCAGTGCACAATATATAGATGTTTGCAATTGATAATGAAAGGTCAATATACCAATAATTCGAGCCCCGTCAAAGCAACCTTAAACATGCATACATAGGAAAATGCATTTTTTGATGTTAGTCTACGCATTGATTTTCCCCGAAACACCATTTACACAAGATGACAATGTTCAAATGCATGCATACACCAAAGATGTCTGGTCCATGTGCTTACTTGGTCACATTGGTGGAATAAGTTTGCACATATATGGAGTTGGATTTGCGATGGCATCCAACCTCGTAGCTCCTGCAAAGTGTGGAAGTGTGGGAATTGAAAGATGAAACAACATTGATTATATACATACAACAAACTCCAAATGTTAAGACCTTTGTAAACCAATACATCCTAACCCAATGTCTGATATCAGGGGTAGTCATGCAAATTTTGTTACAATCTCATAATTAGAACAAGTTAGAATTTGTAACATGCTGCATGATTCACAAAACAATTTTTATTCCTAGTGATTTTTCACCGCACTTGAAAGCCACAACAACAATAACAACAAATGAAATTTTGGGAGGGAAACAAATGCAGATGCTGGTATAGGTTGAGGTTTAGATACCTGCACTTGCTCACCATGCTCGAACAAGATGGCATGTGTGTGGAGTTTGTGCTGCAATGCCCCCTGCCAACATAACATATGCAAAAAATGACAATTCAAAAGTCTGTAATTTGAATGATGGGCCAACCTTGCATAAAAGATTCTAAGATGCATCTCTAAATTTTACATGGAGCTATATGTTAGGTCGCTCACCTTAGGAATAAGAGTTCGGTGATGTGAAGCGTTATGCTACACACGCAGAACAGCTTCTGGTTTTCCAAATCACGAGATTTTGCAAAACAAACTCCTACTGCACACACCAATAAAGTGGAAAAAATAAATCTCCATCCCCGTATGTTTATTCTGTGCCCTATTCCAATTTCATCATGTTTGAAGGAATTGATAAATGACGTGGTTAAATGTACTTTGGCCTTCGTAGCACGTTGCGCAGCCTTTTTATTGCCATCCATGCATATATGCTATTTATTTTTATAAATGGAATCCAATTTTTGTAAAAAGGTAAATTACTTTGTGTTGGATTTGATGCGATTAGGTATTCATTACAATATGGGTGCCAACTCCTCGAATACGGTTAGGAAAATGTTGAACAGAGTTTCAGGTATTTAATGCAGGCTGCACAAAAATCTTGTGTACCATATATGTAACATATTTTATAATTTTTGCATGTTGCATAGATTGACCCATAGAACATTTCCCCATGGTGCTACCACATGTCATTTTTTTATAATAGGGCATATCACACATTATAATTAAATCAGATTTTTTTTTATGGCAAACAGTGGGCAAATTTGGGCTTGAAGTCCCTTTGTCCTACCACTCCACTATATTTTTCAAGAAATTTTCCGACGAGCTCATTCGGTGCCTTGTTGAATAGCTCCGCTTTCCTTCTTTTTCACTCTACTCAATTATAGCAACATGGTTTGCATCGTTTTGTGTTTTTTGTACATAGTCTAAATAGTTGTGTTTGCATTATATTTGGCTTTTGACCACTCATCAAAATGTCGCCATTGAAGTAATTTTGTAGAACCGTTTTTAAAATAAACATTGAACTAAAGGGCTTACAAGGGCCATTCGGCGAGGTAGGGAAATTTAGGGGCGAGAGGGGCGAATGTGGCGGCCCCGTGAACATTATTTTTAAAGGTTCAGGGAAAGTGTTGTAATAAGAGGATCCATCACATATGCAATCACATAACATTTGCGGACATGTTTGATTCATGGCCAATTTATCTTTTGTATATTTGGTGGGAAACAGATGATATTCCCATCATTCAATAAACATTAATTCATCCTCCATCCCAACAAATCTTGCGTGCAAAGTTGAAAATGCGATGTTTGTGATGTAGTGCCCCCTCCCAACATAACATATGCAAAAAATGACAATTCAAACGTTCACGATTTGGATGTTGGGCTAACCATGTGTAAAAGATTCCAAAATGGATCGGTGAAGGGTACATGGAAATATATGTTGTGTTGTTCACACGAGGAACAAGATCTTGGTGTTATACACCTCTATATTACACTTACAAAATAGCTTTTGGTTTTCCAAATCGTGGGATTTTACATGACATATTCCTCTTGCACACATAAGAAAATTGAGAAAAAATGAATGTCTACCCCCCGCCCCCCCCCTTGTTTGTCACATGTCCTGTTCCAATTTCATTATGTTTGAGGAAATTGATCCATGATTCAATGAATTGTACTTTGGCCTTTGCATGACGTTGCACAACCTTTTTATTATTGTCCATGCATATATATGTTATTTATTTGGATAAATGGAATCTAATTTTGTAAAAAGGTAGATTACTTTGTGTTAGATTTGATACGATTATGTATTCATTGCAATATGGGTGCCACCTCTTTGAATACGTTTGGGAAAATGTTGAACGTAATTTTAAGTATTTAATGTGGCCTGTACAAAAATCCCGTGCACCATATATGAAACATATTTTATAATTTTTACATGTTACATAGACTGACCCGTATGACGTTTTCCCCATGGTGTTATCACACGTCATTTTTCTGTATCTTGTCATATCACACATTGTAATTAAAAAAGATTATTTACTTTTTACGGTAAAAAGTCACGAAATTTTTAGTCCAATTTGGGTCTTCCTACCACTCCACAAAATTTTAAAAAAAACTCTCAATGCAAGCTCACTCGGTGGCTCGTTAATTAGCTTCCTTTTCCTTTTTTTTTCAATGTACTCAATTATAGTATAACTTCTCCTAACAAAGTTCGAATCATTTTACGTTTTTGTGTGTAGTTTAAATAGTTTCGTTGGCATTATATTTGGCTTTTGATTACCCATCAAAAAGTCGCCATTGACACAATTTTGTAGAAAATTTCATAAAAAATAAATCACGAACTCGAGGGCTTACAGGGGCCATTGGGAGAGGTTAGAGAAGCATATGGAAATTGTTTTTGGGGGGGGAGGGGGGGTTCAAAATCGCGAGCCATCACATAACATTTACGGACATGTATGATTTATGGCCAATTTGTCTTTTGTGTTTTTTGGAGGGAAATAAATCTGATTCTTGTTCTCATTGTTCAATAAACATTTAATTCATCCTCCATCCCAACAAAACTTTGTTACAATTAATGCTTATGAATTAAAAGGATATGTGATATATTAAATTTTGTGCAAGTGTGAAACTTTAGTACAGTTTACCAAAAATGTCCCAAGATATTTACTAATTAAAATCAACCACAACTTGACATGATCACATACTTTAGATATGCCATACGCCATTGCCATAATGATCCTTTGGGCAAAACAACCCTAGCTATTAGTAGGTCGCTGTAAAAAATAATTCTTGATTTATTTTATGATGCGGCTTAAGTCGTTCCATACAAATTCATATTAAATACCTCTTTGATGGTAAAGATTTTCAATTTGACAAGTATATTTTATCCATTTTCTCCAAGTTATTTTTTAATTTCCCCAGGAGAAAAGTTCGTCCACCCTGAACCCTAAAACGAGATTTGCGGCTACTACGCCGGTGGGTGTTGGGTCATTCAAGCCCAGGAAAATAGAAGGGGGGAAATTTTGTATGGCACAAATTTTTTTTCCTGTTTAACCAAGCAATGAACATCCTTGGTGGACAGGAGTGACTTGGGTGATTTTTTAGCCATTTTTTGGACCTTTTTTGTAATGAAAATAAATAAATTACCCATATCTAGACCTAGGCCCACCCATTTTGTAAAAATGCTATAGCCCACCTCAAATGACAGTTGCCAGTAACAATGGTAATAAATGTTGGGGGACCCTCCCCCATTGGACCTATTTGAGGAACTTGTAAAGAAAAATGAACCCTATGTACCTCAGACAAATAATGCCATGTCAATGTAAATGCCATGTCAATGTCTGCTGCTGCTAGTGCCTTGTTTATCCCCCCCCCCCCCCGATGTAGTAGGCTAAGTAGTATTCAGTTTTCTGGGCAGCTTGGTCTACAACGTTAGAGAACAACAGTATGTTAAGATCCTGTGAATAGTCGAACTATCCCAAATCAGTACTGTTTTTTTTTTCCAAGTCTCATACTGTGACTAGCAATCATTCACTGTGTTTGTAGTTGCTGGAAACAACTAGTTGGTCCCTTCTGGGACCTGGAGTGGAGGTAGGCCTAGCGCCCAATATTAGGAAAGGTATTAATATTTTTACTGTCGATGTAATTAAGGATTTTTCATGTAATTATGACAAAATCATTCAAGTGCTGTGAAAGAATGGCAACCAAAAAAAATAAATCTTTACTTTGAAAGTGTTTGAAATGATGCCACATGGCACTCTAATAAACAAGCCAGCAGCAGCTGCAAAATCACTGGCATACATAAGTCTTCTTCAGCACTTGGATGCCTTCTGTAGCTGATGTCCACAGACATGTCTCTGATGGATTCAACTATACAAATGAGATTGGAGGGTATTTTCACAAGAGCCCTGTGAATTATATGGTCTTGGACTTATTGCGCAACTCTAACTCACCTTTTTTTTTTTCCAAAATAAATATTGCTGCTAGTGAGAACCGGCATGTAGGTTGAAATAGCCTGTCATTGTGCCCTTTATTAGTACCCAACATATTTATTTTAAAAAATTCCCCAATAACATGGCAACACTAGTTTCAATGCCTTGATTGTTTGGATAAAAAAATTGTGGACTCTGAGAAACTTTTTCAAATTCCCATCTAGCAATTAAGCAGTTTCAATGATATTCAATCAGTCAACAAGCACACAGTGACTTGAGAGCCTTTGGGTGAACCCAAGCTAGTCCATTTAAATTATTTCCAAACATTACAAGTATCCCATGCTAAGACTAAATCAGGGTGTCCGAGTTCAGATTTAACATTTTTTGGGCTTAATATGGCCACTAAAAGGGCTCATTCAAAAAGGTCAAGGTACCAACATGGGTGCTGGGTTCACCCTGGCCAACTTGTGGCCTACACTGATGACCGGTTGGTCACCTTCAGCTTCTTGAGTGAGGCAGGGTAGTGGCCAAATTAAAACCCAAGAGATGTTAGATTTGGAATCAGAGCCTGTGATTTTTGTCTAATCATGGGATATTTGTAATATTTAGAAACGATTCAAATGATTTTTTAAATTTCGACCATGGCACCAATGTTGGTGCTCCTTCATCTAAGGCATGTATTTATAATGTTTAGAAGCAATAATGTTTATACCACAGTACCACTACAGGTGCTAATTCATCCAAACCCCTGATTGAGGCCTCTTAGTGCATATATTTAACCTGCAAAATCTTAAATTTGGAATTGACAAACCCAGCCCATTAAATATTAAAACTAGCGATACTTGTAATGTTTAGAAATGATAAAATCAATGTTGTAATCTATATAGAGCATCAATACCCACAATCAGATTTGGATCAGCCTTATCCAGGAAAAACATTTGGACAAAAAAAATATATGAGAGTGTTGTTGCTCCAATAAAAGACAACGCCTACTGTTCAAAGTTTTCATTGTTGTTGGCACGCTCTGCATGCACTAGCAATATATGCATATATTTTCATTCTGGAGATCCCCATGAGGTGGGGTATTCATTAAACAATGGTGGCCACAATATTAGCTTTGGAAAATGCAATAGAGAGCTCACCATTCTTAACCCAAATTTCAGATAAAAAGCAAATTCTTAGCCAATAGACTTGCAGTACAACCGGTGGCTGCTTGTACCAACCACCAAGAAGATTTCATTTCATTGTTCGGTAAGTGGTATGCATTGGTAGTCTACTGTAGTCAATGTTTAAAAACCTAGTCTTCAAGCTAGATGCAGATCTTCTTCCCCTCCAGCTCTGCGAGTCTGGTGGCATCATATACAGCTTTGCTTATTTACAACCCAAGAATGCATCCTGTGGCTGTTCATCCTGCAATGGTGGGTAAAAGTCTTCAACATTTTTGGGATAAAAATTTGTTATGATTTTCCATTTAAGGGCATCTCCAGCGATGCTCAGTTTGTGACCCTGAAAATATATTTATGGCATCCAAGTTCTGGTTGTTTACAATTTTTTTCCAAAATACCTATAAAACTAGCACTGAAAATGGGTGGAAGGGTGCTAATAGCGACCCATCCGGACCAATCAAACTATCCAGCCAATCAAGAGCAGGTGTGAGGCTTTGTTGTGCCTTTTACCAGCCTCAGCAAAATGTACAAGAATGCCCGGCCAAAACCATTTTGCTGCACCAAACCAGCATGTTTTGACTTTTCTCATCTATTTTAATTTCCAGGGCACAACGGTCGCGATAACATGGTAACCATTGCAATCGACCGATTGGATGGGGTAGATCATTTCCAAACATCCGTGGATGTAGTGGATCATTTTCAATCACCCGTGGATGAAAGAGATGATTTATATTCACTCCATAGGGTGGATCCTTTTTTGGTAAGGCATGGACGATGTGGATTATTTTTGGTCATCCACACATTATTGTGATCACTTTTAACTGCCTGGAAAAACACCAATTGCGCAGATCATTTTCATTTTCCCAATGCCCCTCGATCACGTCCATCGTCGATACACAACCCCAATATGGGGTAGATTATTTTTGGTCACCGATACATGGCCCGTATTGGTATTATTTTCTATACCAGGCCTTAAGGTATGATCCGCTTGCATTTGAAAGGGACTTGAAGTCTGAATGGGTGCCAAATATGATGGTGAAACCAATGCAATTTGTTGGAATGTTGACATCATTGCTAATGAAAAGTTGACACGTCACATCAATTTTTGCCCCCCCCTTGGCTGGAGAAGATTGTGCCTACAGTAGTCTCCCGCTTAAGTACGCAACTTGAACCTACATGGTTTATGCGTACTTAGCCAGTAGGTGCGTACTTTAGATTTGCAGCTCCCAAGTCGCTCACTTTTGGTAATCTACTTTGCAACTACACAATACCTATTGAGACAGAATCAGATTACCTTGTCCCTTATGGCAAGTTCGGTGAAATGTTTCCATGAAGTCTCACAAGTTAGGACACGTGGTGGACATTCCTAAAAATGTGGGACCAAATGAAAGCTAGGTACATTATTGGGTGGTCCCTCCTCCCTCAGAGAGATAGAGCCACGAAAGAAAAAAACTACTTTACCTAAACTAAGTTGACATCCGGGAACTTCTCCATTTTCCTTTTTTAATTATTCCTTTGTACTGTACATTTTCAAAATATTCTGTGTGTTTGTTAATAAAGTTTTGCAGGGTTTCACCACTTTACCCGATGTTGGGGTGATGCACCTGTCGCGAAGCATTTCTATTTCTTAAGTGGGTTTTGTCTCTTCTTCTTTCTCCTTTTTCCATTTTGAGTTCTACAAAAAAGATCCCACTTGAAATCTGTGTTTTTTGGGTGCTCCATATTAAACCAGTGTTGGGCGGTTCTCTCCTTTTTCAAATAAAAGAATTAGTGTGTAGGGTTGAGTACCCGGGACCCTTCACAAGCGATTCCCACAAAATCAAAGAACCAGTTCAGATCCTTGACTAGCAGTTCTCAAAATAAACCCAAAACTAGAGGTTCTTCTGATGATTGTAGTTGAAAGTCTTATGGAAAATCAAAATTGCTTCGTGGGCTGTCGGTAGGAACAGGTGTGTCAGGGATCGGTAGGTCGAAGGCGAGTAGGTCGATGCTTGCAGATGGTTGGTGTTTGTGTAACGTGCAGAGATGGCAAATTGGTTGGTGGGTGGGGCAAAAAGGTGCTCAACAGGCCGATGCAAAGCTCACCAAACTCACTCGATTATCATTATATATTGTAAAGGAAGAAAGTTCCTTCCCCTGAAGCTGTCCAAGGTACTAAAATAGTGTAAATTGAAAGG
This sequence comes from Sphagnum tenellum, assembly GCA_963921925.1. Lineage (NCBI taxonomy): Eukaryota > Viridiplantae > Streptophyta > Sphagnopsida > Sphagnales > Sphagnaceae > Sphagnum > Sphagnum tenellum. The sequence continues at coordinate 29,656,796 of OY998143.1, forward strand.
ACCCAATCAAATGTCACCTTCTGGGTCAATCACTGACATTAGTGAACCAAAGGAATTTTTTTCATAAAAAAAACAAGATAACATCCCAAAATAGAGGAAAATGTTTCTTTTTGGTTTCTTTGATCCTTTAAAAAATATTAAAATAAAAATGTAGGATAGTTTTTATTTAAATGGTGTGATTAGTGTTTCTCTCTTTCTAATTTTGTGGTGTAGTCGAAGGGGTGATCCTCCATAACAAAGGTTTGGCCAAATTGGGCTATAAACAAGATATGAAAGTGGAACGATTTAAGCATTCTTCTATATTGTTTCCTAACTACAGGCACCCAACATAGAAGTCTTGAGATTTATTTCTTTTTCTTTTTTCCCCCGAAACTTGGTGATAAAACCCGCAAATTTCACTTTTTCTCAGTGAATATTTTCTTCATCAAATATATAGTCAGAACATCCCTATAAAAAGTCGTTCATAGAAGGATGGAGTCATTTCTATGAAATTGTTACATTAAAAAAAACTATAAAAGGATGTTCATAAAAACACGGAGCTAGAAGTGATGATTCATAAATTAATTGTTTTCAACTTTTGTGATGTAGACAAAACCCCTAATCATACATAAAAAAATGGAGACAACCTCAATAACAATCGTCTCTTCTTGGCTAAGTAGCCCAAAAAATCTCACAAAATTAATGCCCATGGATACTTCTGACAACAATTTGATTCCCAAAAACCATGGGATTTTAGTATTCATGTTTTAAATTCTCACCTCAATCTGAAATAGATTCCTTAATTCATTACCAAATTATGAATATCGTGTACGATGCATAACAGGACATGGACATGTGAGAAAACACAATCAAGATAACTTACGTGTCTCAATAACAAGTGTACTTGGGCCGATGAGTAGGCATCACATTATGCAATGGCTTTTTGTGACCCCCACCATCTTAAAAAAAAAATGTTCAGCCCAAGCTGTCTTCTAAATAAAAGCCCTATTCTGAAAAAAATTCACTAATCCTCATCCGAAACATGTCGGACAACTTGATGTTGAAGAACATGCTTTATTTGAAAGGTGATACATAAGGGTAGAAAAGTTGATATGATTCATGCGTTAAATTTTAATCAATGTAATATCAAAAATTATTTTTTATGTCAACGTAAAAATTTAGTGTTAATCAATATAAATATGATGGACATGGAAAGGCACACATTAATTTATCTTCTCGTATCCATGGTTGGCGGGTACTTACGAAAAGGGGTGAAATAATTTTAAAGATAAGTTATTAAATGGTTATTTTAAAAAATGAGTGGGAGATAGTTATTAGGATAAGAAGTAATCATTAAGGAAAGAGGTTAGGTTTAGGGTTAGGCTTGAGAATGAGATAGTTATATTTGTAAATGTCTTTGGAATTGTTCAAGCATAACCACACAATGGGTCGTGCAAAATCAATTGGCATATTTGGCTTAAACTTGGTGGGGATGATAGCCATTTTTTCCTACATCTTCCCACTATTTTGCCTACAAACAAAAAATGCCTAGAAAGGAAAACTGAAGTTCCGGCTACTCCCTATTGTTATCTGAGAGCGAGAGGGAGGGGTTAAGATAGTGTGTAAGATAGTAAGATGATGCGTAAACCTTAAACCCTAGTGTTACTGTATTGTGAGTGCGCACCATTAATCGCGTTGCCTGCCTTGGCTAGTGAAGGGCGCCTGCAGAAAAAATCGGATTTAATGTGATCTCACTGCTACCGAGAAGGTTGGCCCATCACAATGATCGGTCCACGTGGTTTGAGTTTTAGGGGCGGGGTTGTGAAATAGTACAAAACTAAACTTGGATGGGAAAAAAAGATCCGTCAGGTCATCTCCAGGGTGGTGAACAAAGGCCCAAAGATGGGTTGACTTCAGGGAAAATTCCAACATTTCGTCGGGCTTCGATTTAAGGTTTGGGTGGCGCGAGCCTCCTCAACGGCTCCCTCGGGGGAGCTTCATAAAGGAGCGTTGGGCTCTTCCACAAAAGGGGGCAGTTTTAATTCATTTCAAATATATATTTATATTCCGATTTTTTGCAAATTTCCCTGGTAGAAACAACTTACATATCAGTGAGGACCTACTACCAAAAAATGGTCCTTAAAATCAAGAGCAAATTCAATGAATTCCTGAATATTTTGCTAGCATGACCTGAAATGCAAAGCATATCCTTTTGCATGTAGAATAAATGTTGGAGGTCCATGTGTATTAAAACCTACCTTAAAAGTATCACATAAATGAAAGCTTACCTTAAAATTATTCATCCATCTAAATATCTCTCTCTCACTACTGACGTTGACAATGTATCATTGATTAGACGCAAACTCAATTGACAATCACCATTAAAGAGGGAACTCCTAACATGAACACGTCCGGCAAAGGTGATCGGATGGGTTTCCCCATGTCCATAGACGAATGATGTAAACCCACCAAACTTTATGACAACAAAACACAAGAAAAGAGGATGGGAGTGAAAAGAAAGAGGGTTTAGGGTCAAGTGGTCATAAAGCTCAGAGGCCCGAAAGAAGAAGGGGGGGGGGGAGGGAACATTTTCCCCTTCCATTTGACCTATACCTATTTGGGTTTTCCCATCACAAATATGGTCAAGAGCCAAATTTGGCCTCACAAAGAGCTGGCCAAAAGCCCGTTTTGAACTACCCAGATTTGATGAGAAGCAAAGGCTTGATTGCCAACCCCCAAGCCCCTAGACGTTGGTCGATGCCAAATTTTAACACGTTTCACATTCACTTACCATAAAACGGCACTACTCAAGAACTGGCAAGTGTAACAAAGGCAATTTATTCATGAATGGGGTAAAAAAGGGGCCAAATAATGGGAGATGGCCAAAAGTGATGCCAATAAAACTAACCGAAGTGGCAGTTCATAATTAACCCCAGTCCATCAGTTCAAAAATATTTGCCCTCATCATTTCTGTGCTCCCTATGTGCGAACTCGTAAGTATTTGTTTACTTTTTCGCGGGCTTGTGATTTTCAACCTTTTTACACCTTTCGAATGGGCAACCTCCCATCTAAGATGGCGCCAAAGGGGGGTCTTTTTTGCTGATTTGGCGCAGGTCGATTGGCCCTCACCCTTAAAAATGATTTTTCCCCCTAGGCCATGAAATCCCAGGATACCCCCACACTTTTCCGTCGAGTCAATTGCGTGCCCATTCCAGGAATTTGGGTAGGTAAGTGCGTGCCCATTCGATGGAACACTTACCTACCCAAATTGAATGCGAAATTATTTGAATCCCTCTTCACACATAGCCAGCAAGGGAGATAGTAACCCAACGACCTAAGAAAAGCCCATTTGTTCAGGTGCCGCCTCCTCATTGGTGCCAGTCCGGTGGACTCCTCGATCTGGAGGCGCACAACTTCTTGGCGCGTTCTCATTGGGCGATAAAATTGAACGTACAACTAAAAAGGTCAGCTACAAATGGCTGATTCGAGAGGCCAAATAACGACGTGTCAGCTCCTGTGTGGTGGGCCCAAATGGGGACAAATTTGTTGCCATGCCGGTCGGACAAAGCAGGTCCATCGGTCAATGCGCCCAAAAATGGACCGCACGGGCAAGGGCGCAGCCGCGGACGGGGGAAGTTAACGGGTTGCAAGTTTCCCGCCTCTACTCATCACCTGCTAACCGACACCCGTCAAGAGTCCTGGTTCAGTTAGTACCTCGTTTAGTAACTTTCGTTGGGGGGTAAGTAGTAAGATAGTAAGGTACATCAAGGGGCCACGGTGAACCAGCAACTGCCAATGCAGCATGACGGATGAATGATAAGTGTTCCAGAAACAGTTTTCTGTTGGGCTCCAGTTCCATAGCTAACCATGGTAGTTAGCTCAGTTGCCCTTTTTTTCTACCTACCTACTAACAACCGACAAGCAGGTTGTTATTAGGTAGGTAGTAAAAACAACCCTTTCCCATGTATAAACCATCTACTCAACTAGTAATTTCCTACCTATGTACCTACCTATGTATGAGAGCTATTTCCTACACAATTGGTTACCGAGGTGAATCCAAACGTTAACCCAGTTTGAGGTTCATCCACAACTGAGTATATAACGGGCATCCAGTGGATGGTGCGCTTGTGGGCGCTCGTTCTTGTGAGGTCACGTATGTTGTTGTGCTTCCCAAATAAAAATAAAAATAAATAAAAATTACTGGCCCGACTTCGAGAGAAGCTTCCTAATCGGGTGCGGGTTAGCTTTTCTTTCTTTATTTCCTGACACTGGTTCTTATTAATGTGTGCCACCAACGGGTTTTTTTTTCTCTTTCCCCAAACCAATGTTTTTTTTGGGGTCAATTTTGTGATATAGCCAACCTAACCGTCATCCATAGGCGGATTTAGCCTAATTTGATTACAAGATAAATATGATAATAGTAAAAAAAACATATAATATTTTTGGCAACTTACTGGAACCACCAGACACAGAAACTTTCAACTTTAGTTAGTTTATTTAATTTTTAATTTTCGCTTTCTGGCTGTATTGGCCAGCAAGAAAAAGGCTGCTTTCAATAAACTTGGGCAGTTAAGTATAAGGTACATGTATACCTTACTGTACTCATAACTGTCTAGTAACACAAGTAAACATAATTATCTAGTTTTAATTTAGTTGAGTTTGTTTGATGTGGAACTTCAAACCTTGTGGAACTTTGTGGCTTTTTTTTCCAATCCAAAAAAAATGAGAGAAAGAAAATACAGAAAGAAAAAGAATTTAAATTAGGGTTTACAAACAGAAGATACAAACGTGAGGGATTCTTTTGAAAAACTTATAAAAAAACTACTATAGCTGTTTTTCTTCTTTTCCAGATTTTGTGATGTAAAGAATTTGGTGAATGTTTTTCAAGAAAAGAAAAAATTGTCAAATTTTACACGAAAAACACAATCATCCAAAATTCTGGTTTGAAAAATGATGTTTTTTTAATTGGAAAATAGGTGAAGTTACTACATCTAGAAATACAATTGTCCAAAAATTTACCAAAATTATTGGTTCGAATAAAGACTATGAATTTTTAATAGTAAGTTAGTAAATTTTATTAAAATTAAAAATTCAATTATCACAAATTTTAACAGCATTTTGGTTTGAAAAACGACGATGATTTTTTTGTAGCAAAATTTATCGAATTTATTACACTTTTAAAAACAATAATTATCAGTAGAGTTTCCCTATTTACTGAGCATTTTTCTTTGCTGCTGGGCTTTTTCTTATCTTCTTCCAGTTCCTGCGTACGGTGTCAGAGTTCCCCCGCTGCCACACCTAGTCTGTTGTGTCAGTATCGTGCACTGGCGTCCGGCAGGAATTCTTTGTCATTGTGTGTATGTTTTGCTGTTTTGTTGGACGGACGGGAGTTGCTATTGATGTTGGTGACGGACGGATCATCATTCGTGGAAGAAGTTCGAGCCCGAATTCCTCCACAAAAACTCCTCCGATGAAATGCAGGGAAATAACATGAATGAAAAACAAACAGATGTAAGTCGAGGAAGGAAGGAAGGAATGCAACAAAAGGGAGGAAATATTTTTGTGTTTATTTCTTCTGTCTGTTGCTGCAAGAAACAAACAGTTTACAGTAGATGTGTTTTGTAGGGCTTCTTGACGTTATCTACTTTTTGTTTTGTGGGTTTCTTTTCTCGTTGTTGAAGTCTTTTTCGGTTTTTTTTGTTCCTGTTCCGGAAAGACCTTTTTCGGTTTAGCTGCCTTCCTGCCTGTCCGCCTGTGTGTGGGATTTTTGTAAGACCAAAGGAGACGAAGAAGAAGAAGAAGCAGGAGACAAACAAAGAAGGAAAGGAAGAAGGGGGATAAAGATGGAGAGTTGAAAAGGACAAGAAACAATTCTTTGTTAAAAGGGTTGAACTGTTCCCGTCCCTGTAGCACAATTTTAGAGCGTGCAGATGTTTGAACCTCGAGAGCCGTCTGCTTTTGTGCAATGGCGGCCTCGAGATGTTTTGTCCTTCGTCGTAGTTTCCTTTCATGCAAACCTTGCTGAAACCCTGTAGATCAGACCCCTGTGGAGAGAGAGAGAGAGAGAGCATCTTGTTCAAAATTCTGTTGCAGGGTTTTCCTTGTCCGAGGTTTGGGTCATTGCTTTTGACCTACAGCGCCGCTGATTCGGAAGGCAACAGCAGCTTGGTGCCCATTCGACATCTTGTTGGGGGCGGGCGGCAAACGTTCAGTGGCGCGGCTGGGATGCCTCCATAGCGATCTGAGGTGCCGTGGAAGGAGGGAGGCAGTGGGAGAAGAGCGTTTGAGTTTCCAACACAAACACAAAAAAGCTATAGTGTGATATGGTGGGGTTTGAGGTGGCGGGGGGCGAATGGCGCTAGGAGACTTTGTTTTGTGTAGGCAGCGCTCCCTGGAAAGCATTTCAGGCGGCACTTTAGGTCCCGCATAGCACTTGCCGTCAATTCCGCACCAGCTCATGGACGACCACCTAATTGGAACCGGGCGAGTGGAGGAGGAGGAGGCACAACACACTGCTGAGGAGCAGCGCCGTTGGGGAGGAGGAGGAGTAGAGGCGGCAGCCAGCGTGCCACACTTTCCGCATAACCTCTACCTTTCTGACTTGCGGCATGATGCTGCGGAACCAGTCACGTTGGCTGGGCCGCTGGAGAGTGGCGTTGTTTCCAAGTGGAGGATGAAGGACAGAGTGAGTCCCCACATTCCCCTATCACTGTCCTCAACCTTTCTGCATCTTTCTTGATTGAACAGGGCTTTATTTGTTGGTCAATTACAACCCCATCTCTTCCAATTCTCCCTCGTTGTTGTATATGAAACCTTGTTGTTGTTCTCTGTCTCTGGTTGTCTGGTTGTAAGCCTGGTATAGGCAACAGACTACATCCTCCCTCTTTCTGTCTGCTTGTTATGGGCACTTGTGCAGGAGATCTTGTATTATGCAAAGACGACAATTGATTGGACATTGCGAAGCTGTGTCTATTTGTAAAGTTTGCCCTGCATATCTTTCTGTAGGAGTCACTCTGAAGCCATGTCTGTTGATGGCTACCATGATGGGGAAACACTGTCTTTTGATGCCTTTTGGTTCACATGGTTGGATTTCTGTGTGAATGAGTGACCAGGTTATCTTGTGAACCAGTGTTGCAGTTCGGAAACAGTGTGGAATTTCTGTCTGCTGTATTGCAATGTGACTCCAGTTTTAATACTTCTTAATGTCGTCTTTGAGAACCATGTCTGTTTTTATTCTGTTATTGGCCGTTTCCACGCTTGTTGCCCTCACGGAGTCTTCTAGAGACAATAGAGCTAGACATTCATAATGTGCTCATGGGTTTGTTTTGTGTTTTGCTTTTGATAGTGCGTCAATGCAATGGAAAGGGTGAGAGCATTAAGAAAGTAGGAATCCATGAACTTGCACCACAGGTTTCTTGCCCAAATTTCCGAACCACCCTCCATGCTCCTTCTCAAAAAACTTCCCAATTTTTGAAAACCTTTGTGCTCCGAAACTTGTTGGTTGGTGGCCTCTAGTTTCTTCTTTCACTGAGAGTTGATGTGCATGTTCCAATCTAGCTTCTGCCAATCCTCATGAAGCAGTGTTAGCTCTGAAAAGTTGTTGTCAAGATAGTGTTGTTGCTCTTTGTAGTCATTACTTTCTAACTACAGTCCAAGATGGAAAACAGGTTGTGGCACTCAACTTTGAGCATATCTTTTTTGTCATATTGGAGGCTCAATGATGTCTGTGCTTGCCACTCAGTTGAACTTTAATATTCATTGGACCCTAAGGCTTTTTATGTTCAGATTGATACACTTTCTCTGATTAGATTGGTATCAACCAATCTTGATCTTATCATACCCTTGGCAGTTTCTCGCATATGCAAGTTGTTATGTGTTGTGGCAGATGAAAACAGGGTGCATGGCATTGGTTTTGTGCCTCAATGTTGGAGTGGATCCTCCAGATGTCATCAAAATATCGCCCTGTGCACGAATGGAATGTTGGATTGGTGAGTCTTGCCTACCAGTATATTTGGTTAGGGTAGGGTGTGAGAATAGTGCAGGGGAACTAGTTTTAGCAGGATTTGTAAGACCCTGGGAAGGTAGTTCTTATTGGCTCTTGGAGGGATGCGGATGATATTTTCTGTAGCCACTAGACCTGAGCCTTGTGAATCTCAAACTTGTATGAATCAATCCTGAGCCTTGTGAATCTCAAACTTCTATGGATCGATTCATTCCGCATTTTGTGTCATGGTTTGTTCTTTAGACAGAGCTTGGAAATGTCAGCTTTGTTTCACTGGATGTAAAGACCTTGCTGAAGGATCAATGATCGGATTGTCTTCCTTCGGAACAAACTTACTAACCTAAGAAATCTGTCCTGGATTCTTTAGTTTTGAGCTGATATTGTCTGATGGTAGGTGTTGGCATGGTCATTACAGTGGCAGCCTTTTCCAGATACAGGCCAATCTTGGGCTGCATGGCCGAATTGGATTTGGGGACGCAGGTGACATCACCACGCGGAAAGCAGTTGCATCCTCTGGAGAATGTGCATTCAGGACAGTTTGCATTCACATCGAAGGAGTTAGGAAAGTATGTGGCCTACTTCTGGTTGCAGAGTGCACACCCGAATGTCCATCTCAATCTTGCACTTGACTGGAAGACAGGCGTTGGGGCAAAAGATTGGGAATCCATCGCCAAGAAAGAGAAGCCGGATGTGTGGCCTGTAATTATAGTCGTCCAAGTTTTTCTTTTCAAATCAATAGTATCATTCTAGTGTTCTCTTGTTTGTTTGCATGGCAGTTTTCTTTGTCCAAGTGCCTGTTCTGCTAGAAAAGTCAAAACGAGCAAGCGAGGGTGTCATTCGCTCCTCAATAATGTCAGCTCAAGGTAATTTGCTTTTGGGCGTTCGATTTGAGTGCAAGGAATGGAGCTTGAGCCCAGGCGGTTGGAGGAGGCTGTGGGGTCAATACATAAGGAGATGCTCTACTCGAGAGACAGGTAGGATGGTACAACATTCCCATCTACGGACATTTTTAGCTGTTTGCTTTCTTTTGAGTTTCCTGACAGCTGCTACCATATGCTTGCGGACCTGAGAGAAGTCTGCATAGTGTCGAGGGTGTACGTGAGCAATGCTTCCCACTTGTGGTTGCATTGGAGAAATGCATTTGTAAAGCATCTTGACCTGCAGAACATTGATTGCTCAAGTTCAAATTTAGCGGTTGAAGAAAGTAGATGTGCTTGCTTTATTAGCTCGTTTCAAATAGTTGAACTGGCTGGTAGTCGAGGGAGGACAGTAGCCGGCGAGATATCAAGATGAGCTTGAGGTTTTAGGGGAAATGTGAGTTGTTTCTGCCCTCCCTCTTTTCGGGACTTCTTCACTACTACCTATAACTTTGTTGAAAGTATCTGGCGACTCTGGTGAAGGTGGCCTCACCAGGATTATGTGATAACAGAGACCGGCGTGAAGCTACACTTAAGTAGTATTATAAGATTGAATTTGGCCTGCTCTTCTTCTTCCTCCTTTGTTGTCCAAGGACCCATTCGAACCCGTGACGAGAAGTAGGGTTGGGCATTTGATGATCCCAGAGCTTCTCCGACAGTGCCTGGTATGTGACCTCCATATTTGTCAACCCCGTGTTCCTGAGGGAAGGTCGGGCTTGCTTCGTCATCCAATTCTGCCGTTTTTAGTGTGCCCTTTTCTGGGTTTTGGGTGGCATGTTTTTTAGTTATCGCGGATGCACACCTCCTGATCGGCTGTATGGCATTACAAACCGCTCGATCAGTGATGATCGCGGTCTAGGAGGGCCAATTGGCGTGGGCATTGCAGACCGTTCGCTGTCTGCAAAGGCCAATTAGCTGTAGGAGGTGTTCACCTTCGATTCTTAAAAAAATGGAACCTCACGAACCCGTCATCTTAAATTTCTTGCCCTTTGTATGATTCCCCTCCGTGTTTGTCAGCCCTGTGTTCTTGAGAGAATGTCGGGCTTGCTTCATGATCCAACTATCCCCTTTTTAGTGTGTCCCTTTCTGGGTTTTGGGTGGCATTTTTTTAGTTATTGCGGATGCACACCTCCTGACCGGCTGTATGGCATTACAGACCGCTCGATCAGTGATGATCGCGGTTTGTGAGGGCCAATTGGCGTGGGCTGTATGGCATTGCAGACCGTTCGCGGTGTGCGAGGGCCAATTAGCGTGTAGGAGGTGTTCACCTTCGATTCTTAAAAAATGGAACCTCACGAACCCGTCATCTTAAATTTCTCGCCCTTTGTATGGTTCCTCTCAGTATTTGTCAACCCTGTGTTCTTGAGGGAAGGTCGGGCTTGCTTCATGATTCAACTATCCCCTTTTTAGTGTGTCCCTTTCTGGGTTTTGGGTGGCATGTTTTGTAGTTATCGCGGATGCACACCTCCTGACCGGCTGTATGGCATTACAGACCGCTCGATCAGTGATGATCGCGGTCTAGGAGGGCCAATTGGCGTGGGCATTGCAGACCGTTCGCTGTCTGCAAAGGCCAATTAGCCTGTAGGAGGTGTTCACCTTCGATTCTTAAAAAATGGAACCTCACGAACCCGTCATCTTAAATTTCTTGCCCTTTGTATGATTCCCCTCCGTGTTTGTCAGCCCTGTGTTCTTGAGAGAATGTCGGGCTTGCTTCATGATCCAACTATCCCCTTTTTAGTGTGTCCCTTTCTGGGTTTTGGGTGGCATTTTTTTAATTATTGCGGATGCACACCTCCTGACCGGCTGTATGGCATTACAGACCGCTCGATCAGTGATGATCGCGGTTTGTGAGGGCCAATTGGCGTGGGCTGTATGGCATTGCAGACCGTTCGCGGTGTGCGAGGGCCAATTAGCGTGTAGGAGGTGTTCACCTTCGATTCTTAAAAAATGGAACCTCACGAACCCGTCATCTTAAATTTCTCGCCCTTTGTATGGTTCCTCTCAGTATTTGTCAACCCTGTGTTCTTGAGGGAAGGTCGGGCTTGCTTCATGATCCAACTATCCCCTTTTTAGTGTGTCCCTTTCTGGGTTTTGGGTGGCATGTTTTGTAGTTATCGCGGATGCACACCTCCTGACCGGCTGTATGGCATTACAGACCGCTCGATCAGTGATGATCGCGATTTGTGAGGGCCAATTGGCGTGGGCTGTATGGCATTGCAGACCGTCCGCGGTTTACGAGGGCCAATTAGCGTGTAGGAGATGTTCACCTTCGATTCTTAAAAAATAGAACCTCACGAACCCGTCATCTTAAATTTCTCGCCTTTTGTATGGTTCCTCTCAGTATTTGTCAACCCTGTGTTCTTGAGGGAAGGTCGGGCTTGCTTCATGATCCAACTATCCCCTTTTTAGTGTGTCCCTTTCTGGGTTTTGGGTGGCATGTTTTTTAGTTATCGCGGATGCACACCTCTTGACCCGCTGTATGGCATTACAGACCGCTCGATCAGTGATGATCGCGGTCTATGGAGCCAATTAGCGTGGGCTGTATGGCATTGCAGACCGTTTGCGGTCTGCAAGGGCCAATTAGCCTGTAGGAGGTGTTCACCTTCGATTCTTAAAAATTGGAACCTCACGAACCCGTCATCTTAAATTTCTCGCCCTTTGTATGATTCCCCTCCGTGTTTGTCAGCCCTGTGTTCTTGAGAGAATGTCGGGCTTGCTTCATGATCCAACTATCCCTTTTTTAGTGTGTCCCTTTCTGGGTTTTAGGTGGCATGTTTTTTAGTTATCGGGGATGCACACCTCCTTACCGGCTGTATGGCATTACAGACCGCTCGATCAGTGATGATCGCGGTTTGTGAGGGCCAATTGGCGTGGGCTGTATAGCATTGCAGACCGTTCGCGGTTTGTGTGGGCCAATTAGCGTGTAGGAGGTGTTCACCTTCGATTCTTAAAAAATGGAACCTCACGAACCCGTCATCTTAAATTTCTCGCCTTTTGTATGGTTCCTCTTAGTATTTGTCAACCCTGTGTTCTTGAGGGAAGGTTGGGCTTGCTTCATCATCCAACTCTCCCCTTTTTAGTGTGTCCCTTTCTGGGTTTTGGGTGGCATGTTTTTTTAGTTATCACGGATGCACACCTCGCACACAAATCGTTATTATTGTGCAAGAATGTGCAACAACAATTTCGAGCAATGCAAAAGCTTTGCACTCGATGATATATTTCAGTCGCACATAAATATAGACTTAACTAATATGAAAGTTGCATCCTCAAATTTCAATTTTACAACAAGGAACGACTCACGTCGATCAAGATGTTTCAGAGATTCATCTGTGTTTAAGCCATGCTCGAGAACCAGATATTGATCAATCTAGCACCTCGATGCTCCTGTTAATTACCATATAACCAATAAACAAAAGAAAGACCCACCACCATAATCAAAAAAGATAGTGCAATATTTGGAACATTGGTATTCACACCGGTGTTAGGCAGATAAGACCAGGGTCTGATTGGTCATCGAAGATCACAAAGCTCAACGAGAAAGAGCTGAAAAATTACCATGACTGCAGATAATGTCATATTTGGGTGTGATGCCGAATATAGGGCGAGTAAATCAAAAGACGGGAAGAGTCCAGCAGCCTTAAAAACCACCAGTAGTTCTACATGTCATTTCTTTCTTCATATCAAGGTGAGGAATGACCAACCAGGACCCTGAGATACTTTGTTTTTAACGTCCACTTTTTTAGCTAAGGACTGACATTCAAACAGCAGAATCAATCCTTTGTTGTTTGGCGAAGCCCTCATACAGGTATTGTTCATCACCTCGAGGGGGTGTGTCAGATCTATGAGGGAGTGGTGGAGTAATGGAAGATCCTCTTTGTCTAAACATGTTATTGCACCCTCTAGAAACTTTGATCCATATCTTCCTGCTCGACCCACACAAAATACTCATCCACTCAAGTCAAACTTCAACTCTGCAACAATTTGCTGGGTGCTTGATGCATAAACATCCTGCATTATAATCCTGTATGTTTTCCCAAAGAAGGCCTCATATAATAGTTCAAAGAATTCATTCAAGGGTTGAAGAAAGCACTGCCACCAACCTAAAAACAACCAAAGCAAATAGCATCTTGAAATAAGAATACAAACACCATAGGTGTCGTGTAATTTTGTTTGATTTCAGCCACAGTCAAAGCCCGCATAGAAGTGCACACAGATTTCTCAAGAGTGGAGAAGGTTTAGCGCCTAATATTAAGGTTTCATCCCATCCCCACAGCATCATTAGCCACCAAAATATCCGACCCACTGGCCACATCATCAAAGAGGGCTGCTTGCCAGTAGCATTCAATTCAATGTTTGCAACTGGTAAAAGCCCATGGCCCCCTTCACTAGCCATTCAATTATGAAAAAAAAACCTTACGAAAAAAACTAACCCCCTTCCCCCTCCTCCTCCGTCCAAACCCCCCCCCCCTCTCTCATAATGAACCTGTAGAAGAAGCCATGCTATCTCAAAAATGATAGAATTGGCACAAAGGTCACAGTATGCACGTACTCCTTTTAAACAAATTGACATAAACACATGTAACATTGCAGAGTGACCTAAGTAATCAATAAAGAAAGTCTTGATTCTAGAAGCCAAACAAATGGCGAAGGAAAACAAGGTCACATTCAATATTGCTCTCAGGTGATAAAGTTGCAACTAGTCAAGAATTGCAATTCAAAGGTAGCGTGTGCATGAGCATGGTAGACCAGTTAACTTCCCTGGGTTTAGGCTATCTTACATTCAGTGGGGCCATGAGCCTTCACTGGTTTCTCCACAACAAAATTACACTTGATGCATGTAAAACAAAACAAAAAATGACTGCAAAGCCATTACAAGTATTTTTTTTTGAAATTTTTACAACAATAAACAATCTTCAATTTTTTTGAGCTTTGCATTGCTTTTGCATCAAGTATCTACACCGCAATCAATCCTTCGCAAAAAGATTAACTACAATACTATCACAAGCATTTTTTCTCACCATGCCGACAAAAATGAACGATTATTATTATGATGATAAATCTATTCCTTCTTGTCATCAATGTCGTCACTAGGCGTTTCATATATGTCGTTAGGATGCGTTTCAGGGATTTCGTCACCATGCGTTTTGATAGTCACGAGCATGTTTGGAGGTGGATTGCGAACCAGATCATCAAGTTCTGGGAACCATTCTACGTGCATTGGGTGATACACTGTAAAACAACGTCCTCGATATCTTTCTGTGGCTTCTATCTATGCTAGGATGACGAGATGGTCAACCACCCCAAAATGAACATGGGCCAAAATGTCTGGCATTTGCTTTTCCCACTCATCTGTGGCAGGGGCAAGCAACTTATGCAGGTCAACAGTTAAACGTGACCATTTTCCTCGTATTCCCATGCATCGTATTCCCCGGCCCATAAAAACTTGAGGATGTTAGTTCGAACATTTGAGGGCATATCCATCAAGTTGGTGGCTTCAGGCTCTCCCATCTGCAAAAAATACGATTATAAGACTGAAAATATTTTTGGAACAAATGGACAGAAAATTGACGCCTCTTAGAAGACCATAAACGTCGATAAAAAATTAACAACAATTCATGATCAACAGAATGCCATCAAAAGGACTGGCTATGCTTTTAAAAAAAAAACAATTCCGCACCTTTCTAGCTTTTGAATTGTGCACGGAGAGAACAAGGGCTGTGCGATTCAAGTATATATCAACGACCTGCCAAAACAACCTTTTACGGGAATGATTCAATGAGTCGACCACCTTGCGCAATCTTTTATATTGCATTGAGTTACCTTGAGGTCTGTTTCATTAAAGGCAAGAAATCTTCGCTCACCTCCAACGATACATTCAGGATCATAGGATCCTCAGAGCTTATTTACCTTCTTTAAGGTGAGATCTTGGCATTGCGAAAGACAAGCCCAAAATCTCATGCACATTTTCTTTTAACTGCGGTTGGTAGAAAATGCTTTACGTGAGATCTTCCATTTTAATTCCAACGCAATCTCTAGCACGATGCAAATCTTGCATCCAACGGTTTTGGTCGTTGGATTATTTCCAGAAATATCAACATGAACGTTACCAAGATTTGCTAATAAACACGGCATGCTCAATGTTGGGCAGAGGGAATGGGACGCAGGAGCCGCGTAAAATATCTTGTAATCCAGGTTGACTTTTGAATATGGTTCGTGTCTCAATCCAAATGCTCGTTAGATCCCGTGCGAACGACAAATCAAACCAAGGGATGCGGTTATGCGCAATCACAAATTAAAGCATAGCGGAGAGGAATTCTTGTAGCCACCTGTACAAAATCTTATAAGTATTATCGATCTACTTACATATTTGAAAAACCAAAGTATAAGAAAAAAAAGAAACCCAAAAAAACATTAAAAAAAATTAAAATAAAGTTATCCAAAGTTACAAATGCCAAAAAAAAGGTCGTAAAAGAAAAAGAAAAAGAAAACATACAAAATGAAATAAACAACAAAAATTGTCAGAAGAAAAAGAAGGCGAAGAAACTACGTTTTATTTGAAAACTCAAACCCCCTAAAATTTAGAAATTGACCATGTAGAATTGAAAAGGAAAAATACACAACAGAGAAATAGTTTTTTGCAAACATCGTAGAAAATGAAAACCAAAAATGAAATAAGAAATATGAAACCAACCTTTCTAGCAAGCACAACAAATAAAAAAGAATAATATAGGAAATAACAAAACCAAGAGGAAAGTATCTATAGAAACCCCACGAAAATGGAAACTTTACAACTCTAGGAAACAAATATTTAGAAAATATTAAAATCCCCTTTTAATTTGTTACTCTCTTACTTTATCTTGTGGGTAATCAAAATTTGCTAAAGTGAATTGTGGATCATTGCCAATCTGGCTACATCGCAAACTTGGAGAAAAAAATGTTGTCCAAGGTTTAGGGTGTCCTTTTTCTTGGAGAAAAAAATCGAAATAGAGGGATTTTTTGCCGATTTGAAATCACCGAAAACTAAGAGATCAAAGGAAAAACCAAAACCAAGAAGAATAAAAAGAAACGTGAAAAGGAAAAAGAAAGTAAAGGAGGCTTTTACAGATCTGATGTTGTGTGCAACCTCCTGATTGAACAAATAATAAGTACACCTGGTTTATGATGAGGGTATTAATGAAGGTTGAAAATAGCACCAACAAGTCTCGGGAATAGAAGTCCGGCCTTTCTGAGCGTTTGGCCAATCAAATTGGCTTGTTGTAGAAAACATATTGAACCTGGGAGGCATCCCATCCATTTAATAGGAGAGGTGCCTAGCAAGGATGAAATGACTTGCCCGGATGACACCACTCCCGTAGCTCTGTATGTGTGTGATATTTAGCCATCGTTCTGCATGCTGAATTGATGGCGGAAGTTTCAGGACCTACGGCGAGCGAGATTAATGCGAACGAGCCTTGTGACTGTGTGGATGGTCGAACTTTCATCGGATTCTGGCTGTTGACTCGTATTCTTTCACATGAGACTAACAAGGTGAAGGACACGTGAAAAAATCTCTCACACATTTTTCTTGCAACGTGCATTCAGAGTGGGGAAAAACAGCCTTGTGGGAGATCTTCCACATTGATTGCATACGGATATTGACCACATAGTAATTCTTGCATGGAATGTTTCAGATCGTTCAATCCACTTCAAAAGACGTAAATTTTTCATCTCACACTATTTTGAACTCTTGTGGTTTTGTTGCAACCTCCTTGTTTTATTGCATTTTCGATGCATCTCCAATTACTTGAATTCTGGAATATTTATTGTTTTTCCATTGAACATATTTCATTGTAGTTCAACAAGATGCAATGTTTTTGTCCTTCGTGATGAATGGAATATTTCACATGAAATGTAATACAAATTTCAATTCTTTCATGGTTTCCTTCTAGATGTTTCTAATAAAATGATTTCCAACAATTGGTTGGATGTTTTTTAATCTATTGACCATTTGTGCCCATTCATCCAACATTTAATTTTCATCCATGATTATATCCATTTTCCCACATCAATAGATTAAAGACTCAAGTTAGCTCTAAGTTCAACGTTTTTCGTTCTTGTGGTGAGAACAAGCCATTATTTATAAACTTGGAAAAAAGAAAAAAGAAAAACTTATGCAGGAGCAATTAACAAATAAATGGACACCCAGCTGAAAACGAGTCAAAATGGTAATCCAATGAAGTGGAAATTATGGGGAGAAACAATGATGCCCAAATGAAATGCAAAAGGGAAAATAAAATTTAATTAATGGCAATTGAAAAAAAAATGAAATGTAGATGAAACCGTGTTATGTGTCAAAATAATGAGGTATGAACGTATGGAGAATGTTTTTACAGAACGTGAATGTGCATGTTGTTGTAGATGTTTTGGTAAAATCCAAAAGCCAACAATTTGATAGCAAAATTTTATAGTTCCAAATTTAAATCAATTCCAGCTTTATAACCTATACTAGAATAACCTTATACATGCAAACATTACAAACCATGTACATATTGGGTTACGTCATCATCAAGACAAAATCTTTAAATCTTTCAAGCAAACAACGAAAATTGAAACAAATTAAATGAAAGAAGAATTTACAACCTCCTATTGAGCTCGAGAATTCTCGCTGTGACCAATATGCTCCCCAATTGGACTCAAATGGAAAGCTTTCATAACTTTCAAGCCACCAAGGAGTTTAAAGGAAGCAATGGTGAGGAGACACACGCCACCCTTGTTATTGCCAACAATATTTTCAGAACATTGGTATTAGAACAAAAACTATCTAATTATTGGCAACAATATTTTTCCCAATGATATCAAAACAAAAAGTATTTATTTGTAAACATTGAAAAGGGATGCTTGGAAAACACAAAAGGGCAGCGGTAGAAGACCCAAAAAAGACATTACATGAAACCTTCTGTGTTTCACCAAGTCCCATTTTGACTAGTTACTGAACATGTGATTGCCTCAAATGAGAGACAACTTGATATGAAAACAACGAAAGAACACGAGGCAAAGAGGGGAAAAAAAAGTCCTTGTTGGAACCCTTCACCAACCATAACGGAAAAGAAGGAGGGTGAAAAAAAGAAAGAAATATTGCTTGAACCCCTCTTTACGACCACAGAAAGGGAAAAAGGGAAAGAAAGAAAACTTGCTTGAACCTTCACCTAGGTAGCAACAAAAGCAAAGAACGGGAAGAATAAATATTTTTTTCCTTTGGTATGGATGCCCACAAAGGCATGGATGAGGGAAAAAAGAAAAAACCCTGATTTGATGCCTCCAAATGCAGTTAGTGATTTAAGCCATTTTTTGAAATCAGTTTAATATGTCAATAATGTTTCATTAGAGATCTTAAATAATTTCCAATATAAAAAAATCCAATTTAAATCACATTAAAAACTTAATTTTAAACATGTTATAATGTCATGAATTATAAATCATTCAATAGACTTTCTTTGTCCTGTTAAACATTGTCAAAGAAAACAAACCAATAAAAGTATACAACCACCATTCCATGTTTTCTCTCGAAGGGCGAAGATATATTAAAAAATATATATATTAGCGACGACCAGTATCAATTAACCTTGAATAATTATATACATTGGGAGAGCGAACTTCTATTTGGGGGAAATTTCCAAAGTTTTAGAATTTTTTTTTGTGATGAATTGATCAAAGCGATCCATTGCAAAAAAAAGAAAATTCACTTGAGAAGTAACCCACAACCAATCAATATTTATCCAACATTATGGGCCCAGGATTCATGCACAAGTGCCATTGGCCTAGTTTACAAATGGTGAGGAACATTATTATGGAATAGTGAATGGACGAGAATTGTTGGGTTGTTAATAACAGTCAAAATGTGTTACGAACAAAATTCGTACCTAGCAAATGAAATGCCTGAACGTGCATTGAAGATGCCCAACTTTTTTCCCATCGCAGGGGGGAAGGGCAAATGGGAATAATAACATGTATCATGTGCAATATGGTGAGGGGTATTACTTTAAATGTGATGTGATTTGTTTCTCGATGGGTTCAAAATGTCACAATTTTTTACGGTTACTTTTTACTGGGTTTAGGGGCAAGGTTTGTTAATTTTTTTACTAGTTGTAACTTTCAACAATTACTTTTTACTGGGCCAGGAGGGCCAGGGTTCATATTCTATTCATGACGGGACGGGAGGAAAGGGTGCACCTTGGATTTTTTCCTTTTTTTTTTTTTTTTTTTTACTGTTGAGAGGGAGGGGGGGTGGACGTGCAGCTTTTTTTTTTTTCTTTTGTCCCACTGTTGAGGGGGAGGGGGTGGAGGCGCAGCTTGGTTTTTTTCCTTCCTTTTTTCAAGGGGGAGGGGGGCGGAGGTGCAGCTTGATTTTTTTCCTTTTTTTTTCACTCTGAAGGGGGAGGGGGGTGGAGGTCAATGTTTTATTTTTTCCCTAGATACATGAAAAGGTGGAAGGAGGAGGGGGGCAAGGGGTACATTTTTTTCTAGAAATGTAGGGAGGATACTGTTTTCTCGCCCCTTTCGTTGGTTTTTGCCGCAATGCCGCAAAGAAAGATCCACACAGAGAGAGAGAGAGAGGGTGGGTGTGTGTGCTTGCTTGCGGCTTTTGGCAGTGGGTTTGGACTGCCTTTGCAGCTGGGTTTGGGTTGTGGGTACCGGAGTTTTTTTCTGCCATTGCAAGGACTCTCTCTGTCTCTGTCTGAAGAACGAAAGAAGATCCTGAGGAGGAAGGAAGAAGAATGGCGTATCATCGCGATGACCAGATCGAAGATTAACTCTTCAAGGTGGTACTGATCGGCGACTCCGCGGTGGGGAAGTACAATCTGCTCTCCAGATACGCGCGCAACGAGTTCAACAACAATTCCAAAGCCACCATTGGCCTAGAGTTTCAGACGCAGAGCATGGAGATCCAAGGCAAAGAAGTGAAGGCGCAGATCTGGGACGACACAGCAGGCCAGGAGAGGTTCCGTGCCGTGAGTTCCGCTTACTGTAGAGGAGCAGCCGGAGCGCTCATAGTCTATGACATTACGCGACGTGCCACATTCGAGAACGTAGGTCGCTGGCTTGAAGAACTCAAATGTAAAATCTTCTTCTATCTCCCTCTCTCTCTTTCTCGCCTCCTCCTCCTCCTCTTCTTGTGACGATGAAACCAGATCTCTTTTGTAGCTCCTCCCACCCATCGCACTCACGCTTGGATTCTACGAGGAAAAAAAAGACCCTAGTACTTCTTCTTGTAGCATTTCACCCCTCTGTTGCAACAAGTTCGAAGCAGAGAGAGGAGGATCTCACAGCAGGTCTTTGTGGCAGCTCTTCTTCCCCAACAAGAAATGTTTGGTGATTCTGTAGACACCCAACAACAAACCTTAAACCCAACTGGAACTCGGGAAGGACCATTGCCCATTCATGAATCTCAGAGATGGAGTTCTGATTGGGAACATTGCCATTCATTAATATCAGAGATTGGGTTCTGGTTTCTGGTCGACTTTGTGAGAGAGACATTTCACAAAGGATATATATATATGATGGCTGGCAGCACTCATTCTTGTGCTGCTTGTTTCTTTTAAAAGTTAAATGAAATTAAATTAATTCCATATGTTGTATTTCAGCTAGTCAAACGCAGGTGGTTACTTCTGGACTGACTGATCTATGGCAAAATTTGGTACTCTCAGGCTTGGCATAAGGCTTCTGTTCTTCATTCGAAAATGAATTGCAGTTTGGACAATGTATGTAATTGTACATACACTGGTGGAAGAAGTTACACGAAAGCTTTGGCACCTAGTCTTTTGGAACCTTTGGATACAAAGCAAGATGTCTGCTCAATGCCTCGGGCTGGTGAACAAAGTCTATATGAAGGAAGTCAGTGCAGAAATCAGTCTGTCAAGATTGTATTTCTGGAACTTGCTAGGAAAAACATGGACAGCACTAACCCTGAGGGGACCGTAGACCTAGTGTTACTTCAGAAGAATTCATGTTCAATTTAGCAATTGGATACACTACTACAGTTTGTGTGAGGATTTGAGAAAAGGTATGGATCCAGTGG
The DNA here is from genome assembly GCA_963921925.1 of Sphagnum tenellum. Classification (NCBI taxonomy): domain Eukaryota; kingdom Viridiplantae; phylum Streptophyta; class Sphagnopsida; order Sphagnales; family Sphagnaceae; genus Sphagnum; species Sphagnum tenellum. The sequence continues at coordinate 29,677,749 of OY998143.1, forward strand.
AGTATACTACTCTGAGTACTAATGGTTACTTGAAAGAACTGAGACTGGAGACTGTGTCTGAAGATTGACACTGATATGGGCCTCAACAATGAAAATACTTTGACAGACTCAGTAGAAGCCAGGGAGACTTGGATGAGAGATAAGGGCTTAAAACAAAGAGGAAATGATAATTACACTTCATTTGCAATTTCTTCATGAGGAAGTCCATGTCTTGAAGAAACATCAGCTTAGATTAAGGAAACGTTATCATTCCACGCTTTCTATCCACTCAAACATCCAATCAGCTCTTCTTTCTACGTTTTCACTGAACTAGAAGTTATTAAAGGAAAGTGGGAATCTGCACCAAGAAGTCATTCTGGTTCAGATGCTTGGTGATGAGAAATTTACTCCTGTATAGCTTTCTAGGATTAGGAACCTTTCTGAGTTTGTGGCTAGGTCTTCAGCAGTGGGATCAGTCACAATTATGGTGACCAGGAAGAAGAATACGGATCCAGTGAAGGCTTGTGATATCATGACATTTTGTTCCTGACTTTTCAGGATCATGAAAACTACTGCCAATAGGTGATTATTATTTTTCCACGAACACTAACTGTTTCTTCTCCCGTTGTTGCTTGTAGTGCATTCGGATTCAAGTGTGGTTGTAATGCTTGTTGGAAACAAGCGTGACCTTGCTCACATCAGGGAGGTGGCAGTTGAAGAGGGGACAGCTCTTGCAGAGCAACACAATATGTCATTTATAGAGACATCAGCACTGGAATCTATGAATGTGATCATTGCCTTCCAGACAGTACTTAGGGAGATCCACAAAATTGTGAGTCGTAAGGCTCTTGCAGCAGATTGGTCCAAGAATAATACTGTGTTGAGTAGTGGGCAGAAACTGGCTGGAAGTGATGACATGACACCAAGGCGAGGTGGATGCTGCTTGATGGTCTGAATGATTCCTCATCAATACGGTTTCTGTCAGCAATGTGATTTCTTCTTCTGTGTTACCAATTTCCAGAGCCCCTAAATTAACCCCTTTCCTCCCTCCTCCTTCCACATACAGAGAACTAAAGAACTGTGAAAAAAGAAGAAGAAAGAAAAAGAAAATGACAAGTGGCTACAAATAGGAAGACAAAAGATGAGAGTACGCAAGGCCAGAGTCTCAAGCATTTTGAGCCTCAAAGGTAGAAAAATGTATGAAACCTGAAGCTCTCCAGCATACCGGGCCCTCGGTAGAAGTCAAGGAATGCCACCTGCAGCATGTCTGCAGCACTTTGAACCTTCTTTTGGCTGAAGGCAATGTCTTTTTGTCCTATACAGTCAGTCATCAACCTTTTTGACCGACAAAACACATCCTCCCATAGCATCTCCGAGATTGCTGAGATCATTGCCATAGAGGCAGACCGAGGTATGCTCCATCTAATTTGGGATCCATACATAGAAGCTCTTGTGAGGAGAGTCCCTGCAGCAACTTTCGAAGGAATCGAACCTGCATTGGATCCAAAAGCAAGCTCCCAGGAATCCATGGTTCTTCTCCTCCATGGCACACCAGTTACAGATGTTGCTGCAAGGGTTGCCTAGACATATGATCCGGGCATTATGAGTGTAATGCCGGTGGCTGGTGGCTGTTTGACCAAGAAAATAAGGAAGTGGTGCCTGGCTGTTTTCCCACGGTGCCTGGCTGTTTTTGTTGACTTTTTTCATTTTTTGTTACTTTTTTACTGGTGGTAAGTTTTGACAGTTACTTTTTACTGGCAAAAGGGGTAAGATTTGTTACTTTTTGTTACTTTTTTTACTACTTGTAACTTTCATGTATTACTTTTCACCGGGCCAGGAGGGCCAGGGTTTGTGAGTTATTCATTGTGCGACGGGGGTTTAGGGTGCACCTTGATTTTTTTCCTTTTTTTTTTAAAAAACTATTGAGGGGGAGGGGGAGGGGGTTTAATGGAGGTTAATGTTTTTTTTTCCCGGGATATATGAGAAGGTGGAAGGAGGAGGGGGGGGTTTAGGGGTACATTGGGTTTTTCTAGGAATGTTTTTTTCATTGTGGAGAGGGTAGGGAAGGGTTCACCGGGAGTAATTTTTTTTACAAATTCATTATGGGACAGGGGAGAGGGTGCACCGTGGGAAAGGGGTGCACCTTGATTTTTTTTCTTTTTTTTTTTTATTGTGGAGGGGGAGGGGGGTGGAGGGTAATGTTTTTTTTTGGGCCTTCATTTGACATGTGGAAGGAAGAAGGGAAAGGGATGATTTTATTTTTTTTTAATTTTTTTTTTCAGCGTGGAGTGGTTAGGGATAAGGGGAACTTGAAAGGGTTTTTTTTTCAATATGTCGAAGGGGGATGGGAGGGAGTTTTTTTTTTGTGTTTTTTTAACGTTGAAAAGGGATGGCAGGGGGGGGGTTTATTTTTTTTTACAAGTTCATAGGGGGGTTAAGGTTGGTTTAATTAATTAAATCTGAGCTAAAATAAAATAAACTTAATTAAACTAACCTAAACTTTGATATCCAGGGCGTGGCAATGTACAATGCTTCAAAGCTTCTGCCTCAATATCTGATCCTTAAAAGAAATTTGGGGCTGCATCCGATAAATATGTAGCTTGTTGATGGTGAAATAGGTGAGCTCTATGTTGCCTATACATATGATCTGCGCACTACGCTCGCAGTGCGCGGGGCTGGGGGCTGTTTGACCACCAAAAAGAGACTGTAGTGCGGGGCTGTTTGAACGTAGTGCGGGGTTGTATTTGTTGACTTTTTTCACTTTTTGTTACTTTTTTTATTGCTTGTAACTTTTGTAAGTTACTTTTCCTGCTGAAAGGGGTAAATTTTGTTACTTTTTTTACTTTTTTTACTACTTGTAACTTTCATAAATTACTTTTTTACTGGGCCAGGAAGGCCAGGGTTTATATTTTATTCATTGTGCGAGGGGGAAAGGGTGCACCTTGATTTTTTTCCTTCTTTTTTTTTACTATTAAGGGGGAGGGGGGTGGAGGTTAATGTTTTCTTTTTCCCAGATATATGAAAAGGTGGAAGGAGGAGGGGGGAAAGGGGTACATTTAAGGTTTTCTGGAAATGTTTTTTTTTCATTGTGGAGAGGCTAGGGAGAGGAAGGGGGTAATGTTTTATACAAAATCATTATGGGACGGGGGAAAGGGTGCACCGGGGGAAAGGGTGCACCTTGATTTTTTTCTTTTTTTGTTTATTGTTGAGGGGGAGGGGGGTGGAGGTGTATGTTTTTTTTTTCCCTGTAGATATATGAAAAGGTGGAAGGAGGAGGGGGGAAGGGGTACATTTTGGGGTTAAATGTTTTTTTCATTGTGGAGGGGATAGGGAAGGGTTCAGCGGGGGTAATTTTTTTTACAAAGTCATTATGGGACAGGGGAAAGGGTGCACTTCGATTTTTTTCCTTCCTTTTTTTAATGTTGAAGGGTGGAGGGCAATTTATTTTTTTTCCCTAGATATATGAAAAGGTAGAAGGAGGAGGGGGAAAGGGGTACATTTAAGGTTTTGTAGAATTGTTTTTTTCATCGTGGAGTGGCTAGGGAGAGGTTCATTGGGGGTTTTTTTTGGTACAAATTCATTATGGGACGGGGGAAAGGGTGCACCTTGAGTTTTTTTCTTCTTTATTTTACTATTAAGGGTGGAGGTGAATGTTTTTTTTTTTTTGCCTTCATTTGACATGTGGAAGGAGGAAGGGAAAGGGATATATATATAATTTTTTTAATATTGTTTTTTGATTGTGGAGTGGGTAGGGATAGGGGGTCAAATTTTGGAATTTGGTGTTCCTAAATGAATGTATTCCTTACGATTCCTTCAAGTTCCCACCAAATGGCCAATGGCTTTTTGGTATGTTCCCTATGTTCCCAATAGCATCACCTTTTCTTCCATAGGTTTTGGCCCCAAGTTCCTCTTATCATCCGCAAAGAATATGCAGATCAAAGAAGTGCAACTCAAACATGTATGTACAGATTGATCAAGAGCGTGACAGCCTCTGAAGAATAGAGGTTCGATTTCAGACATACAAAAGGGACCGTGAGGAACTACAACAATCGCCAATGGATGAACAAATTTGGGTGCACAAGAAAGCCAACAGTTTCAGTGTTGAGAGATCGGAGGACAAGAAGAAACATCTGTCACAAGAAGAGATGGATAATCCACCGAAACGTCTGGCTGCTACTGAAGCAAGCATAGCTTCCAAGGATGCCCGGGGAAAGGTACTTGGGAATTTTTTCAAAAAAATCACCAGAATAAGTAAGGAAATAGAGCTGAGTTCACCTTGTAGGGCTAGAGAGCCTAAATATTCGAGTTTTTTTTTTGGGTCTTCGCATTCTATTCAAGTTCGTCAAGTTTTGTCAATTACGATGGAGGAGTACAAACTTTTGGTCACGGTGTTGTTGAATTTACCATGTATTAAATGTTTTCTTCGGTTTTTTGGAAGGTAAAAAGACATGATATTTTTTGAGGCGGTCACTAGGTTGGGAACAATATTATTATTTTTCTTTTTTCAATTTTGTGATGGGACCACATCAGCAACCATCATCTCGGAAGATTCCACCAACATTAGCTATCGGATAAATAGGAACCTAAGATTTTTTTCTCCAAAATGCTTCTACAACTTTTTCAATTCGCATAAAAGCAAAGAGTTTAAATATGGCAAACTAAACTTTTAATTCCTTACTTTTTCAAGAGAAGTTCTTGGAAAAGTATAATATTAAAATGCCAAAAAGCACAATGAGAAAAAGATTACATGAATTTAATCACAAAAAACGACAATTCAGGTACTTGGGAAGGTTAGAAGGTGGGGATTTGCTTGGTCGGCATATTATATTGATCAAGAGACTACGGTTCAGCTAGCGGCCGGGGTTGGCGGTTACAGCCATGTCTCGACTTGTGTTTATTCCAGCCTTCTACTTTACAGCAACGTGCGGGTTGCAGGGTTGGACGATCATGCCATGTCTTTTATTGGGCCCCTGAAATGCGAGAGACATCGTCCGCAAAGAATATGCAGATCAAAGAGATGCAACTCAAACATGTACAAATTGAGCAAGAGCGTGACAACCTTAGAAGAACAGAGGTTTGATTCACACATACAAAAAGGGACCATGAGGAACTACAACAAGTTTGATTCAGACATACAAAAAGCGACCATGAGGAACTACAACAAGCATTGCAAGATGAACAAATTTGGGTGCACAAGAAAGCCAACGGTTTGAGTGTTCAAAGAACAAAGGACAAGAAAAAACATCTGTCATAGGAAGAGATGGACAATCCACCGAAAAGTCTGGCTGCTGCCAAAGCAAGCATAGCTTCTAAGGATGCCCAACTGATAGAGATTGAAATTGAGCTTGACCGTAGAAATACCTCAATTGAAGATCTTGAGCACAAGCATTTGAAGCTCGAGCAAGAGCTTGAAAGGGTACTACTTTTGCTTGATGATGCAGAAAAGCACAGAGCAAAATATGTACGTCAGACCACCAACCTAGAATTGCAACTTGCACAGGAAAGTTTATTTGTAAGAGATGTGAAAGCATACAAAAGTTCATTCAAGTCCGAGGGTTTGCAGCAACTAACACACAACAACAAATTAAAGAAGATGGAGCTAAGGAAGGCTGACAACGATCTTTTTGGGTTAGGAAAGCAGTGAGAAACCATCATGGCACACAAAGAAGGAAAAACTATCGTAACGACTTGAGGAGCAGATTCCGGAGAAGGCACACGAGCTTGAAAAAACATCGGAATCTCATATTCAATCTAGATTCTAGTTTATCGTCTCGTAGGACACCTTTACTTGTGTAGTCTCTAAGGGCACGGGAAGCTAGCAAAAAACTGGTGGCAGAAAGACTAGATATTGAGAAGCTAAAGAAAAGAGCTCATCTTCTATATAGGTCCTTGATTACTAAAGTTGCAACCAAGGATGTTTCCATTGAGCAACATAGAGGGGATCTGCATGAGCTAAAGGCTCTTTACAGAGGAGTTACTGAAGCAGCAAACGTTCAAACCCAGAAGATTGCCTCAATGGAACACTAGAGGTTGCAAGATCAACAAGAATCACAGCACACTATGGAGGAGCGCTTGCATGCTGTTACAAGATAACTCAACGAGACTGTAGAGATCATGGAGGAAGCAACAACTAGCATCAACTGTCTACATGTTGAGTTGCAAAACGTGCAAAAAGAATCAAAGTCATCAAAAGGAGAATCTATGAAGCGCCTTGAGGCTTTGGAGAAAAATTGTTGTTGTTTTGAAGAAAGAACTAAACGAGGTAATTCATTGGTGGCCAAAATTCTTCTCTCCACCTTCAACTACATGTAGGTCCTGCAAACGTAGTTGGCACACGAGAAGCATTGCACGAGAACTGAATACTCGTAAATTTTCCCTTGTGGATGCTTCGTTTGTGTTTCTGATGAAGCTTGTTTTATTGATTGTTGGGGACTTATAGGTTGATCTACAATTGGAGGACGTGATTGCTGAAGGGGACATGTTTGTGCGGGATGTCCATGCAAAAGAACTGGACATCCTTGAACTCAAGAAGGATAACAAAAAGCTTACCATTGTGAGAGGTCCGGGTTTAGACGCTGGTAAGGACCTGCACGAAAGGCTTCTCCCAATTGATCGGAGAAGTCGAGAGCAACAGCGCGACTGTGCAAAAACTAGGTATGAGTCTTACGGTAGCAGCTGAAGAAAGTCTTACATCTGCATATGCGGAACTCAACGATCTCCACAGCAAGTTGCAACATGCAAAGAAGTTGTGTGCCCAACTACACATCAACGAGGAGGCTATTCAAAAATTGAAGGAGAAGCTTAGCAAAGCCCAAGCTAATGTCCAAGAGATAGAGGAAAAATTGATTGCTCCAGAGTGGACTGTGCAACGACTGGCAAGTGAGATCTCAAAGGTGGAACTTTGCCTCGGCCAGAAGGAGAGGGAGTCAGCATTGCCACAAAAGAATCAGTTCTCAGACCATATAAGCCAATAGAAGAGAAAGGAAAGTGAGATGCTCGAAATGAAATGCAACTCGGAGAAAGTATTGAACACAAATCTAACAAAAGAGGCTGAATTACCCGTAGAGTACAGGGCATGGAGAACGAGAGAGCTGAATGGAAGACTCTGGAGGTTGAACAAACAATAGAGCTGGATGTGATTAGAACTGCATTGGCAGGAACACAAACAGCCTCGCCTACCACAGAGTCTGCAGTTGAGAGAGGCGTTGAATTGCAAAGAGGCCAATGGACCAACAGGAAGAAAGGAAGGACCCCAAGTTTGTTAAGGGGGGAAAGTGGGGGGCTCCTAAACTTTCTTGTTTTATAAACAAAAACACAGATTGTGAAAAAACCAGGAAGGGTAAAATTTACAAGGTTTAAGGTTCGATCGTAAACTTCTTAGATTTATCTCCATTTCTTGTTTCTTTTTATTGTAACCTACAATTTTTTCCTCCTTCAGATGTCTTAATATGTTTCAGGTCCATCGCATGTTATTATCTCATGTGCGGTTATTTTACCAGTTCTTCCATAAATCAGGTTGGTGCCTGGTAGCGTGATCTCCCGAGCACCACCTGGTTCTTTGCAAATGTACCCCCACCACCCCTTTTGTCGCAACGCCTGTCAGACTATTTCTTGGTAAGCATCCTAGATATATGAATTCCACACAACGTACCAACCATTTGCACTTGCAACCATACCCCTACCCGTGGTTGGGATGGAGAGCATGGCTGGGACGAAGAGTATTTACGGTGGAGGGAGCGCAAACCTCTCGTGCATCACACCAACAAAGCCCAAAAGAAAAAACTAGTAGGCACTTTATCAAAGCCCTTCTTCTACACGAAGCTTTTAAACATAATCTACATATTATCAACCCCATGATTGCTCAAATATTGCATGCCGGTGATGGTTTGCAGGTTTGGGGAATCTGCCGGTCCGATGCATCAAAAGTATAATGCTAAGTCTATTGACACGCGACAAAATTATGTACCAGAATTGGCGTCTGTGACCATCGACAGTCGCAATCTAGTCACCCAATATTCTATGGACTGAAAAGCTTATGGGTCGTGGTCCAAAACCATACTCTAAATCCCATAGATTGAAGCAAATTGAGACTCGGTACATAACACCTTAGGAGCTCCAACAGAGAGTGCAAGAACGGAGGAGGAGGATACAAGGGAATGAGGTGGAGATGGAGCCCTAAACTATGAGATTAAGAATAAACCTGGAATCATACGCGCACAAACATTCACATGGCATTTACAGGTCCAACAAAATTCAAGGAATCCAATTCACTTGAGCATCAATTTAGTGTGATTTAATTACATGCATCGAGGTCAGGAGAAGAGAGCTCGCCAACAATTTGGTGACCAATCAGCTGACCGAATTACCAACGAGCATCGAGGAAACCCTGGCCCCCGCAAACATTGCCTAACCAAACAGCTCAAAAACAATGTTCATGGGGCCTCCCCTAATAACCTCACAAATTATGCATGTAATTGAGCTCATGTTGAATTGGATTTCTAGAATTATTCCTTATAAAAAAAAGATAGTCCGACAACCATGACAACCAACCAGTAAATGCAATAAGATAACCATGAGATTAAGAACAAACCTGGAATCATACGCACACAAACATTCACATGGCGTTTCCAGGTCCAACAAAATTTGAGAAATCCAATTCACTTGAGCATCAATTTAGTGTGATTTAGTTACATGCATCGAGGTCAGGAGAAGAGAGCTCGCCAACAATTTGGTGACCAATCAGCCGACCGAATTACCAACGAGCACTAAGGAAAACTCAGCCCCCACAAACATTGCCTAACCAAACAACTCAAAAACAATGTTCATGGGGCCTCCCCTAATAACCTCACAAATTATGCATGTAATTGAGCTCATGTTGAACTGGATTTCTAGAATTATTCCTTATAAAAAAAAGATTGTCCGACAACCATGACAACCAACCAATAAATGCAATAAGATAACTATGAGATTAAGAACAAACCTGGAATCATACGTGCACAAACATTCACATGGCGTTTCCAGGTCCAACAAAATTCAAGGAATCCAATTCACTTGAGCATCAATTTAGTGTGATTTACATACATCGAGGTCAGGAGAAGAGAGCTCGCCAACAATTCGATGACCAATCGCCGACCGAATTACCAACGAGCACCGAGTAAAACCCGGCCCCCACAAACATTGCCTAACCAAACAGCTCAAAAACAATGTTCATGGGGCATCCCCTAATAACCTCACAAATTATGCATGTAATTGAGCTCCTGTTGAATTGGATTTCTAGAATTATTCATTATGATATTTTTTTGGACAACCGTTACAACCAACCAATAAACGCAATAAGATAACCATGAGATTGAGAACAAACCAAGAATTATGCACACACAAACATTCACACAACATTTACAAGCATTTATGGACATTTACAAGCACTTCAGAAGACAAAGGTCATTCACACAATGTACTTCTAAGAACTCGCCATTTCTCTAGAAAGAACATAAAAGAAAAGGAAGAAGATATAACACCACGTCCTATTTCACAAATACTTACCCGATCTCACAAATGCTGGTACTTCAGCATCCTAGAACCGGTGCAACTCGAGGAGAATAAATGTCTGCACTCCCCTCTCAACAAAGCTCGATGCCGGTGTCTTAATCTGACCACCCAAAAAACTAATGCATTTGCTTACGCTTCCATGAATCTGTTCTTCCAACCTCTTCAATGTTTTCTGTACACAGTCCTTAGATGCCTGCAGCAGATGAAAGAATTAAATCACAACTGGGTAAATTCAATCTTGATACTGAATATTTACCAACTTTTTTTGCCATTCTAGAATATATCACAACAAGGCTAAGCAATCCACCAACTGAATAACTCTTAGGAATAAACCAATCTTCTTGGTTGCACACATATATCATAGTCCCAGGAATAGCACAGCCCTAAGAAAATATATACATAAAGCATATACAGATAAGCACCACAAAACTACTTGCACAATAAGTTCACCATCAAAGAGCCTTTGAACTCCACCTTCTTTGACTATATCAGACACTTTGTCCTGTAATACACAAGTATCAAAGACTCAGTGAAAGAACGCCACCACTAGTTCAACCATAAATGATTGTATTTCAGATCTTGAGCCCAGGCTGCTCTGGCTCAACTCTAACATATCTCAAGCTTCAGCATCTCAAGCATACTCATTGCTGCATTGATATAGACAAATCAAAATGCACGTCGAGTCGTGATTAGATATAGGAACAGACATTGAAACAACGAGAAGGATGCTAACCTGGCCTGTACATATTGGTCCGTGACATTGCTGCAACTTCTTGCACAATCTCAACATCTGATGGATGAATACCAGCTCCTTTCAAAGCATTAGACACCTCCTTGTCTTTGTGAGTTAAGACGCAAAGCGTACCTGGGGCGAGCTTTCCATCCTCGCTTCCATCACCCAAGAATAAGAAACTGTGGTCTGACCTGTGGATTCGAAACCCATCAAAACCAGCAAGAGTCATGTCTGCCCATCATGTCGGGTGCGTTGCCTAGCTTGCCCTAACAGGCTCACCTGGTGCTTTACCCAACACAAATGGGCAAGGCTTGACCGTTCCATAGTACATTTCAGCAAACCGAACCAACTGAAACCAGTAAAAGCAAAGCCATGAATGTGCTAACTGCATTAGGAATCTCACTCTATTGGAGGTCGGTAGTAACCAGATTGGATAGGATTCAGGTCAGATTTGTAGTAATCTGCTGCTGACTGCAATTCAAGAATTTCCAACTCAAAAGAAAAAAAGATGAGGAAATATACTACGTGATGGGAGCCAGAGAGTGAACCACAATAGGAATTTGGAATCTGAAGGGCATATATACAAACCCAATAGCTAATGGTTGCAACATACGTAATAGGGACTATGAGCATATAGTGCACAATTGACTCCCACAAACTGAGCCATATGGTCTTCTTCCACTTTCCAAGTCGCCTTCACAGGTGCTACAAACAAAGTCTGGGGCGGGGGGCACAGTGTTTTTGGCTTGTGCATTCTTGTTCTGTACAGCTTACTTAAAAGAAGGATGACCTCAAGGATCAAGGATCAACCACCCAATCGTAGAGCGAAAGGTGTAGAAAGTGGTCATCATCATCATCAGAGAATGAATGCTTGTGACATCTGATCCAGAAACAGGAAAGAGGAAGAAGAGGAGAAGAGGAGAAGAGGAGAAGAAGAAGAAGCGAAAAGTGAGAATATCAAGAGAAATATATATGGTGGGTAAACTTGGGTGCAACTCGAGACGAGCTAGATGGGCTTCCTCTACCCTAACTGGATCAATCACAGAGAAAAAAAGGTGTGCCTCCTGCTGCTGGAGCCGGTTACATCCAGCAGCAAGCTCCAAGCAAGAAGCTTCACCTCCTAGTAAGTAAGCTCCTTGCTGGAAAGCAACTAAGTCCCAGCTTGTTCAGAATTGCCCTCCTCCTGAGTCTGCCTTTGAACTGGAATGGGGTCGGAAGGTTGTGGGTAGTACCTGTTCTTTTTGTGAGATAGTACTACTCCGACCCCCTCAAGCAGTAGCTTGAGAAGCGGCGCACTAGGTTGCTCGCTGCAGTAACGACTCTCGAAGCTTCCCCGGGGCACTGCACTCCCCTCGTTATGTACACCCCCATTTTAATACTGCCTACAAGTGCGTCGTCGAGCAGAGAACTTCAAGGAAACTGCTTTGTTCGGGTTTGCAGGTGGTGTGAGACACGGGAGACGTGGTGTGCAGCCTCTTCCTCGTCTCTTCAGGTAGCTGCTACTGCTGCAGCAGCAGCAGCAACTGCTGGAGCGTTGCTTGCTGCCACGACTCCGCTCCGCCACAACCAGGTACGTGCAGGTCCTGCTCTCTCTGACCTCGTGGGTTGCTGCAGAGGCCGATGCGGCGGCGGCGATGGTGGCTACGGAGATCGACCACCAGGCTGAACTAGAGGTTCTTGCTGCTACTGTTGCTGCGACTTTGGGTGGTCGTTGGAGCATTTTGCTGCAAGAGATGATGAAGCACATCACTGATCTCTTATTAACATCCTTATTTCCGATCTAGTTCTTTTGATCCCTTTCCAACTTCCAACACGTTCAAATACAGCAGGAGAAGACAAAGCCAGAAGGTGATCAACAAAAAACCTAGTTGATTGACAAGGGAAAAGAAATCGAAAAACCAGAACCAAGGACGCAGCAGCAGCAGCAGCAGCAAGCGTCATCGTTAATAGAGCCTCCTACTTCTCCTCTGCATTGAAAAATCCAAAGAAACACACACGACCGTCGCTTTCTTGTGTTGGCATCATGGGTGAGAATGTAGTCAAGAGAGAGAAGAAGCTCCAAATCCAAGCACGAGAAAGATTGCGAAGAAACGCGTCCCTGGAAAACAACTCGAGTTAGAAGGATTGACTGGTAAATCGCGAGCCTCAAACCCTAGAGCCCTACCTTAGGACGACAGAAAGTATGTGGGCCTGGTAACGCCCGAGGACGGGTGCGTACTCGGACTATGGGCCCGTCTTCGGGCGTTACACATCGTAAAGACCGAGCTGATTTCTTTACGGGGTGATACCCGAAGAAGGTTGGAGCGAATGGGTATCTATCTCTGCGGGGTGATGCCTGACGAATTTAGGAGCAAATGGATGATATCTTCAAGGGGTGGTGCCCGCAAATGAAGATGGTGTCCGCGAATTCAGGAGCAATTAGCAGGCGATGCCTCATGAATGTAGGAGCAAATGGATGATATCTCTAGGGGGGTGATGCGAATGAACAAGCATTATTTTGTTTTCTTATTTCCAAACGAAAAAAAAAAAGAGAAAAATTTGGAAATTAATGTGGAAAAAATAAATTTAAGGGAAAATTCAACTAATTTTTGCTAATATAAAAAAAATCAGATTTTTGACATCAAAAAAAATTGAAAAGAAAAATGGAAGGTGGTTGTGTGGATAAATGATCAATTCACAACAAAATCCTTATAGGTGAGGTATGGACAAAAATAATATCAATTTTTTAGAATCGTAAAAATGATAATAATGAAAAATTGTAACTAATTTTTTAAATGTTATTTTCCATAAGTAAGTAAGTAAGTAGGTGGGTAGGTAGGTAAGGTAGGTAGTTGATTTTCATGTGACTGATCATAAAAATATAGTTATGAATAGATGGATGAAATGTGACCATGTCAAATGAAACTTTTTTTTAGATGAATTTCTATAAAATATACAAAATGAGTTGCGCACGGGTAATGTCATGTCACACGGAGCCCAAGTTGGGTATTAACCCCCCCCCCCCCCCCCCCCCAAAAAGAAAAAGAAAAGAAAAAAAAACTTCGGGCAGCAAGTAAACAAGTAATTCTTTTAGTTTTGGGTTGAAAATAAAGGGTGATTTAGGGCAGATGACAAGAATTCAAAGATAACTTAGGCACCTTAATATTTATGGTCATGATAAAGAATAATTTCTTTGGGCAGAAAAAATAATAAATTTCAGCTTTGGGTTGGTAAAAGTTCGGAAAGGGGGGGCAGATTATTAAAACAAGTGGACACCATCCAAAAGAGTTGAATGCTGGCCCCCAAAAAAACTCATTCGGGCAGAAAATAAAATAATTCTGAGCAATTCTTTGGGCAGAAAATTAAATAGTTTGGAGGAAACAAAATACATTGGGCAGAAAATCAAATCATTTTGAGCACATATTGGGCAGTATTTATTTTTCTTTGGAGCAATTAGCAGAAATATGGGCAGAAAATCAAAATATTTTTTTGAGCTTCGGGGCTGGGGGGAAAAAAAGGTGGGGGTGGTTGTGGTAGGGGTAGATGAAAACAACACTAATAAAATACTTCTCAGGGCATTCAAGAAAAATTTCTGAGCATTGGGTCATCGGCATTACAGGGGAGCGAGTAAAAAATCACTTTTGAGCTTTGGCCGGGTTCAACCCAGGAAAATAAAAATGGGCAGAAGGAGGGGTAGTAGGGGCAGATGATGCTCTTCACGCGGATCGACATCCGACGGACCAGGTTTGATTCGTCTATAAGGAGATTTAACAACGTCGGGGTACAGACAAGCTATTAAATTTATAAAAAATCCTTTTATGCCCTAGTTACTTGCCTGAACAATAGGAGAATGTTCTAGGATATTTGTTTTCCCAATTTTGGGCAGTTTGGAAGGGAATGTTTGATTTTATTTTGGAAAACCTGCCAGAGGACATAAAATTGCGCGCAAAAAAAAAAGTTGGAGCGACTAGCAGCCTGCCAGCATTTTTTTGCTCAATTTTTGTTGTACCAGAAATTCTGGCAATTTTTCTTACAAAAGATTTGTTTTTTGAATTTACACCAGGAATAAAAAACCGACATAATCGCCTTTGGAGAGATATATATGGGTATATATATTTAAAGGAATTGTAGGGGAAAAAAATAGGGGACCCCGTCCCAGTCCATCCAGGCGCTTCAAGTGTCCAACTTTTCACGAGTGTAACCAATGGGAAGCTGGCACACCCCGTGGGGGTGGGGGGGGGGATGTGATGAAAAGATTTATTAATTTCTTGTTCAAGGTGGGTTTAGGATTAGATTGTGATCGTTTATTTTTATTTTTCTCTCTCCATCCTCTTGGCCCCTTGAAGAAGAATTAATTTTGATATTGAAGTTTCTAACGTTTGGGCTATTTGACTAGAAGGGAGTGGAGGTATGTGAGGATCGGTTTTTTTTTCTGGGTTTTGGAAGAGAGGTGGGACAAGAGGTGAACATTATTTTGTGGAAATGCATGGGCAGAGGTGTTGAAATAGTGAACTTTTTTTCCATAGATTGCGAGAGGTCAACGGTACATATATGTATTTCGGCGAGGGGGTTTTGTGTTGAAAAAACAGTTTTTTAAAAAAAAATTGGGGGTTTTGTTTTCCACATCTTCCAAAGGAATTTCTTTTGTTTTTTTTTTTTTGTTATCATGAGACCACAGGCTATTCTAGTTTGGATTTTTTCCTTTCTTCTTATTTTCATTTTGTTTCTTCTATTTTTTCTTTGACTTTTAAAAGGTATTTTCTCCCCGCTTTTTTCGTCCTCCCCTCTTTCTTCGGAATCCTCATTTTTCGCCCTTTTTTGTATTCTTCTTCTTACCCAATGTTTCTTATCATTTTTTTGTCGTATTTCTTGGTTTTATTTACTCATTCATTTTTATTTATTTCTCTAATTTTTTTCATTTATTTTTCTTTTCCTATTTTTTCCAATTTGTCGTAGTATATAATTTTTTATCCTTCGATCCTTTTGTTGGGTTTGCAAGATGCATGGAAGGAATAGCAAGGAACAAGTACAAAACGAAGAGCAAGGAACAAATCCGGAAGTAATGTGCCAGTGGCTTGACTCACCGGTACGCCCAATACTGAGCCATGCTTGCGAGGTGTGGACAGGTTGTACAGGGGCGAAAGCGTCGCAACAAGTAGAACAAGTACACAGAATGTCCGTGAGAGGAATATCGGGGGTCAATAAAACAACAAACACTTTTGCTGTGTTGGGTGAGTTTGGAAGGTATCCATGGGAGCATTTCTGGTGGCAACAAACTCTCAAGTACTATGATAGAGCAGGGGAGTCCACTCCAGATCGTCTGTCGTACTGTGCCTACCAGACCCAGCTCCGGATGCTTAGTGTGCCCAATGGTAACCAACAATGTTGGCTCCGGAACGTGCAGTCGTGGCTCGACGACAAAGGGGTCGGGGCCCCCTATACTAATGTTAAGGGTAGCAAGGGCACGTGCTTCTTATCTAGAATCCACTTACAGTGAATAGGCCAGAGAAAGGAGTAGCAGATTACATACATACTTCGGTCCAATGCTCCAAACTCGAAGATCGCGAATTCATGTTGGAGTATCGACAACCTGGGTAGAATCATGTCCGGTCCTCGCAAAAACAATAAAGCGACATATAGAACTCGTGGTCGGCGCATTACACTCGATAATGTCAAGCTGTTTTAGCGTAATGTTTTAGACTTGAAATTGGAAGGTCTTTGTCTTATTGCCATAGGTGAAGTGTTTATTTGACTTATTAATCATTCCATCGTCCTATAGTTTTAGGGGGCCTTTCGAAAGTACTTATCCCCCCATCAGTTTGGAATATTGACCCCTGAACGCTAGGAGACAACAAGAACGCAGCGCAAATAATGCCAAGCTATTTTAGCGTAATGTTTTGGGCTCTGAAATCGAAGATCGTGAATTCATGTGGTACTATCCACAACCTGGCTAGAATCAAGTCTGACCATTTCATAAAGGTTAAGCTTTTTTCATTCATTCATTAGCAAGGGCACTTCACGGTCCCCAAAGGCAAGGCCCCAGGGCACGATGGAATCCCAACAGAATTCTTTCAAGAATATGTGAATGAGGTAGCCCCCACGTGACTACTAGCTTTCAAGGCCATGTTAGCACGGGGATTGACCTCAGAACACATTAACGAGGGCATGATCACCCTGATTCCCAAGTCAGGGGAGCACTCAAAACTGGGGAATCGGCGCCCAATCACACTTTTGGGAAGCATATACAAGATCATTGCCAAAACTTTAGCTAGAAGAATCCAAGAATTCTTTCCTCTCATGATCCGACCAAACCAAACCGGTTTTGTAGAAAGAAGAAACATTCTAGACAATAACTTCTTGGCTCAAGAGGCTCTACTCCGGTCTCCATCCTCTTTCGTATATTTATTCATTATTTTAGGGGGGGCAGATAGATGAGGGCATAAAGGGTTAATTATGAGACATGTTGAAAGTTTTGAAGTGACCTACCCCCCCATTTTCATGTGTTTTAAAGCTCGTGGTGGATTTATTTTTGCTCAAAAGTGCCAAGTTTGCAAGATGTAGGAATTTTTGGGTTTTTATGTTTGATGACCGAATTGCGATATTTTCTCTTATATTTGGAGGTGGCCACCCCCCCATTTTGAAGTGTTTTAAACAAGATGGTGCAAAAAGATTTTCATAATCTATCACCATTTGCAAGATATGGGTTTAGGGTTTGACTTTTGCAGGTCGTATAGATCTTTTCCTTTATGTGCATAGAATTTCAAAGTTTGGACAGTGCAATCCATAAAGTTGATTGGGTTTAGGGTTTAGGATTTACGTAGTAATGTGAGGTAGAGGGTTTACGGTTTATGTAGTTATGTGAGGTTTTGCGAAATTTATGGAGTTATGTCAAGTTTTGCATAATATTGGTTTTTTTTTTTAAATTCTGTCCGGACCAACCCCCCCCCCCCCCCATTTTGAAGTGTTTTGAAGGTAGAGAAGGATTTAGTTTTGCTGAAAATTGTCAAGTTTGGAAGATAAAAAAAGTTGGCGATTTTTTGTTCCACGGCACTTTGACATAATTTTGATCTTTTTTTTGGGATTCCATCCAGACAAATCCCCCCCCCCATTTTGAAGTGTTTGGAAGTTAGTGGGAGATTTGTTTTTGTTAAAAATTGTCAAGTTCGGAAGATACAAAATATGTCGGGCAAAGGCAGATTCAGCAAGGAAGGTTTTCAGGACAACAGACTGGGAAGATCTTTTCCTTTATGTGCAGAGAATTTCAAAGTTTGGACAACGCAATCCATAAAGTTGATTAGGTTTAGGGTATAGGATTTACGCAGTAATGTGAGGTAGAGGGTTTACGGTTTATGTAGTTATGCAAGGTTTTGCGAAATTTATGGAGTTATGCCAAATTTTGCATAATTTTGGTGTTTTTTTTAAGATTCTGTCGAGACCGACCCCCTATACATATGATCTACGCAATACGCTCGCAGTGCGCGGGGTTGGGGGCTGTTTGACCACCAAAAAGAGACTGTAGTGCGGGGCTGTTTGAGCGTAGTGCAGGGCTGTATTTGTTGATTTTTTTCACTTTTTGTTACTTTTTGTTACTTTTTGTTACTTTTTTTTACTGCTCATAACTTTTCTAAGTTACTTTTTCCTGCTGAAAGGGGTAAAGTTTGTTACTTTTTTTACTACTTGTAACTTTCATAAATTACTTTTTTACTGGGCCAGGGTTTTGCCAGGGTTTATATTTTATTCATTGTGCGAGGGGGGAAAGGGTACACCTTGATTTTTTTCCTTCTTTTATTTTACTGTTACGGGGGAGGGGGGTGGAGGTTAATGTTTTCTTTTTCCCAAATATATGAAAAGGTGGAAGGAGGAGGGGGGAAAGGGGTACATTTAAGGTTTTTTGGAAATGTTTTTTTTACATTGTGGAGAGGCTAGGGAGAGGAAGGGGGTAATGTTTTATACAAAATCATTATGGGACGGGGGAAAGGGTGCATGTTGATTTTTTTTTTCTTTTTTTTATTGTTGAAGGGGAGGGGGGTGGGGGTCAATGTTTTTTTCCCTTAGATATATGAAAAGGTGGAAGGAGGAGGGGGGAAAGGGGTACATTGGGTTTTTCTGGAAATGTTTTTTTCATTGTGGAGAGGGTAGGGAGGGGAAGGGGGTTTAGGGTTTTTACAAATTCATTATTGGACGGGGGAAAGGGTGCACTGGGGGGAAAGGATGCACCTTGATTTTTTTTCTTCTTTTTTTTCCTATTGAAGGGGAGTGGGGGTGAAGGGTAATGTTTTTCTTTGCCTTCATTTGACATGTGGAAGGAGGAAGGGAAGGGGGTGATTTTTTTTTTTTTAATTTTGTTTTTTCATCGTGGAGTGGCTAGGGATAGGGGGTCAAGGGTCAAGGGAGGGGGTGCTCCTTTATTTATTTATTTTGATTTCTTGTACTGTTGAAGAGGAGGGGGCGGAGGTTGAGGTTTTTTTTTTCTCCTTCATTGGACATGTGCAAAGAAAAGGGGAAGGGGGGTTAGTTTTTTTTTATGGGCCTGATGCCTAGATCATATGTATAGGGTAGTTCCCCACTTTTCATTGGTTAGTACTAGGCCTTATGGTTGCTGGAAAATATTTGGTGCTTATTATTTGGGTCCCAAATTTTCGTTAATTTTTTCAAAATTATATTAATTTTGTCAAATTTAGTTTAGCCAAATGTACATTAACTTAGTTGGGTTGAATTTAATTAGGCAAGTTTAGGTTAGTCCAACTAAGTTTATATTATTTTAACTAAGATTAAATGAATTAAACCACCCCTCCCCCCATAATGAACTTGTAAAACAAATTCAACCTAAACCCCCTCCCACCCCCCTTCAACATATTAACCTAAACCTGAACCCCCCTCCTTAACCACTCAACAATGAAAAAAAAATTTAAGAAAAAAACTAACCCTTTTCCCTTCCTCCTTCTACATGTCAAATGAAGGAGAAACTAAAACATTAACCTCCACCCCCTCCCCCTCAATAGTAAAAGAAATCAAAATAAATAAATAAAGTGGCACCCCCTCCCCCTGAATAATCAAAAAATGAATTAAAATAACTCACCTTGCCCGCCTTCAACAGTAAAAAGTAATTTACAAAAGTTACAAGTAGTAAAAAGATAACAAAAAGTTAAAAAGGTCAACAAAAAACAACCCATCCACTACGCTGAAATAGCTTGGCATTGCACTAGGTTAATATGTTGGGGTCAAACAACCTTGAACCTGCGACCTTACGAGTGTAATGCTCAAATCATATGTATAGGCTATTTCACCACAGTGCTGGGCTGTTTGAAAAGATATAAATAAAAAAATCATATGTATAGGTTTGAACCAAGGTGGAACCATTAGCGTTTTTCTTTTTTTCCCCCAGATGTCATCACTACCATCTACCAAATAGATTGTGAAGCCCTATACATATGATCTGCGCACTACGCTCGCAGTGCGCGGGGCTGGGGGCTGTTTGACCACCAAAAAGAGACTGTAGTGCGGGGCTGTTTGAGCGTAGTGCGGGGCTGTATTTGTTGACTTTTTTCACTTTTTGTTACTTTTTTTACTGCTCGTAACTTTTGTAAGTTACTTTTCCTGTTGAAAGGGGTAAAGTTTGTTACTTTTTTTATTTTTTTTTATTACTTGTAACTTTCATAAATTACTTTTTTACTGGGCCAGGAAGGCCAGGGTTTATATTTTATTCATTGTGCGAGGGGGGAAAGGGTGCACCTTGATTTTTTTCCTTCTTTTTTTTTACTATTAAGGGGGAGGGGGGTGGAGGTTAATGTTTTCTTTTTCCCAGATATATGAAAAGGTGGAAGGAGGAGGGGGGAAAGGGGTACATTTAAGGTTTTCTGGAAACGTTTTTTTTCATTGTGGAGAGGCTAGGGAGAGGAAGGGGGTAATGTTTTATACAAAATCATTACGGGACGGGGGAAAGGGTGCACCTTGATTTTTTTCTTTTTTTGTTAACTGTTGAGGGGGAGGGGGGTGGAGGTATATGTTTTTTTTTTCCCTGTAGATATATGAAAAGGTGGAAGGAGGAGGGGGGAAGGGGTACATTTTGGGGTTAAATGTTTTTTTCATTGTGGAGGGGCTAGGGAAGGGTTCAGCGGGGGTAATTTTTTTTACAAAGTCATTATGGGACAGGGGAAAGGGTGCACTTCGATTTTTTTCCTTCTTCTTTTTAATGTTGAAGGGTGGAGGGCAATTTATTTTTTTCCCTATAGGTATGATCCGAGCATTACGAGTGTAATGCCGGTGGCTGGTGGCTGTTTGACCAGGAAAATAAGGAAGCGGTGCCTGGCTGTTTGAGCACAGTGCTGTGGCTGTTTGTGTTGACTTTAGTTACTTTTTGTTACTTTTGTTACTGGTGGTAAGTTTTATAAGTCACTTTTTACTGGCGAAAGGGGTAAGATTTGTTATTTTTTTTACTACTTGTAACTTTCATGTATTACTTTTCACCGGGCCAGGAGGGCCAAGGTTTGTGGGTTATTCATTGTGCGACGGGGGTTTAGGGTGCACCTTGATTTTTTTTCGTTTTTTTTTTAAAAACTATTGAGGGGGAGGGGGAGGGGGTTTAATGGAGGTTAATGTTTTTTTTTCCCGGGATATATGAGAAGGTGGAAGGAGGAGGGGGGGGGGTTTAGGGGTACATTGGGTTTTTCTAGAAATGTTTTTTTCATTGTGGGGGTAGGGAGGGGTTCACCGGGGGTAATTTTTTTTACAAATTCATTATGGGACGGGGAAGAGGGTGCACCGTGGGAAAGGGTGCACCTTGATTTTTTTTCTTCTTTTTTTTTATTGTGGAGGGGGAGGGGGGTGGAGGGTAATGTTTTTTTCTGGGCCTTCATTTGACATGTGGAAGGAAGAAGGGAAAGGGATGATTTTTTTTTTTAAAATTTTGTTTTTTCAGCGTGGAGTGGCTAGGGATAAGGGGAACTTAAAAGGGTTTTTTTTTCAATATGTCGAAGGGGGATGGGAGGGAGTTTTTTTTGTGTTTTTTTAATGTTGAAAAGGGATGACAGGGGGGGGGGGTTTTTTTTTTTACAAGTTCATACGGGGGTTAAGGTTGGTTTAATTAATTAAATCTGAGCTAAAATAAAATAAACTTAATTAAACTAACCTAAACTTTGATATCCAGGGCGTGGCAATGTACAATGCTTCAAAGCTTCTGCCTCAATATCTGATCCTTAAGAGAAATTTGGGGCTGCATCCGATAAATATGTAGCTTGTTGATGGTGAAACAGGTGAGCTCTATGTTGCCTCCTTATGGTTTCTGTTAAAGTTTCATTGCATTTTGGTTGCACCTCACTGCCAACTAACTCAGATTTACTCTTTTCACGGTGTTGTGGCAAACGGGTTTAGGGTGCCAAGTGCAAATGTGATGGCAGGGTTGGGGGAATCGCTAATTCGAAAGGTACTAATCAGGAATTTCATGAATATATACAGGTAATGTCTATATCAATTTGGGTGTAGGGTTTTTTTTCAAGCGTTTCCGAGTCCTTAAATTGATGAGGCAAGAAGCATTGCATGCAACTAGTCTAGAGCAAATTTGGTTTGGAAATTTTTCGAGCCTTGAGGTAGCTCTTTAGAACATGAGGATATCCAGTTTTGCAACCCACCAGCATAACTGCCACATGAACGAGGTCAACATAAGCGGATGTTCGTGCATGGAACAACATTGAATGGATGTTCAAATGCATCACCATAGCTCCTATAAGCACAGTGGTTAGTGTTGTGCAGACCAGGAGGCCAATTCACAAGGCGCACCTAATATGGTCAAACAAAAATACAACTCCAATTTTGGAATTACAAAACCTCATGTAAACAACTTCCTGTACCGCGATAACTAAAAAACATGCCACCCAAAACCCAGAAAGGGACACACTAAAAAGGGGAGAGTTGGATCATGAAGCAAGCTCGACCTTCCCTCAAGAACACATGGTTGGCAAATACGGAGAGGAACTATACAAAGGGCGAGAAATTGAAAACGACGGGTTCGTGAGGTTCCATTTTTTAAGAATCGAAGGTGAACACCTAGACATATGATCCGGGCATTACAAGTGTAATGCCGCTGGCTGGTGGCTGTTTGACTAGGAAAATAAGGAAGCAGTGCCTGGCTGTTTTCGCACGATGCCTGGCTGTTTTTGTTGACTTTTTTTACTTTTTGTTACTTTTTTTTACTAGTGGTAAGTTTTGACAGTTACTTTTTACTGGCGAAAGGGGTAAGATTTGTTACTTTTTGTTATTTTTTTTACTACTTGTAACTTTCATGTATTACTTTTCACCGGGCCAGGAGGGCCAGGGTTTGTGGGTTATTCATTGTGCGACGGGGGTTTAGGGTGCACCTTGATTTTTCCCCCTTTTTTTTTTTTTTACTATAGAGGGGGAGGGGGAGGGGGTTTAATGGAGGTTAATGTTTTTTTTTCCCGGGATATATGAGAAGGTGGAAGGAGGAGGGGGGCGTTTAGGGGTACATTGGGTTTTTCTAGGAATGTTTTTTTCATTGTGGAGAGGGTAGGGAGGGGTTCACCAGGGGTAATTTTTTTACAAATTCATTATGGGATAGGGGAGAAGGTGCACCGTGGGAAAGGGTGCACCTTGATTTTTTCTCTTCTTTTTTTTATTGTGGAGGGGGAGGGGGGTGGAGGGTAATGTTTTTTTTTGGGCCTATACATATGATCTGCGCACTACGCTCGCAGTGCGCGGGGCTAGGGGTTGTTTGACCACCAAAAAAGCACCGCGATGCGGGGCTGTTTTCGTTGACCTTTTTCATTTTTTGTTACTTTTTTACTGCTCGTAACTTTTGTTAGTTACTTATCCTGTTGAAAGGGGTAAAGTTTGTTACTTTTTTAACTTTCTTTACTACTTGTAACTTTCATAAATTACTTTTTTACTGGGCCAGGAAGGCCAGGGTTTATATTTTATTCATTGTGCGAGGGGGGAAAGGGTGCACCTTGATTTTTTTCCTTCTTTTTTTTTACTATTAAGGGGGAGGGGGGTGGAGGTTAATGTTTTCTTTTTCCCAGATATATGAAAAGGTGGAAGGAGGAGGGGGGAAAGGGGTACATTTAAGGTTTTCTAGAAATGTTTTTTTTTCATTGTGGAGAGGCTAGGGAGAGGAAGGGGGTAATGTTTTATACAAAATCATTATGGGACGGGGGAAAGGGTGCACCGGGGGAAAGGGTGCACCTTGATTTTTTTCTTTTTTTGTTTATTGTTGAGGGGGAGGGGGGTGGAGGTGTATGTTTTTTTTTTCCCTGTAGATATATGAAAAGGTGGAAGGAGGAGGGGGGAAGGGGTACATTTTGGGGTTAAATGTTTTTTTCATTGTGGAGGGGCTAGGGAAGGGTTCAGCGGGGGTAATTGTTTTTACAAAGTCATTATGGGACAGGGGAAAGGGTGCACTTCGATTTTTTTCCTTCTTTTTTTTAATGTTGAAGGGTGGAGGGCAATTTATTTTTTTTCCCTATAGGTATGATCCCCCGCATTACGAGTGTAATGCCGGTGGCTGGTGGCTGTTTGACCAGAAAAATAAGGAAGCGGTGCCTGGCTGTTTGAGCACAGTGCTGTGGCTGTTTGTGTTGACTTTAGTTACTTTTTGTTACTTTTGTTACTGGTGGTAAGTTTTATAAGTTACTTTTTACTGGCGAAAGGGGTAAGATTTGTTATTTTTTTTACTACTTGTAACTTTCATGTATTACTTTTCACCGGGCCAGGAGGGCCAGGGTTTGTGGGTTATTCATTGTGCGATGGGGGTTTAGGGTGCACCTAGACATATGATCCGGGCATTACGAGTGTAATGCCGGTGGCTGGTGGCTGTTTGACCAAGAAAATAAGGAAGCGGTGCCTGGCTGTTTTCCCACGATGCCTGGCTGTTTTTGTTGACTTTTTTCACTTTTTGTTACTTTTTTTACTGTGGTAAGTTTTGACAGTTACTTTTTACTGGCGAAAGGGGTAAGATTTGTTACTTTTTGTTATTTTTTTTACTACTTGTAACTTTCATGTATTACTTTTCACCGGGCCAGGAGGGCCAGGGTTTGTGGGTTATTCATTGTGCGACGGGGGTTTAGGGTGCACCTTGATTTTTTTCCTTTTTTTTTAAAAAAACTATTGAGGGGGAGGGGGAGGGGGTTTAATGGAGGTTAATGTTTTTTTTTCCCGGGATATATGAGAAGGTGGAAGGAGGAGGGGGGGGTTTAGGGGTACATTGGGTTTTTCTAGAAATGTTTTTTTCATTGTGGAGAGGGTAGGGAGGGGTTCACAGGGGGTAATTTTTTTTACAAATTCATTATGGGACGGGGGAGAAGGTGCACCATGGGAAAGGGTGCACCTTGATTTTTTTTCTTCTTTTTTTTTATTGTGGAGGGGGAGGGGGGTGGAGGGTAATGTTTTTTTTTGGGCCTTCATTTGACATGTGGAAGGAAGAAGGGAAAGGGATGATTTTTTTTTTTTTTTAATTTTGTTTTTTCAGCGTGGAGTGGCTAGGGATAAGGGGAACTTAAAAGGGTTTTTTTTTCAATATGTCGAAGGGGGATGGGAGGGAGTTTTTTTTTTTGTGTTTTTTTAACGTTGAAAAGGGATGACAGGGGGGGGGGTTTATTTTTTTTTACAAGTTCATAGGGGGGTTAAGGTTGGTTTAATTAATTAAATCTGAGCTAAAATAAAATAAACTTAATTAAACTAACCTAAACTTTGATATCCAGGGCATGGCAATGTACAATGCTTCAAAGCTTCTGCCTCAATATCTGATCCTTAAGAGAAATTTGGGGCTGCATCCGATAAATATGTAGCTTGTTGATGGTGAAACAGGTGAGCTCTATGTTGCCTCCTTATGGTTTCTGTTAAAGTCTCATTGCACTTTGGTTGCACCTCACTGCCAACTAACTCAGATTTACTCTTCTCACAGTGTTGTGGCAAACGAGTTTAGGGTGCCAAGTGCAAATGTGATGGCAGGGTTGGGGGAATCGCTAATTCGAAAGGTACTAATCAGGAATTTCATGAATATATACAGGTAATGTCTATATCAATTTGGGTTTAGGGTTTTTTTTCAAGCGTTTCCGAGTCCTTAAATTGATGAGGCAAGAAGCATTGCATGTAACTAGTCTAGAGCAAATCTGGTTTGGAAATTTTTCGAGCCTTAAGGTAGCTCTTTAGAACAGGAGGATATCCAGTTTTGCAACCCACCAGCATAACTGCCACATGAACGAGGTCAACATAAGCGGATGCTCGTGCATGGAACAACATTGAATGGATGTTCAAATGCATCACCATAGCTCCTATAAGCACAGTGGTTAGTGTTGTGCAGACCAGGAGGCCAATTCACAAGGCGCACCTAATATGGTCAAACAAAAATACAACTCCAATTATGGAATTACAAAACTTCATGTAAACAACTTTCTGTATCTATAGGGTACCTCTGTGATGGTTTGAACATATTCCACCTTGGTTCAAACCTATACATATGATCTATTTTTTTTTACTTTTTCAAACAGCCAGGCACTGTGCTGAAATAGCCTATACATATGATTTGAGCATTACAATCATAAGGTCGCAAGCTCAAGGCTGTTTGACCACAAAAAACCCGATGCAATGCCAAGCTCTTTGAGTGCAATGGCAGGCTGTTTTTTTTTTTTCCATTTTTTGTTATTTTTTGTCACCTTTTTTACTACTTGTAACTTTGTAAATTACTTTTTACTATTGAAGGGGGCAAGGTGAGTTATTTTAATTTGATTGTTTAGGGGGAAGGGGTGCACCTATTTATATGATCCGGGCATTACGAGTGTAATGCCGCTAGCTGAGGAGGGGGGAAAGGGGTTAATAAGGTTTTCTAGAAATGTTTTTTTCATTGTGGAGACGGTAGGGTGTTATTTTTCTTACAAATTGATTATGGGGGTAGGGGTTGGTTGAAACCCACCGGCCTACAACAGACCTCCCAGCAAAGACCAGACAAAGGGTGCACCTTGATTTATTTTATTTTATTTTATTTTTAACTGTTGAAGGGGAGGGGGGTGGAGGTATGGAGTTTTATTTTTTTGTACAGAAGGAAGCCCACATGAAGACCAAACACAAAAGTAGAAAAATCGGACAATAACAAAAGCATACGAACTAAATTCTTGGTCATATACTTGGAGAGAAAAATAATAGAAAACTTACCAAGAGACATAAGAAAGGAAAGGAATACCAGCCTTCTTTTGGAAGTTCCGTAGCCAAATATTTTGTGAAGATAAAGGTGAGGGACCCCTTTATGATTTAGTCGCACATCATCAGGAGGGGAACCAGTCTCCTTGGAAACTAGCAAGGGAGGAGGAAAACTTATAGCAACAACAGGAAGAACTTTAAAAGGAACCCAAACTTTGTTGTTAAGGCGAGCAAACGAAGGTTTACTGCCCTTTCTCCACAACATTGTAGAAGCTTGATGTACCCTAGGAGAACGTCTATTGTTTGACTTGCCTTCTAAGTTGTGACCTCTTGGAAAGAAAGTGTGCAAAATACTGATCCATTCTCTTTCCAATGGAAAGGCAACGACCTTGAACAAGTCCAAAGCAAAACAGCCTTCAGAATCTAAGAAATTCCCATCTACCTTTTCTATAGGAAAAACTCTCGATTTGAAGGAAGGGAAACCCTGTTCGGTAATGGCAGCATATAGTGGCTCAAAACCATAAGATGAACTGGCGAGAGCTCAAACAATCTTTTAACTTTTCTTACATGCTTTTAGAATCTCTCAAAGGGAGACTTAAAAGTTGGACCAACATATAACTATTATCTGCCAGTCCGATGCATCAAAAGTATGATGCCAAGTCTACTGACGCGCAACAAAATTATGTACGAGAATCGGCATCTGCAACCATCGACAGTTGGAATCTGGTCACACATTCTATGGATGGTGGAATTCACGTCCACAACTGATTGACGTTGGAATAAAGATCAGAGGCTCTAAAGACTTAATATTGGATCTAAATTTATTCTCTTCATGAAGTAGCAGCCTGTTAGCATCTGAGGCCTCCTAATTGTCTTCAGAATATTGTTAATGTTGCCAAAGTGAGCATTGAACTAGGTCTTGAAAGGATGTAGCAAATTCCAAAGGACGGTCGGCGAGTTTATTACGTTTTGAGAGGATGAGCTGCTCTAGTCCCTTACAGGTATGGCAGTTTAGGGGACCGCACACGTGGAAGGAGCAAGTCATGTTGACTGGGGCTACGGGAAATTAGATCACGAGTTGCATCTTCTCGGTGCATCAATTCAGAGGTTGCCTTGCCTACCATTTGACTCGACGATGTAGTACTCCACCTTGAACGAGAACTTGGATTCGTTGCTGGCTCTTTCCCACCTTGGTAAAATGTGAATGTTTATGCGAGTCACGCCCTCGAACGTCCAATTTCAATAGAAAATGACATGTTGAAGTCAACTTCAATCTTCGTGCATCAATAGGGCTACTTCAAGGAACGCACCTTAGACAATATTGCTGCTGGTCGTGAAGCCAGCTCATCTTTTTGTTGTACGATCTATTTATTCTTTGAGAATTCTGTGAGCCTATCATATCACGAGTCAAAATTGAAGTTGCATGAACATTCGTGATCACAACACGGTTGTGACATTCTGTGTAGTTAAGAATGACATAACCAGCAACGCCCTTTACAGTGCTAGTTATTCTGGTAACACTAACCAGCTTTTGCGAACACTCAAGTTTGGAGTGCAGATAGAACGTCCTTAAGGTATCGATCTGTAGTAAATTGAGGCGAAATAGAAGTTTAGCAAACTAGGAGATTGCAAGAATTGAAGATATGAGAAAACTCTTGGAATGGAGTCACTGAAGCATCTTCAATTTACTAAGAAAGCTCCAGGTACAAAGTGGATGAAGAAGCTGATACAATTTTGTAATTTGCATTTCCTGGTACATGAAAGCAAAGTAGAGGGTGCATGCCCTGTGGTGAAAAAAATGTATCTGCAATTCAAGTGTAATCCACTATTTTTCGGTGCTGTTGCTGCAGCATCGTCGATGACCATTCCCAAAAGAATCTAGCATGAGTTGGCGATAATTGTACAAATTGTAGATTTGAAGGAGGCAACCTTCTATATTTCTGGTGAAATTTTTCAATTTTTTCTTGAAAAATGGCCGAAAGAACCTCAGAAGAGAATCCCCACGATTTGTATAACATCATTGTTAAGAAAGAGGAGATTTTTGAATACACTACTTGAGTGGTGAGCTGATTCCTCTGTCAATCGGAAGGTGCTTAAGGTAATCAGCTTTTTACTCATCAAAGTCTCAGACACCAGGTATGTATAATAATTGAACGTCAAACACTACCGGAGTACCAGGTGCTACTCTTGGTCTTCCAGCTGTAGCACCAAGTCCTTTTGGAAATGCCAGCTGCCATATCAACAATGATCTCGTCATCAGTGCAGAACCAACAGATATCCACACATTGGAATCCAATTCCCAGTAACAATCGACATATCTCATTCGATTGCAAAGGATTTCAAGCAACAAACGTTGATCTAATTCTTTTTCCTTTTGCATCTTTCATTTCACAAGTCAATTTGACTCCTTGCTTCATGGGTTCCGTGCTCCATGGCAATGCAGGACGAGAAGCCAATTCCGGCACCGGCTGGATATCAACCTTTTTCTTCGGACTAGAGCTCACGAGCACGTGTATGTGACCGGAAAGCAACCGGAAGCAAAAAGGAGTTCATTGCTACGCAGGAGCGAGTCACAGGGAAATCTGAGAACCCTGCGAAAGGATTACAACGAGACTTGAGATGGACCTTCCTATTGATCATCAGCAAGATCGTGTCATGAACTCTTCCTCAAGGTATGACCATCTAGCTCTTCTTCGCACGATGGGTCATCTCAACATTGTTTTGGTCACAATACACCTGCAGCCCAGCCGTCCGAAACGAGAATACTCACGGCCTCGTCGATTCCACGTACCACCACGAACAAAATTCGATTCAGAATGATGGACAGCTGGAATGATGCACCTCGGACCACCAACTCCTCCCAAGTTGGCCATGAGCCCTACCAGAAGCGAATCATTTTGTGTTTACACCTTGATTACAGAACAACCTGGATGAATCATACGTTTGGTGAAGTTCTGTGAAATTGATCGGGGAATTAGGGAGCAAGAGCCTACTAAACCATTGTCGAAACTGAGTCCATGCACAGGTTTAGGGTTGGGTTTAGGGTTTAGGGTTTAGGGTTTAGGGTTAGGGTTTAGGGTTTAGGGTTTAGGGTTTTTTAGGGTTTTTTTAAGGGTTTAGGGTTTAGGGTTTAGGGTTTTAGGGTTTAGGGTTTAAGGTTTAGGGTTACATGGGTGTCCCCACCAAAATTGGGTTTTTTTAGGGTTTAGGGTTTAGGGTTACATGGGTGTTCCCACCAAAATTGGGTTTTTCTTTTGGGATTTTGATGTGACCTACCCCCCCATTTTTGAGGGTTCTGAGTCCAATGGTGTAATAAAATTTCCCTAATCTATCACCATTTGAAATATATGGGGGGTGTGAAATTTCAGGGGGCCCGGATAGATGAGGGCATGAAGGGTTAATTATTAAACAATTTGAAAGTTTCAATGTGACCTACCCCCCCATTTTCAAGTGTTTTAAAGCTAATGGTGAAGCTAGTTTTGGCAAAAAGTTGAGGGTTTGCAAGATATGGAAGATTTGGGGTTTTTGGGTTACATGGGCATTTTGACCTAATTATGGTTTTTGTTTAAGGATTTTGAGGTGACCTACCCCCCCTTTTCAAGTGTTTTAAACAAGATGGTGCGAAAACATTTCCCTAATCTATCACCATTTGGAAGATATGGGGGGGTTTGACTTTCAGTCTGTGGTTGACTTTTTCCTGGGGAGTCACAGAATTTGAAAATTTGAACAGTGCCATTCATAGAGTTGCTTGGGGATACAAAAAATCCGAGAATATGTAGTTGAATCAAGTTTTGCCAAATTTATGTAATTATGTGAGGTTTTGCCAAGTTTATGGAGTTGTGCAAAGTTTTGCCAAAAATATGGAAATATGTGAAGTTTTGCCAAAAAGATAAAATTAGTTGTTATTTTTGCCAAATTTATGGAGTTATGCCAAGTTTTGTCAAAAATATGGAACTATGTGAAGTTTTGCCAAAAATATGGAGTTATGTTTTAGTTTTGCCAAAAATATGGAGTTACGCCAAGTTTTTCCAAAAATATGGAATTATGTTTTAATTTTGCCAAAAATATGGAGTAGGACCAAGTTTTGACAAATTTATGTAGTTATGAGAGAGTTTTCTAGATGTTTCTAGAGTTTTCTAGATGTTTCTAGATTTTTCTAGATATATCTAGAGTTTTCAAAATGTTTCTAGATTTTTCTAAAGTTTTTTAGATGTTTCTAGATATATTTAGAGTTTTTTAGATGTTTCTAGATATATCTAGAGTTTTCTAGATGTTTCTAGATTTTTTTTAGAGTTTTCTAGATTTTTCTAGATTTTTCTAGAGTTTTCTAGATTTCTCTAGAGTTTTCTAGATGTTTCTAGATTCTTCTAGAGTTTTCTAAAAGTTTCTAGATTTTTCTAGATATATCTAGAGTTTTCTAGATGTTTCTAGATTTTTCTAGAGATATATCTTGATTTTTCTAGATTTTTCGAGATTTTTTTAGATATATCTAGGTTGATCTAGATTTTCCTAGATAGATGTAGATTTTTCTAGATTTTTTTAGATATATATCTAGGTTGATCTAAATTTTTCTAGATAGATGTCGATTTTTCTAGATTTTTTTAGATATATCTAGGTTGATCTAGATATTTCTAAATAGATGTAAGAAGTAGTTGTTAAAAAGTGGTTAGTAAAAAGTAGTTGTTAAAAAGTGGTTAGTAAAAAGTAGTTGTTAGAATCTAGTTTTTTGTAAACTTTTGGCATTTCATAGATTTTAGTTTGGCATTTGGTAGATTTGGCTTTTGGCTTTTGATATTTGTCAAATTTGAGATTCGTGTTTTGTAGACTTTTGGCATTTGGGAGATTTGAATTTGGCATTTGGTAGGGTTTAGGGTTTAGGGTTTAGGGTTACATGGGTGTCCCCACCAAAATTGGGTTTTTTTTTGGGGGTTTTGAAGTGACCTACCCCCCCCCATTTTCGAGGGTTCTGAATCCAATGGTGCAATAAAATTCTTCTAGAGTATCACCATTTGAAAGATATGGGGGGTGTGAAATTTCAGGGGGGCCGGATAGATGAGGGCATAAAGGGTTAATTATGATACATGTTGAAAGTTTTGAAGTGACTCACCCCCCCATTTTCATGTGTTTTAAAGCTAGTGGTGGAGTTATTTTTGCTTAAAAATGTCAGTTTTGTAAGATATAGGAGATTTGGGGTTTTTGTGTTTGATGGGCATTTTGACCTGATTGCATTTTGTTTTTTGATATTTGGGGATGACCCACCCCCCCATTTTGAGGTGTTCTGAATGCAATCGTGTGAAAAAATTCTTCTAGAGTATCACCATTTGGAAGATATGGGGGGGTTTGACTTTTCAGTCGCTGGTTGACTTTTTCTATTTTGTGACAGAATTTGAAAGTTTAGAGAGTGCAATTTGTAGAATGGTTTAGGGATATGAAAAACTATGGAAATATGGGCCTATGATTTAGTTTTGCAAAAAATATGGAGTAGGACCAAGTTTTGACAAATTTATGTAATTATGATAAAGTTTTTTTAGATATATCTGGAGTTTTCTAGATGTTTCTAGATTTTTCTAGAGTTTTTTAGTCGTTTCCAGATATATCTAGAGTTTTTTAGATGTTTCTAGATCCTCTAGAATTTTCTAGATGTTTCTAGATGTTTGTAGATTCTTAGGGTTTAGGGTTTAGGGTTACATGGGTGTTCCCACCAAAATTGGGGGTTTAGGGTTTAGGGTTTAGGGTTTAGGGTTTAGGGTTCAGGTTTAGGGTTTAGGGTTTAGGGTTTAGGGGTTTAGGGTTTAGGGTTTAGGGTTTAGGGTTTAGGGTTTAGGGTTTAGGGTTTAGGGTTTAGGGTTTAGGGTTTAGGGTTTTAGGGTTTAGGGTTTAGGGTTTAGGGTTTAGGGTTTAGGGTTTAGGGTTTAGGGTTTAGGGTTTAGGGTTTAGGGTTTAGGGTTTAGGGTTTAGGGTTTAGGGTTTAGGGTTTAGGGTTTAGGGTTTAGGGTTTAGGGTTTAGGGTTTAGGGTTTAGGGTTTAGGGTTTAGGGTTTAGGGTTTAGGGTTTAGGGTTTAGGGTTTAGGGTTTAGGGTTTAGGGTTTAGGGTTTAGGGTTTAGGGTTTAGGGTTTAGGGTTTAGGGTTTAGGGTTTAGGGTTTAGGGTTTAGGGTTTAGGGTTTAGGGTTTAGGGTTTAGGGTTTAGGGTTTAGGGTTTAGGGTTTAGGGTTTAGGGTTTAGGGTTTAGGGTTTAGGGTTTAGGGTTTAGGGTTTAGGGTTTAGGGTTTAGGGTTTAGGGTTTAGGGTTTAGGGTTTAGGGTTTAGGGTTTAGGGTTTAGGGTTTAGGGTTTAGGGTTTAGGGTTTAGGGTTTAGGGTTTAGGGTTTAGGGTTTAGGGTTTAGGGTTTAGGGTTTAGGGTTTAGGGTTTAGGGTTTAGGGTTTAGGGTTTAGGGTTTAGGGTTTAGGGTTTAGGGTTTAGGGTTTAGGGTTTAGGGTTTAGGGTTTAGGGTTTAGGGTTTAGGGTTTAGGGTTTAGGGTTTAGGGTTTAGGGTTTAGGGTTTAGGGTTTAGGGTTTAGGGTTTAGGGTTTAGGGTTTAGGGTTTAGGGTTTAGGGTTTAGGGTTTAGGGTTTAGGGTTTAGGGTTTAGGGTTTAGGGTTTAGGGTTTAGGGTTTAGGGTTTAGGGTTTAGGGTTTAGGGTTTAGGGTTTAGGGTTTAGGGTTTAGGGTTTAGGGTTTAGGGTTTAGGGTTTAGGGTTTAGGGTTTAGGGTTTAGGGTTTAGGGTTTAGGGTTTAGGGTTTAGGGTTTAGGGTTTAGGGTTTAGGGTTTAGGGTTTAGGGTTTAGGGTTTAGGGTTTAGGGTTTAGGGTTTAGGGTTTAGGGTTTAGGGTTTAGGGTTTAGGGTTTAGGGTTTAGGGTTTAGGGTTTAGGGTTTAGGGTTTAGGGTTTAGAGGGTTTAGGGTTTAGGGTTTAGGGTTTAGGGTTTAGGGTTTAGGGTTTAGGGTTTAGGGTTTAGGGTTTAGGGTTTAGGGTTTAGGGTTTAGGGTTTAGGGTTTAGGGTTTAGGGTTTAGGGTTTAGGGTTTAGGGTTTAGGGTTTTAGGGTTTAGGGTTTAGGGTTTAGGGTTTAGGGTTTAGGGTTTAGGGTTTAGGGGTTTAGGGTTAGGGTTTAGGGTTTAGGGTTTAGGGTTTAGGGTTTAGGGTTTAGGGTTTAGGGTTTAGGGTTTTAGGGTTTAGGGTTTAGGGTTTAGGGTTAGGGTTTAGGGTTTAGGGTTTAGGGTTTAGGGTTTAGGGTTTTAGGGTTTAGGGTTTAGGGTTTAGGGTTTAGGGTTTAGGGTTTAGGGTTTAGGGTTTAGGGTTTAGGGTTTAGGGTTTAGGGTTTAGGGTTTAGGGTTTAGGGTTTAGGGTTTAGGGTTTAGGGTTTAGGGTTTAGGGTTTAGGGTTTAGGGTTTAGGGTTTAGGGTTTAGGGTTTAGGGTTTAGGGTTTAGGGTTTAGGGTTTAGGGTTTAGGGTTTAGGGTTTAGGGTTTAGGGTTTAGGGTTTAGGGTTTAGGGTTTAGGGTTTAGGGTTTAGGGTTTAGGGTTTAGGGTTTAGGGTTTAGGGTTTAGGGTTTAGGGTTTAGGGTTTAGGGTTTAGGGTTTAGGGTTTAGGGTTTAGGGTTTAGGGTTTAGGGTTTAGGGTTTAGGGTTTAGGGTTTAGGGTTTAGGGTTTAGGGTTTAGGGTTTAGGGTTTAGGGTTTAGGGTTTAGGGTTTAGGGTTTAGGGTTTAGGGTTTAGGGGTTTAGGGTTTAGGGTTTAGGGTTTAGGGTTTAGGGTTTAGGGTTTAGGGTTTAGGGTTTAGGGTTTAGGGTTTAGGGTTTAGGGTTTAGGGTTTAGGGTTTAGGGTTTAGGGTTTAGGGTTTAGGGTTTAGGGTT